>CM060934.1:571922943-572522943 GCA_030765085.1 Allium cepa | reverse complement strand
TGGGGTACCGCCCGTCACAGTACGTGGCCTAGATCAACGTACCGAGGAGCCACCCTAACTCCCCTGCAACACAAGGCCAGAACCATCCCTTACTGGACAGTCCCGAACAAGACCACCCCGTAGTTGGCGCGACCAACCACACAATAAGCCAAAATAGAAAGGGACCTCTAGACAGGGGTAAATCTCGCTCTCAAGTGGGGGCTACCCACGAAGCCTTGCTGCACCTCCCCTGTTTTAGCCATTCCCGGTTGATGAGGCTTGAGGTTACGATTACCTTTATAGAACATATCTATCTTAGAATGCTCATCGTCCACCTGACGATGTTCTGAAAGCATTCAATCCATACAAGTTTGTTCCGGGTTCGAACGAAACCGAAGGCACTATCTCGTTGCACTCATTATTGGAATCACCCTCAGAGTCAACGACCATAGCCCTTGCACTCTGATTCTCCATCTCGAACCTATAAGTACTATTCCGTCAAACTCATTATGGAATCACCCACAGAGTTATACTGACATATAGCCCTTACACCTCGAGTCTTCACTTGCTCCACTTGGATTTACGACCTAACGTTTAATTGGAATCGATGTGGTTTTCGGATATCCAAATACGGAAACCCGATCCCGGTCTCACCGAAACCAAACGCCATTTTAATGTCCAAGTTGTACTAAAGGGTTTAAATAGTTTAACTTATATTCAGGATGATATATAAACGGATAGATGAATCATATTATCACAATAGATAATTCATAACAATATTCATCTTCACAAAGCAGCATGTCACATAACAGAGATATCCAGTATCAACCAATATCAATCAACATCCAATATCAACCAATCTCCCAATATCATTCAACATCCAATATCAATCAATCATCTAATATCCATCATCCATATCAAAACAGAATTGATTAACTCTTAATCACCTGGATTACCTAAATCCTTTTCATTTATTTATTCCAAATAAATAAATTAATCTTCTCTAATGATCTTCTTTAATTAATCTTCCTTGATTAGTTATCTTTAATTACATTCAAGTAATTGTTCTTAACCATATTCAGTAATTAACCTTAATTACTATCATTAATCACAATAATTAATGATCATTCATTAATTAATTAACTATAATTAATTACATTAATTCTTAATTAATTACAATTAATTAATCAAATTTAAATTAATCACTTATATTAATCAACCTTGATTAATATCATTAATTATATTAATTAATGATCCTTATTAATTAATAATTACTTTAATTAATTAACTAATTAACTTATAATTAATCAACTCATTAATCATAATTAGTAATTAACAATTTGTAATTACTTATCTTAATTAATTAACTTCTTAATTAATTATCTTAACCCTTGATTAATTAATCTAAATAATTAATATTTAATTACTGCATTAAGTAATTATTAACCAATTAAAATTAACAATTAATCCTTAATTAATTACTTTATTAATTAATTATATTTTAATTAATTACACTTAGTAATTAATCTCAAATTAATCACATTTATTAATTAATCACATTAATTAATTAACTAAAATAAATTAGGTAATTAACTCTTAATTACTTACATAAGTAATTATCTCTAATTACTTCATTAATAATTCTTAATTACTTTCTTAATTAATTACTTAACAAATAATTAATTTCATTATTAATTAATTCTTAATTAATTAATTAATTACTCCATCATTAATTAAATTTAAAAACAATTATATTAATTAATCCTTAATTAATAACATTATGTGATTATCCATTAATCACTTCCACTCTAATTACTTCCATAAGTAATTACCTTCTTAATTACATTCAATTATTAACCATTAATTATTTCATTAAGTAATTACACTTAATTATTCCATAATTAAGTGATTATTTAAAATTAAATAAATAATTAACTAATTATTTAAAATTAATTAAACAATTAATTAATTAACATCTTATATTTCGAAATCCTTAATCAATTAAGAAAACATTAATCTTAATTAATCTCTTTACTTATTAACAAGTCATATAATCAAATATTCTTAAGTTCATAATCAAAGATAAATTACCATATTTATCTATATAAATAAATTGTTATGAAATTAATCAAATTTCAAAAACTTACAAACAAATTATTCTATTGATTTTCAAAATCATGATAATATCCTTATTTGAATATAAGGCATTTAGAAATCAATTTCAAATTTAAAACATTATAAATTATCTAATTTAAACTTATTCATTTTCAAAATAAATTTGAAAACCTTATTATTAAAACATTACTTTGATTAAATAATTGAATTCAAAACATTCTTTTAAATTGAAATCCAAAATTAAATTAAGATAATTACTTTTAAAACAATCACCTTAAACACTCTTAAATTTGGAATATAAACTCAATTTTCCCTTTTAAATTTGAGAATAGATCCAATTAACATCTATAAATTTGAATTTTATTTATTTTTGTTTCTTTTATAAAACTTACTTATAATTTAATGCTTGATCTAAATTTGTTCAAACTTAAGTTAAAATTCATAACTTATAACATTTCAGTATATCCAGAAACCCATACCTAAATTACTCGAGATAAACCCTTCTACTGCTCGAACAAAATCCCGAGCCCTACTCCAACTCCTTATACTTCGAGTCGTTCCTCCAAAACACGAGAGTTACCCGAGACGAATCTCGTCCTCCCCCAAACGAAATACACCTGTGCACACGAATGTGCACGGTGCACATGCGCCACCTCCTACGGCCATACTTGGTCGTCGCGATGATCCCCGACAACCACAAATCCACACGCAAGCCAACATCCAAACCTAGATCCATCAATTGATACGCGAGTCAAATTTTGACCCATTAGCTCGAAAAACTGCAGAACGAATCCTCCACGAAATCACCCACGGCCAACGCCACTACATCGATAAGCCCTCCGCCGTCCACACCATAGAAACGTCACGTCACAAGCTACGTCTCCTCAAAATGCGAACGCACCCGGTCCAATCTCCAAGTCACAATTGCTACGATAGTCAAACCCAGCCGAGAACAACATAAAACCCTAATCTGATAAATTTCGATCAAATTAAACATTTGAAAATTTTAATTATATTTTTCCCAACATCCTCAACATGAAAACAAGCTTTGACCAAAGATCCAGCATCAATTGTCACCTGGATCATTGGCAAATCACTAAAACCCAATTTTTGAACAAACCTCAATTACATACGAAATACCTAACTAAATATCATGATTCAAGTATTAAAAACCATGATTTCCTGATGCTATTCCAAACATACAATCAAAACTAAAGATTAGGTTCGTAAATTTTTAACCCAATTTGATTTTTACTGTAATTTTGAAATTTATGAACCATTACTTCATTTTAAAAATTTATAAACATTTTTAGATGAAAATTTATATGATTACAAACAACTTCTCTTTATAAATCAAAGGTCAATTCGAGTTCAAAATCTAGTTATTACATCTTCTATGGAAATTGAACTGTTATAATATACAGAGCATATATGTTATGATTACTGCAGGCATCTCAATATTATCAATCACTCAAACTCCAACATACATCAATTAAAACCAAGAATCCAGATACATCATCATTATTTCATCACAAGAGCCACATAAAAATCCAGGGTTAAAACTGTTTTTAAAAGAGTTTTACTCACCTTTTCTAAAATATGCAGAGAAGGTTTTAAAACTTTTCCCCAGGCTTGAACATCTTTCCAGGCCTTTTTGAATTTTAATCTGAGAAATGATGCTTTGATTTTTCTTTCTGTTGAAGATGAATCCTTTTGCATGCTTTTAATTATGTTGTTTTAAAGGTTGAAACTGTTGTTTTAAAGTTGAAACTTGCTGAGAAGACTTGAAGTTGCAAGTTTTGAAATTGTAGTTAAAAACTTCATTTAATTGCAGATTTTAAATGTTGCAGATGATCAACTATTTGCATTTGCAGGCTCTTTAATTTTTTTGAAGGAATGAGGGGAGAAAAGAAATTAAGAAGAAGAAGCTTTTGAGTTTGGAGGTTTTAATTTCAGGTTTGCTTTTTGCCTTAAAGAAGACCCAAATTTCCTTGTATGATTATATTTCAAATAAAAGAAATATGAAGGCCACTTGTTCCTTAAACTTACATTTGTCACATTAATGTTTAATTGCTTTACAAATGTCTCTAACATATTTTAAAAAGTTTTACAAGTGTTACTCCATTTTATTAAATCATTTAAATTATATATGTATTCATAAAGTATTATATGCATTTATGAAATATTCATATGCATTAGTGAAATGATTTTATAAGAAGCCTTTTGAATTTTAAATAAATATACAAGTATGAAATCTTTATAAACTTTTATTTTATAAATAGTTTATGTTTTACAAACAATTCTTAGTTCAAGAGATATTTAAAAAGAAAGTTTATTTATAACTTTATATATATTTATAACCATTTTAATTTAAACACTTTAAAAAGAGAACAAAATAAAACTTGTTTAAATCCTTTTTAAACTATCATATTTTTAAAACAACAATTATCTTATATCTTGAAAACAAATTGAATTAAACTTTTAAATTAACTTCTAAAAATATCAAGTTTTTAAAACAAAGCTTTAAATTATAATCTCAAACATATTCAAATTATCAATAGTTTAAAATTAAATTTCAAAATAACTCAAATTATAACATATACAAACATATATATTACATTTGAAAATTAAATCTTAAATTTAAAACAAAAGCTCTTCTATTCACAATATATATCAATTATATATATATTATAAATAGAATAAAAATTTATTAGCTTAGAGAAACAAATCTTAACAATATTGCCATATCAAAAATTCATTAACCATAAAAAGAATAAATTTATCAGTTTAAATTAAAATTATAAAGAAAATTACCAAACTAATTAAATTATTAATACAGATTATTAAATTGTTATTGCCCAAAATTCCGGGTCGGTACATATGGATTCTAATAAATTTTGTTTTATATAATATTTATAAATGTAATTTCTATATATGTATAAAAAAATTCAATTTTAAATTAATATGTTTTGGAAAATTTAATTTATAAGTTAGTTTTAAAAAGTATAAATTTTAAGATTTTCTTAAAGTTTTATTATTTTAAAATATATAAAATAAGATTTAATAAAAAATACAATTAATAATAAGATTTAACTTAATAAATTTAATTAGTATATAATATGTTTAAAATATTTATTTAAAAAATATGAATATTTTAAAAATAGATTTTTAACTTTAATAATAAAGTTTAGGAAGATAAATTAATGTTGACTTGGAAATTAAATTGGTTAATAAGCAAATTTAAATAAGAATTTATTTGAACGTAATGATTTTTAGATGTTGAAAAATATGATTTATAACTGGATGTAATAAAAAGGTGATTAAATGAATATTCTTAATTTTTAAATAAAATTGAGATTGAATATTTAATATTGATTTAAATTTATAAATTGGGATTTTAATAAATTGTTATTAAAATGATTAAGTGAACACTTTCCAATTCGAATATAGGTGAAATTAAATATTGAAATGTAAATGAAATTTATATTGTAAATGTTTGAATAACTAAACTTGAATCTTATTAGAACTGAAGAGATAGTTCGAACCCGGATTTGAAATCGATTTAAATTGAAATGGTTTAATTAAGAATTTGAATTGAGTCTTGACCTTTAAATTTTGAAATAGTTAAACTAGAATTGATTTAAATTGAAATTTTTGGAATTTAAGACGATTTGAATCGATTTGTGAAATTTGAGGAAACTATTTTTATTATATAAAGTACTTTTAGTATATAAACTATTTTGATTTATAACTATTTTAATATATATGCCATTTCAATATCTAAACTGTTTAAGGTGGAAGTGTTATGATTTCAAAAGTGTTATGATTTCCAAAGTGTTATGATTTCAAAAGTGTTATGATTGCCAAAGTGTTATGATTTCAAAAGTGTTATGATTTCGAAAGTGTTATAACTTTGAAAGTGTTATGATTTTGGACATGAATATTATTTAAAGTGAATAATGATATCGAATTGGTAGGGGTTTTGAAACAAATATAATATTTTGATATGAAGTATGACTTATTTGAAAAGAAACCACCACGGTGCGAAATAAGCATTTTGTTATTAAAGAGACCGGGATCGGATATTATCATACTCTCTGTCAATACCGAAAACCACTTTAACAACTGTGCATGTGGTGGAGATTCCAAAATGAAGTAGAATGATTTGGTGGCGATACTATATGGTATTTACATAGCCCTGACTCTCATGAGTCAGCTTGATGTGGCTAAAACAGGAGCCAAGCCGGACCAAGTGAGGTCATTCCTCCTATCGGGCACATTCCTTCGATACCATTACATTGCTATTGTGATTTGATTGGGTGCACCCTTTGATTTAGGAGTGTGTCACGAGGCGGGCGGTAGTTGTTGCTATGTATTACCACCAGTACGGATCCGCAAACGGTATATCTACCATGGCATTGCCTCGAGTGCCTTGTCGCATGCCCTATCGTGCCTTCTACAAGTTTGGTTTATACCATACCTATGGAGTGCCCTTTGATAGCCCTTGAGGGAGACTTACGGTACTGCATAGACTATGAAAATATATAAAACGTGTTAAAGGGGATATGGGTAATGCCTTAACGCTATTTTAATACTTTTACTTTACAACAGACATATTATAATAGCGTATATTACTACATAGTAGATAGTTCCATGGATCCTTAGAGGATGGAAAAATCCTAACATCGTTAAAGTTACTTGGATTTCTGTTGACATTTCACTTGAGTTGAATTTATTAATATAAGAATGTAAATCCTGACTCGAGTGTTTTGTGTTTTGCTTTACGCTCGGGTCAGACTAAGTGTCGCAGCATTTGAGACTTACCTTTGGAGTTTGGAACTTTGCTTGAAAATCCATCTACATTTATTCAGCTCTCAGCTATCTAGTTGTTTTGTTCAGACTTGTCATCTGTTTGTATTCGAAACTACATTGTATTTGAGATATTCTGTTGTATGTTATTTCAAACTCTGTTGTTTATATAGTAGATTCATGAAGTATTATTTATCTATTCCACTGCTTATTGTTATATTACTCCGTGTTTATGATTCTGTGGTTGACTTATTTGTTGTATATGCTGACTTTTTCTAAATATAAATTAACAATCTGATATTTTGGGCAATTCAAGTCCGACATGTGTGGATGCGAATGGTTCGAAATAGCGGGTCGTTACAAAAGTTAAACTAAAATCAAAATTTGATGCCATATGTTACTAATTCATAGTAAATATATCATACTTAATATAGATTTTATTTTTAATTTCATGCAAATTTATAAGAGTTGATAAGTGGGTTAAAGCGTGTATTAGTTTTTGATGTTTAAATGTATTAGTTAATAACATAATTAGGCCATATTTATAATAAATACATCCAGTAATTCCATAAGTGATTAAAAAGAGAGCTTAATCTATTGTGTGTTGATTTGTTTAAACATAAGAGTGGATTTGCCTCTAAATTGCCTATTAATCTCATAGTTTTATTCACTATTGTTCTTGTTTTAAAGCAATTTCAAAACATTGGGCTAATTTGTTTGAGTAATTTTAGAATTTTTTGCTTTCTTCGTAGATCATCATGTACTCGCATATGTACTACGATTGTACACCGTGCACTTGTAGTTTTTATTACATTTTCGATAATAAAATTTTCCATCGTGAATAATTTGCTTCGTAACCGGCTACCTCGAGACCAACAACTATGGAGGAAGGGAAAGTGCGATGGGAGGTGCGCTTTTAATTCACGGTATACCTATTAGAGTTCTATTTGATACCGGTGCATCACATTCATTTATATTTCTTTGTTTGGTAGATAAGCTTAACCTAAAACCCTCATGCCTATTTACTTCTATAAAAGTTGTGAATATGATAGAAGGGTATGATGCTCTAGGGATGAGATATAACCATTTAGATTTTTCATTGTTGGGTCATATATTATTTTACAGTTTGCACGTGTTTGATTTTATGGGTTTTGGGATTATATTAGGAATGGACTAGTTAAGTAAATATGATGCTAAGATATTTTTCCAAGATAGGGAAATATCGTTAAGACATCCTAATAGTAGCGATCGGATTATATACTTAGTAGAGAATCCAATTTTTGACGTTTGTGCTTTATTGGGTGTAATAGAGGAGGAAGATAAGTTGAATTAGGTTTTCGTAATTAGAGAATATGCAGATGTTTTTTAGCCTGTTACAGGACTACTTTCGAAAAGAGCTATTGAGTTTCGAATGGATCTTATACCCGAAGCTAAACTCGTAAGTAGACCTCTTAGCATGATGACACCTACCGAAATAGAGTTAAAGGTGCATTTAGTGGTCTTAGAAGGGAAGAGTATTATTAGATCAAGCAGATTTCCTAGGAAAGCGATCATAGTGTTCGTAAAGAAATCGAATGGGTCATTGAGATTGTGCATCTATTATTGTAAGTTGAATGAGAAGACAATAAAGAATTGATATCCATTACTGAGGATAGATAAACTGTTTGATGAATTGAGTCGAGCCGAAGTATTTTCCCAGTTGGATTTGATGACAGGGTTCCATCATTTAAGAGTAGTAGAGGACAATATTCCTTTGATGGCATTTCAAACAAGGTTCGTATGAGTGGTTAGTAATGTCATTCGGGTTGACTAATGCACCTTCTTTCTTCGTGGATTTGATGAACTGGATCTTTTGAGTGCATTTGATAGATTTGAGTTGGTGTTTATAGATGACATTATGATATATTCTAGGAATGAGCGAGATAATGAGATTCGTCTTAGAATATCTCTGGAGACATTGAGACAACATCAACTAAAGGCAAAGTTTTTAAAGTGTCATTTTTGAAAGAATGAAGTAAAGTTCCTTGGTCATGTAGTCTTACAAAAAGGGTTGTCAGTTGATCCAACCAAGATAAAAGCTGTAAATAATTGGAAGAGACCCGAGACGATGACTGAGGTAAAGAGTTTTCTTGGATTAGCTGGATACTACCAAAGATTCGTTAAGGATTTCTCTTGTATAGCAGACCTGATGACTGGATTAACAAGGAAGGATGTGACATATGTTCAGACCGATAAATGGGAGCAAGCATTCTAGAAGTAGAAACACTTATTGACCAATGCGTCCATGTTAGCTATTCCGGATGGAAATCAGGATATGGTTATGTATACTGATGTGAGTGGAGCATGACTAGGATCTGTGTTAATGCAGAGGGGTAAAGTAATTGCCTACGCTTCTCGACGGCTCAAAACACACAAAGTTTGATATCCGAGCCATGATTTAGAGTTGGTGTTGTAATATTTTGTTTAAAGGTATGTTGCCATCACTTTTTGGGAATGATTCGAGTTGTATACAGATCACAACTCTTTAAAGTACTTATTCTCTTAGAAGGAGTTGAATATGAGATAGCAGATATGTTAGAGTTTTTAGCTTCGTATGATTTTGGAATTGGTACACCCTATTGAAAAGAAACAAAATTGCAGATGCACTTAGCATGAAACATCAGAATGTAGTGTTAGTTATGTTGGTATAGTGGAAAGATCTGGAAACATTGATTACTTGTAGTGTGCGGTTAAGATCGACTGTCAGTTCTAGTCAGAGTATTGCAATGCTAGCTTGGTTGGAAGTTTGACTGGTATTGATAAGAAGAATTTCTTCTAAGCAAAGATATGATCCATGGCTAGCTGAAAGAATTGGAAGACTGGAAGGTGGAACTGAGAATGATAATTTAAATGATTTTTAGCTTGACTAGAATGAAAGGTTAAGAAAGAAAGGACGATTGTGTTCCTGAAGTTGGTGGCCTAAGGAAAGAAGTTCTTAGGGAGGGTCATTGATCAAAGTTTACTATTCATCCTAGAGGAATTAAAATGTATTAAGATATGAAGAGAAGTATCTTCTGGAAGGGTATGAAAAGAGATGTAGGCTTAGGTAAAGCAGTGTTTGAATTGCCAATAAGTGAAGCCGAACATCATAAGCATAGTGGATTGCTTTATCCTTTAGATATATCAGTTTAGAAATGGAATTCAATATCCATGGATTTTATTGATGGGTTACCAAGGTTGAATAGAGAAAATGAAAGTCTGGGTTATAGTGGACAGACTAACTAAGAGTGCATAATTTATACCTATTAAGTCGAAAAGAACGACACATGTTCTAGTTAAGTTATTCATGTATAAAATTGTTAGATTACATGGAGTACAATCATTAGAGAATTAAGTTAATCCAAGCAAGGATGAAGGAAACTCAATTTAGATAGAAAATTTATGCAGATAAGAGATGAAAAGACTAAGAGTTCTCAGTTGGAGGTCAGGTTTATATCAAAGTATCATCAATGAAAGGTGTGGTGAGATTCGAAAAATCAGGAAAATTAGCATCGAGGTTTGTTGGACCATTTCCTATTATAAAAAGGATCGGGACACTCGCTTATAGGATAGAGTAACTAAACAGTTTGGCAGGAATCCATAATGTTTTTCATATTTCTCATCTAAGAAAGTATGTTCAAGATCCAGAGACTACTATAACTCCGACTACATTGGAAGATTTAGTAGTGGAGCCGAACAGGACTATAGTTAGACATCCGGTTCATATGTAGCTAAGGATGAGTAAAACTAAGGAAAAAATAGTCAAATTAGTAAACGTTCGGTGGAGTGATGATAATAGAGACTGTACTTGGGATAGAGAAGATAGGATTAGGGATACTTGTCTTAACTTGTTTGATGGCATGCTTTACATATATACTTTTATGTTTAATGCGTATACCTCATCGTAATTTCGAGGACGAAATACTTTATTTAGAGAAGTTTGTAATAACTCTAATTTTGACTAATATTATTTAGGACATTAAATTAGGTAAATAAAATAAAATAATGTTAAATGATAAGGAGATTAAGATTTAGTAATTAACGAGGGTCGAGCCTAATTAATGAATTAATAGAATCACTGAGAATATTAACAAGTAGGAGGGTACATGAGGATGGAAAAATAGGAAAAGAGAACATTTTCTTATCATAAACCCTTATTCTCATTTACTCCCTCACTTCACTTATTCACAAATGAAACCAAAGAAAGCCGAGGCTGGCCATTACCGAGTGTTTAAGAGGAATTAAAAGCTAGAAACATGATCCAAGCTTACGGGATTCAAATTAACAATACAAATCTCAACTTTCTTAATCAATACAAGGTGAATAATGGTTGTGCATCTCATTTTTGGTGAAATTATAGAATTTAATTATGAAATTTAGTGATACGCTTAAATTGAAAAACCTATCATAAGACACCCAAATAACTTGCAACATGGATATGGATATAAGAAATATTATTTTAGAAATAGTTTTTAAATTTCATAATTTTTTGATAATGTGTGAATATTTTATGATTTTCTCAAGGGAAGAAAATGGATTATTTCGGGTTTTAAATATTAAAAATAATTAAATCATGTTTCGGACTCTAAAATTTTCATATGTTGAAGAATATAATAAATCTGATTTACTATGATTTTTGGAGATTTTCCAATTGTTTTTGATTTAATTTGAATAACTTAAGCTAGAACGGCTTAATTAAGAATTAAGATATTAATGTAAATTATAAAGTTTGTTAATTATATTGGAAGTATAAAAATCTGCTCCGTAGTAGTTTTGAAGAAAAAATATATGTAAAGTATGGTTTAACCAATGAGAATTTGACAAGAAGTTGGAGTTGGTAAAAAGGGATTACTTATAATAGAAATAAAACAGTTTTCATATAAATTGCAGCTTTACCATACCAAAGGTTAGGGTGTCGCACTTCATCCTACCGCTTCTATGACCTTCGATGCCAACAAGAGATGATACATAAGGCATTAATTTCAGTTGATATGGAATGGATCATTCCTTGTTGAAGTGTGAAGTCATTAAGCTCGAGACCATGGTCTTCGATGCTATCCTTGCCGCTTGACCTAAGTACCATCTTTTTCTATACAAAGGCATGCTATCACTTATCTTAAATTAAGCCGTCGACCCCAAATTTTCAAAGTGACTATTTCGGCACTAATGAGGCCACTTATCTTATCAGCTACCTGATGTCTCCTTTTGAAGACTTCGGCCATATAGGCATAATGTCTCCATTTATGACTTCGGCAGTATATGATGCCAAGTTTTACTTCTTCGATTTTAATCTTTTTAACTGTTTCGGAGAGGGCAAAGATGTCGCTTCTTATGATTTCGGCTCTTATGAGGCCATTATATTCTTTAAGACAATGACATTGATATTAATGACTCCAACTCTATTCTTTTGAAAGGTTTTAAACTATATAAACGTTGTTCGACTTTGAACCTATAAGAAGTGCGAAGTGGATGTTTTCAGCCTTATGGCCTAATGTCTCGAAAGTTAAAGGTCTTAGCTTATTTTAAATATGGGTGAAGACCCTTTTGGGCTATACCCATGCCGCTTATATCAGTATAAAGGTTCTATATTGTTTTGGCCATATGGCCTATGATTTTGAGAGGCAATGACCTCAAATGACATTGAACTTCATTAAATGGTTTAATAAAAGTGTATATCACGGCATAAGTATTTTGAGTAAAGAGCCAATATTTACCTTGTTTTAAAGACATTATTTCAAAGGTTAAATCATTTGTAGTGATGAGTATTTTCAAGGAATTATAAAGAATATTTTATACTAAGGACACTAGTGTTTTTACCACCTTTGGGTAAATTGAGGTAAAATAAAACGACTCGGAGATTAGGAAACCAAATGGGACCGGTGTAGATTACCCTCTGTACTTTAGCAGTTAGTCTATATCTAATAATAATCCAAATTCTAGTGCATAGGGCTTTGTCACGGGTAAGACTAAAAGTAGGTGTATGCATAGAAAGGAATACACAAAGATGATATAAGTTATTGGTGAGCCCACAAAACCATTAGGATTAGTTAACCCTAGGAATAGTAAGTTTCGAATAGATCGTCCAGTTTTCTTCCAACATGATGGTTAGAAAATTTGACATATCTGGTAGGCCTGAATCAGTCGTGTAGGTGTTAGTTACCATATGAAAACTAAACATTGGGACAGGTAGTCCACCAATTTGACGGATAGTCAAGATTACCTAGGTTACATGCATACCTATTGTTGAAATATTATTATTTTAATGTAACATCCCCCACTTGGAGGCCCAAAACTAACGGCTACGGATGATGCAGTCATCCATAGTTATTAATCCTCGGTGACCAAATATGATAATATGAAGTACATTGACATAACGGAAACACATGGATTTGGAAAAAAATTAAAATCAACGAACAAATTTCTCATTCCATTTTAAAGCACTTCAAATTCATTACATAATCCTAATACGAGAACCACATTCAGAGAAAATATGATTATTAAAACATACGTCAAGAGTGGCATATGAAGATGTCCCTTTGGATGATCAGAGTATATAACTAGGCAATTAAACAACTTTGCCTTTTCAAAAAAAAACACGATGAAATCAAAATAGAAAAGAACTCAAAATAGCTAACATGCCTCCTGCACGTCTCCGGAAGCTTATTCCTCTAAAAAGGTACCTGAAAACCTCAACTCTCAAACTATTCAAAATCAATTGAGCACCCGAGAGTTTATAGGGGAAACGTACACTTCGAATCAGACAAAAAGCCTGGTATGAATAATAATAATCTTCCATCTTTAACCATCTAGACATCTAATGAGATCACGCTGCATAGAGGAACGGGTTTTCCCCTCACTGGTATTTTATTTAAAACTTTATGAAACCATATACCATGCTCCTACATCCACAATGGTTAAAACATAACAATTCAAAATATTCGATGATATGCAAACAAGTAAATCAATTCTGGATTACCCATCCCCATTCATTTTGCCTACCTGTCTTAGTTATAGTTTCTAGGGTCACTATAAGCCTAATAGTTTTCAGAGGCTGACTAATAAACTATTTAATGTTTATGGACTCTATGTCCAGCTTCGTAGTTTTCATGGGATCCCTAAGAACTTATTGGCCCCGCCAATAACTTCCTTATTCATGGGTTCTCCCTAAACCTATTGGTATCTCCAATAACTTTCCTCATATATAGTTTTCATGGGTTAACTAGGAACCTATTGACTTCTGTAAATAATTTAATCCGGATATAGTTTTCATGGGTTCACTACAAACCTATTGGCCCCTACCAATATTCTTTCTAATCATAGATTTCATGGGTTTTCTATGAACCTATTGGCCTCTATCAATAACTTATTTTAAGCATAGTTTTCATGGGTTTGCTATGAACCTGTCTATCCGACAACTTCTTTAAGTAGCATTTAGGCATCCTATATTTTGGTATACCGAACCTCCTGGAAATTCACTACTGGGTCCACCTAGCTGGTTATTCTGCCCCTTTTCCCCAAATTAGAGTTATGGATCCTATTAGAGTGAATATGTAAACTAGAAGAAGCAAACATATTAACATAAAAATCACCAACATATGTGGTTTAATATCCTTGAAATCATTTTCATATAAAAAAAATAGTTAATCCCTTTAAATTATTATTTTATCAAGGAAAGCTTCTTCAAAAACTCCAATTTAAAAGTATTTAAAAGCTCTTTTATAATGCTATAGGTTTACCTTTAAAATTTGAGACTGGGTCTTTGTTTTGAAAACTAAGGCTTTCGAAACCTCTAATCTTTACTTTCGAAACCATTTGAAAACTTCCTTTCAAAAGCATTCAAATCTGCTTTTCAAAACTCTAGGCACCTGCTTTCAAAACACTTTAAAGCCTTTCTTTCAAATCTTTCGAATGTATTAAACTATTACCATTAAGTTATAGAGGCATAGCTTCGAAACCATTTGAAAGTACCCTTTTCGAAACCATTGGGTTTAATTTAAAATATATCTTATCGGGTCTAAGTTAATACAAGCGAAAGTACCCCTTTCGAAATCATTAAAAAGAGTTTGGGGAAAAACAGATGGCTTCGGCAACATCCTTTCGAAAGCTCAAAACATTTAAGTAAAACATTTGAAGGATAGATTCAAAACTTAGATTTGAAGCCATTGCCTTCGAACCCCTTGAATCCTTTCGAAAGCATTAGGAAGTGGCTTAGTATAGGTTTAAAACAAAGGCTACCTTTCGAATTGGTTGATGACTTCAATCCATTCGAAAGGCATAGGGATGGCTGAAGGGTTCGACTTGGTCGACCTTTTTGGAAAGCATTGATTTTAAACTAAGTAACCCATTCGAGTGCTACTATTTAAAAAAGAAGCGACAACCCCTTTCGAAAGCAATTTAAGGACCCCTTTGAAAGAATATGTTTTGACTCCTTCGAAAGCATTTAGTAAAATAGGCAAGCGCATTTCTTTGGAAATAAAACAAAGGTTTCGACCCCATCGAAAGCTATGTTCCAACACCATGCCTTCCGACCTTCTCAAATCCACAACATACCAACATTGTGATACCTTCTGTATTAGTTTCGGCATAGTTGGTTTTGACTTAGTAGGTTTTGAATTGGTTGAAAGAGGAAGCATAGGGTCAAAATGTCGCTTCTAAAAGAGGTGGAACCTACTTTTCTGGGTAAAGACCGATTTAAGGCTATTTACAATAAATGCTTTATAACTAATCTGCCTATTTGTAAACATTTGATTAGTTGCCATAACTTTTAAAATTCTTTACAAAAACTGCCGCATAATTTCATGTCTAAATATGGATTAATTTAACAAACAAGCCCTTCCATTAAGAAAAACCAATAAAACAATTAAGTCCTTCATCTAAAATAATTTTATTTCCATAGTAAATTCACTTTTGTTGTATATGCGATCATATGATTTTTGTTTGATGATAATAAACATATATACATTCATTTAAATGTTTTTGTTAATGTACTATTTTATTTTTCACAGGTTAAATAAATATTTGCTGAATAAATTAAATAACACAGAATTTGAATTCAAACGGAAATTTTATTTAAACAAATATTTATTACAATTTTTGAATAGTACAAATTCAAGCTCTCACTATACATATACAATTTCTGATTACATCACAATTCAACTTACATAAATTCCTCACTACATATCACTCACAATCGTAGTTCATCTTCAACTTCATTCCAGTTAGAATCCAGCATCTGAGCAATCTGCAAAAATATTCACTAACGTACTAAAATTGAAAAAGAAATATTTTTGCAATATAAAATAAAATATGGATTTTGAAAATATTATTTGCGTCAGTTATTTGGGTTGTTCGTCGTCATTTAAATTTGAATTTATCATACACGAACAACTTGTGACATACACAATGTATCACCGCATATGCCACAAGGCCGTGCACATCGAAATGTACACTTGATTGATTTACAGGGACAGGTGAGCACAGGTCAAACCTAAATGAAAAGCCGGGTTCAACTCAAATGCAACACAAATAAAGTCACAACTTTCAGCACAAGGTCAAATCCGAGCTACAAGCTCGATTCAACTCAGATGAAATTTCAAAAAATAAAATGCAAAGGTCAAGTCACTACAATCATGACTCAACTCAATGCAACAACCAAAGTCAAGGCAACATGAAGTATGCAAGCTCGACTAACAGGTTCAACCTCTTCATCAAGCAACAACCACACTACAACTATAACATGAAACCAAAGCAAACTCAGGTGGACAGTACGACCAAGTATGGAAGCGACTCAAAACAGAGAGTACAATATGAATCAGCATGGTACACTGCAAGTGCAACAGATGTATGGGGCAATGCACAAGCAAGGCTAAGGCACAATGTCACCAACATAACAAGCAAACAAATGCCACCAAAAACCAAACAAGGGTCAAGCTAATAAATGCAACTCGAGCTTCAGTCAGTACACTATCAAATAAACAGTGGCAAATGCATGTACATCGATGCACACATTCATGAACACACATATATGGTCTGAAACTCAAAGACCCAGCAATCTAGTGACACAGCAATGCTTGAAGACTACAGCAAAAACAGAGTCAACACAAATGCAACACCAATGCAGTGAAACCATGGCATGAACCAAATAAAAAGCATATACCAGTTCAATATCTTGCATTCATGGACCATACTGCACAGTTCAAGACTATACCAAATTATATGCAAGAATAATGCTCAATGCACAGCAATACAATGAGACCAGTAATATGCAAGCTGCCTGAAGAATAAAGAAGTGACAATTATCAAATCGAATCAAAGCTAGTGCTATCAGAAGTCAAGGCCGAAGACAATATCAAGTCTTGGAATCACATAAACAAGTTAATGCCGAAGTGTCCAAATCTGATAATAACAAAATCAATTTGAAGCCGTGAATAACTGATCGTACTTAATATGATGAACAAAGTCAGAGACCATAATCAAGCAACAACATGTACAGGTCAGTGAACAAATTCAAGCCAAGTCGAGATGAACAATGTAAGTATCGAAGTCGTGGAAGCATACCGAAGTCAACGAGAAATTCATGAAACCAAACTATGACCGAAGTCAAATGCAACCAAGCCGTGGTGGCCACGAAATTCAACGGTGTCGTAATAGCCAAGTAAACAAACCAAGTCAAAATCAACACCGTGATTATTCAAGTAAATAGAAGAAGTCAGAGAAATCATCAGCATCAAAGTGAAATCGAACGGCCTATCAAACAAAATTGATAAATTCAAATATATTTGTAAGAACGAAAATCAAGGGTTACGAATCCATATAAAAACCCCAAGATCATCATCAGCAAATAAATCGAGTTCAAGTACGAAAACATTAAAGCACAAAAGCATAAATTACATACCGAAGCAAAGATAGAACTCGATCTACGAAGCAGCCAAAGTGAGCAACGAGAAAAGATCGATCAAAACTACTCGCGAATTATTCATGCAATCGATCAACATAAAGTCGGCTCTTCGCAAAGCCCTAATTTGGATCGAAGGACGAAAGCCCTAATTTTAATCAAGGAGGAACGAACGAAGAAAGCTCTAATTTATAATCAGGAGGAACGAGAAGAACACGGCCGCCATTTTCACAAAGGAACAAATAAAAGAGGATCGGGTTAAATTATAAAAGGGGCCGACCTGTTTTTTAAAGAGCTTTCTCTTTTATTATTTAAGCGTTTTTTAATTTTTGAAATAGGTTGTTTTATTTTAAATTGTTTTTAATTTGTAATTTCCTTTTTAAACCGTTTAAATTTCTAGTCGTGTGACTGGGGGACAAACTACGTGGCGTAGTTTGAGAATTCGCAACTCAGTGGCTGAGTTGTGGCAGGGTTTTGAGCGTAGAGTTAGGTTTAGTCGATAGCGGGTGTCGCGAGTTTACTTGTGTAAGCGTCTGACTATCTAATTTCTAGTAGAAACCTTGGGGGAAGCACGTAGGCAGGGTTTTGCCGAAGCTGGGTAAATTCTGTGTCGTTCTATTTCTGCATTTTATTATTCCGCTATTTTTCTATGCTGCTATTATTCTGCTGTGAACTGTGTTGAAATCTGAATTGAATATTTTTATAAGCTTCCGCAATAAATTTTTATAATTAATAGTATCACCCTATTCACCCCCCTCTAGGGTGAAATCGATCGTACAAGTGGTATCAGAGCTAGGAACAAAAGCCGTTTTTGTTTTAAAAATTTGTTTTTACAAAAACCAATTTTTGTTTTGAAAAGTTGAATTTTTAAAATGGCTTCTTTTAATATTGCTTTTGCCGAGGGTCAATCCATAGTTAGACCATCAATGTTCAATGGTGAATATGCTTATTGGAAAAATAGGATGGAAATTTTTCTGAAAACCATTGACGCTTGGAATATTGTTGAGACAGGTTATAGAGCACCAACTATAACTGTAAATTATCAAGAAATAGAGAAACCAAAGGATCAATGGACAGAACTAGAAAATAAATTACAAAATACTAATGCTAAAGCTATGAATTCTATTATCTGTTCGCTGGATCAATTTGAATAAATCGTGTCTCACATTGTCTACCTGCGTAGGAAATATGGCACACACTAGAATTGACTCACGAAGGAACATCTCAAGTCAAAGAATCTCGCCTTGCCATGCTAAGCAGTGAATACGAGAACTTCATAATGGTGAAGAAAGAAAATGTCAAAGAGATGCATGGACGACTTTACAATATCGTATACAAATAAAAAGCTCTTGGAAAATCATACACAGAGTTGGAGATAGTCCGAAAAATCCTCAGAGTCCTTCCACGAAGTTTTGAAGCCAAAATGACTGCCATTCAAGAATCAAAAGATTTGAAACAAATGAAAGTCGAAGAACTCATCGGAAATCTCACCACTTATGAGCTAGAAATGAAATTCAAGGAAGAGCATGAAGGAGGAGATACTCGAAAGAAATCAATAGCTCTCAAAGGAACAACTGAAAGTGATAACGATGACGATGATGATGCAGCAGCAGAATTGGAGCTATTAATAAAGAAATTCAAAAGATGGAATTACAAATATGGAAATTCAGCTCGAATTCAAAAAGCGAAAAGCAGAATAGCCAAAGCACTAGACTACTCTGAAGAACAGAAGATCATCTGTCACAAGTGCAACCAACCCGGACACATCAAGCCCAATTGTCCTCAAAATCAACGTGACTTTAAAAAGAAATCAAGAAAAGTTTTGCAGCCACGTGGAATACAAGTGATGAAGATAATCAAAGTTCTAGCAGTGAGAGTGAGAAAGCAGATGTGTGCCTTCGTGGAAATATAACCGATAGCGACGATGACGAGCCAAGCTAGGTATCAAAACTTACTCACTCTGAATTACTTATTTATTTCCACGAAGTAAATGGCTGTTTTGAATGACTTAAGGAAAAATACGCTAAACTTGAATCAAAAAAAGACACTTTGATAGAATTAAATGAACAACTTGACCAATTAGTTAAAACCTATCAAAGTATGATCCCTAAGTGTGATAAATGTCCAACATTTGAAGAAGAAATTAAAAAATCAAAAATTAATATAAAATCACTTGAAAATGAAATTTTGATTTTAAAAGAGAATGGGAATACTAGAAGAGAGAATTCTATTAAAAAGTGCACACAATTGTTAAATGAAAATGAATCTCTCAAAACACAAGTCCAACAATTGTCAACGACTTTAGAAAAATTTTAAAAAAGTGAAAAATCGTTGAATATGCTATTAGGAAAGCAAACTGTTAATACGGTAAGACAAGGACTTGGATATAATCATTCTAAAAATGTTGAAAACAATATTAATCAAGTTAATTCTATGTGCACAATTTGTAGAAAATATGGACACAATCACAATAATTGTTGGTATAGACCCAAACATGTGAAAACTATACCGATTTAGGTTCCAAAAGGCACAAATATAAAATCTCTCAAAGTTAAACAAATTTGGGTGCCGAAGGGAACAATTATGAATAGTTTTAGGTCTCCACAAGATTATTTTTCTAAATATTCTGCCACTAACAACCGTGGACCTATAAAAACAAATAGGTCACATAAATCTTTTTCCGTGTAGGTGTGGTGGCAGGCTAAGGAACAACAACAGTGGTCTCTGGATTTTGGTTGTTCCAGAAACACAACGGGCGACAAAGAAAAGTTTCTTAGCCTAGTATAAAGGTGACATAATCACAATAGACAACAACAAAAAAAACCGTAAAGGTAAAACAGGTAATGGTATATTTATTTGAACGATATATTAAATGTGATAATCTGCACCATATTGTGAATTAAAATCAGTCAATATTGAGATGATGAGAAGATGATGATTTTGATTCTGACTTATTCAAAATAATTGGCCAATTATATTCGTATGCCAAAAACACTATAAAAATCTCTAGATTCTTTGAATTACTTCATATATATAAGTTTGGATTAAAAATAGTGTTTTGTTGGATGATAATACATTTGGTTATAATATGGCTAACTCTAAATTCACGGTTTTTTGATTATTTACACGGCTTCATTTCAAATTCAAGAGAATGTCATTTAGATTGCTATTAAAATTGAGTTTGAAATTTTTGGTGCACACTTCATGGTTTGGTCGATCAAATTCAATTAATGATAATTTTGAGTGAAAAAGAAATTCAGATGTAGATTACACTGGTAATCTAGTTGATAGAAAAATTACTAGTTGAACGTGATTTTTGAGACATTTAGTAACTGCATCATTTTTCAAAGAAAATATCTGGATATTTTCAATTCAAATAATTTTCAAATAGCAAAAAATTTTCTTATAAAACCCCCTCGAGAAAATCATTTTTGACCATATTTTCAGATTAGTCATTTTGAAAAATTGATTTCATAATTATTTTTGAATTTGATTTCAAATGACTATTTTGACTAATCTAACTCCCTAATAATTATCGAAAAGATAAATAGTGATTGAAAAAGCGATGAATGTTGATATTTATTATATATTATGACTCGAGACGGCATAATTAGTAAATTTCTTTAGAAATTTAAACAAGAGTTATAAAACTTTTTGTTGGTAAAAATTCCATAACCATCTCTATCTCTATCATATTTCTAACGGCCATCACTCATCAATATTCTATATAGTTTGTCGATATGTGGTACTTTAAACAGGAATCATTCGTTTTTCATTTTTACATTTTTTAAAAAATAATAGAAAAAATTTATATAGTAAAAAAATAATAATAAATAAATACCAAAGTATTCACTCTCATTTAAAAGTCCTCACGGTTATGCATGGGTGAATTACTTGGAATTTTTTATGTGCTTCCATGCTCATTTAAAAGTCCTCACGGTTATGCATGTATGGAACGCATATCAAAAGTTGATTTTTAAAATAAACAAGTTGAGTCTAATCCTATTTAAAAGTCCTCACGGTTATGCGTGGTTAGAAGATACTTGAATTCATTTTTTTTAAATAAAATTGGAATACTACTAATCTCATTTAAAAGTCATAACGGTTATGCATGGTTAGTAGATATTCAAATTCCTGATATAAATATACCATAAATAGACATAACTGTATGGTTTTATATAATGACATAATTCCCATCATTGTAAAAGTGGAATATGCTCCTAACAAAATATTTATGATTTTTGTTTGATTTTTTTATTGAAATTTAATATTTATATTCAATTGAGTTTTAATGTTGGATTAATATCGATCACTTTATCTCTATTTTCTCTAACACTATTACTCTTTTGCTGATAACAAAAGGGGAGAGAAAAGTTAAGACTTTGTCAAATAAAATCAAGCAAAGGTCAAATAATTTTCTATTTGCATCTAGGCTCATTCGCATATTTTTATTTGTATGCATATATGTAGGGGGAGCTTTGTGTAGAGAGGAAGTATTTAAATAGGGGGAGCAATTAGAGCATATCATTGATCAAATACATTTAACATAGTCAAAATCTTAAATATATGTTAGTTATCATCAAAAGGGGGAGATTATTGAATATGCGATTATATGATTTTTGTTTGATGATAATAAACATATATACATTCATTTAAATGTATTTGTTAATGTACTATTTTATTTTTCACAGGTTAAATAAATATTTGCTGAATAAATTAAATAACACAGAATTTGAATTCAAACAGAAATTTTATTAAAAAAAATATTTATTACAATTTTTGAATAGTACAAATTCAACCTCTCACTATACATATACAATTTCAATTACAATACAATTTCTGATTACATCACAATTCAACTTACATAAATTCCTCGCTACATATCACTCACACTCGTAGTTCATCTTCAACTTCATTCCAGTTAGATCCAGCATCTGAGCAATCTGCAAAAATATTCACTAACGTAGTAAAATTGAAAAAGAAATAATTTTACAATATAAAATAAAATATGGATTTTGAAAATATTATTTGCCTCAGTTATTTGGGTTGTTCGTCATCATTTAAATTTGAATTTATCATACGCGAACAACTTGTGACATACACAGTGTATCACTGTATATGCCACAAGGCCGTGCACATCGAAATATACACTTGATTGATTTACAGGGACAGGTGAGCACAGGTCAAACCCAAATGAAAAGCCGGGTTCAACTCAAATGCAACACAAATAAAGTCACAACTTTCAGCACAAGGTCAAATCTGAGCTACAAGCTCGATTCAACTCAGGTGAAATTTCAAAAAATAAAATGCACAGGTCAAGTCACTGCAATCATGACTCAACTCAATGCAACAACCAAAGTCAAGGCAACATGAAGTATGCAAGCTCGACTAACAGGTTCAACCTCTTCATCAAGCAACAACCACACTACAACTATAACATGAAACCAAAGCAAACTCAGGTGGACAGTACGACCAAGTATGGAAGTGACTCAAAACAGAGAGTACAATATGAATCAGCATGGTACACTGCAAGTGCAACAGATGTATGGGGCGATGCACAAGCAAGGCTAAGGCACAATGGCACCAACATAACAAGCAAACAAATGCCACCATAAACCAAACAAGGGTCAAGCTAACAAATGCAACCGAGCTTCATTCAGTACACTATCAAATAAACAGTGGAAAATGCATGTACATCGATGCACACATTCATGAACACACATATATGGTCTGAAACTCAAAGACCCAGCAATCTAATGACACAGCAATGCTTGAAGACTACAGCAAAAACAGAGTCAACACAAATGAAACACCAATGCAGTGAAACCATGGCATGAACCAAATAAAAAGCATATACCAGTTCAATATCTGGCATTCATGGACCATACTGCACAGTTAAAGACTATATCAAACTATATGCAAGAACAATGCTCAATGCACAGCAATACAATGAGACCAATAATATGCAAGCTGCCTGAAGAATAAAGAAGTGACAATTATCAAATCGAACCAAAGCCAGTGTTATCAGAAGTCAAGGCCAAAGACAATATTAAGTCTTGGAATCACATAAACAAGTTAACGCCGAAGTGTCAAATCTGATGATAACAAAATCAATTTGAAGCCGTGAACAACTGATCGTACTTAATATGATGAACAAAGTCAAAGACCATAATCAAGCAACAACATGTACAGGTCAGTGAACAAATTCAAGCCAAGTCGAGATAAACAATGTAAGTATCGAAGTCATGGAAGCATACCGAAGTCAACGAGAAATTCACGAAACCAAACTATGACCGAAGTCAAATGCACCAAGCCGTGGTGGCCACGAAGTTCAACTGTGTCGTCATAGCCAAGTAAACACACCAAGTCAAAATCAACACCATGATTATTCAAGTAAATAGAAGAAGTCAGAGAAATCATCAGCATCAAAGTGAAATCGAATGGCCGATCAAACAAAATGGACAAAATCAAATATATTTGTAATAAACGAAAATCAAGGGTTACAAATCCATATAAAAACCCTAAGATCTTCATCGGCAAATAAGTCGAGTTCAAGTACGAAAACATTAAAGCAAAAAAGCATAAATTACATACCGAGGCAAAGATAGAACTCGATCAATGAAGCAGCCAAAGTGAGCAACGAGAAAAGATCAATCAAAGCTACTCGCGAATTATCCACGCAATCGATCAACATAAAGTCGACTCTTCGCAAAGCCCTAATTTGGATCGAAGGACGAAAGCCCTAATTTTAATCAAGGAGGAACGAACGAAGAAATCTCTAATTTTTAATCAGGAGGAACAAGAAGAACACGGCCACCATTTTCACAAAGGAACAAATAAAAGAGGATCGGGTTAAATTATAAAAGGGGCCGGCCTGTTTTTTGAAGAGCTTTCTCTTTTATTATTTTAGGGTTTTTTAATTTTTTAAATAGGGTTATTTTATTTTAAAATGTTTTTAATTTGTAATTTCCTTTTTAAAATGTTTAAATTTCTACTCGTGTGACTATGGGACAAACTACGTGGCGTAGTTTGAGAATTCGCAACTCAGTGGCTGAGTTGTGGCAGGGTTTTGAGCGTAGAGTTAGGTTTAGTCGATAGCAGGTGTCGCGACTTTACGTGTGTAAGCGTCTGACTATCTAATTTCTAGTAGAAACCTTGGGGCCAGCACGTAGGCAGGGTTTTGCCGAAGCTGGGTAAATTCTGTGTCGTTCTATTTCTGCATTTTATTATTCTGCAATTTTTCTGTGCTGCTATTATTCTGATGTGAACTGTGTTGAAATCTGAATTGAATATTTTTATAAGCTTCTGCAATAAATTTTTATAATTAATAGTATCACCCTATTCACCCCCCTCTAGGGTGAAATCGATCCTACCACTTTCAATATGTTGTCTAACATATAACAGTTTCAGACCCAAATTCTTCATAAAATAACCGAAATTAATTTCTAAACCTAATTATTCATATTTTCCTATGAAAATTCATAATAAATTTTCCATAGCTTGAAAATTTATAAAAAATGAAACCCATCTCCAAAATCATGTTTTACATAATATATAAATTCCACACGGCGTTTGAAATTCAATTTAAACGATTTAACCTTAAAACCATTAAAAACAATTATCAAACAATCTTGTTTGAATCAAATATGTTATAAAATCCAAGCATATCATCATCAAAAATCATTATAGTGGATTTAACCTTAAACCTAAAAATCAAGTGATCATAAAAATAAAATAGAGATGGTTTAGATGATTATTCACGTTGATTAGGATAAGGAATTTGAGATTTGATTGAGATTAATCCTCCTCGCTTTGATTCCTTAGCTCTTGGTTAATTCTCCCTTTTTTCTTCCTTAGGTAATAGCCAGCTTTAGATTTAGGTTTCACGTTTTAGTGTTTTGAAAGTAAACATGAAAGGAAAAGAAACGTGGGATTAAGGTATTAAGGAGTTATGGTGCACAATTCCTTATATGCCCTTATGTTAATTAATCTCCTAATTAACATACAAAAGGAAATATAAGCTCATTTTTTAATTTATTATTAAGCTTAGCCTCTATTTAAAATTTTCAAATCTCAATCCCCTTATCACTTTAATGTTTACATTATTCTATTTGATTTATTAATTAAATTTTCTAAATAATGTTATTAAAAATTAAGGGTGTTACATTTAACTAGTTTGGTTGTAGGACTTTGATTTGCAAAAGATATATTTTAAAGGATATTAGTAAGGGGAGAACCCATTCCGCTCCGTGGCGTACTCTCACTTAATATCTATAAACCGAGATGACATATTATTACTCATACCAGGTTTCTTTATCTGACTCGATGTTTATGTTCTCCCCTTAAACTTTCGGATGCTCAAAATTTGATTTGAGTAGGTCGGGGGTAAGAAATTTGCAGGTCAAGTAAGTTTTGGCGAATATGGCTTCAAAGACGTGCAGGAAGCAAAGCTAGCTATATAGGTGTCTATCTAGTATTATCATCCACTATGTTATGCCAATTTTTGTATGAATGTATTGACAGTCGATATGTTTGTCTATCTAGGAACATTGATCATCCAAGGGGGCATCTTCTGTGTCACTCTTAGCGCGATTTGTAATAATTACATTTTATCTGAACTTGGGCAACATTATGAGATTATGTAATGAATATAAAATACCATCTTTGAACTGAAATGAGAAAGCTTGTTTAGATATTGTGTTTAAATTATTTCATATTCCTTTTCCTTTGATATTATGGATACCATCAACATAACCACGTTTTGTCATCGAAATTAATACTATAGATGACTTCAACATCTGTGGCGCTTAGTTTTGAGCCTCAAAATGGGCGATGTTACATAAATTCAGCTAAAATGTAACACCACTAGCTAAGGTGATGTGTGAAGTTAATATTTGAATTGTTCAATATTAATCATTGACTGAATTCACACCTTAATTACACAACCAAAATGATGGATGTTCCAAATCAACCACACGATTTAGTTAATTTCAATTGTTGAAAATTAATTAAATTAATATTTAGAAAATATGAATTACAATTTTTTAAATTTAATGGATGCTATTAGTATTTCATAAAGTCATGTATAAAAGTTGTAAATGCACGTATCGATATACGATATCGATAGAATGTTTAAATTCTATTTAAACAAGATAAATATTGAATTTTAAATAAATTAAACTACATAGTATTTGTGAAATATTAATTAAGGAAAATTATTTCTTATTTAATTTTCTTGATTTCCATCAGTATTTAATGATGTGCGTATATAAAAGGTTATAAACGCACGCATTAGTACACGATATCAATGGAATACTTTTAATTAGTTTTAAATGAAACTAATACTCGTAGGATTTTGGAAAAAAATTAGACCACATACCAATATGATAAGTGGCTATGACATAGAGAAGTGGAGAAGCTTTTAAAATAAAAATGAAGAGGCAATCTTAACTAAAAGGAGGGAAATAAACCATATATTTATTACATATTTTGTTTTCTCCTTTAATCAGATTTATACGTCATGTTTTTCTTCCTCGCCAGAGAAATATCAAGCCGAAAATTTTAATGGTGGAAAATACGTCTGAATTCTAAAATGTTATCAAGCAATATTGAATAAAATTGGATGGTTATCTCTTGATTGTTGCAGATTTAGAGAGTGGTTAATCGGATCTAGAAATTGTTCTATCATTTAAGGTGTTGCTACAGGCTTCATCCGAAGGTGTATATATATATACACACACATACATACATATACATTTCAAAAAAAATTCTATAATTACACATCTTCTAATCTATTTATATCCGCATAATTATCCATCTCTCCTCTCTATTCATGCATATGAATTTAAATTTTGATTTGTATATCTCATTTTCCTTGTTTAAATCAATTTTAAATTCCTATCATGTTAAAAAATAGAATCTTTTCTTTGTTCACTACTATTTTTTTATGAATAACAATATTTCATTTTCTATACTCTATATGATTGTTTATTCGGTTAATTTAACCTTGATCTGGAACCTTTTAATTTTATTTTCTCTGTATTATATGATTATTCATCCAGTTTGTTTATTCTAGATCTAGATCTTCTTATCACGAATCTATATTTGCCTATTTCATCTGACTATGTTGTTGTTTAAAGAAACCAAACCAAAACTGAACTTTGGATTTTTCTTATTAATAATTCATCTTTCATATCAAAATATTTTGATTTGAATATCTACACATAAGTTTCTATGTAAATAAAACCTAGCAATAATTACACTTATTAATCTTTATCATCAATTTAGTAGGATGATTTAAGTGACATGTTTTAAATCGTTCCAAATTAAACTCTACTAATTAAAATGACAAGGGAAACATTAGATTAATGACATATTCCATATTTTATAATTGCATCCAATTTGGTATTATATCTTTGTTTAAAAGGAAGCATTCTTTTTCGCAAACCCTTTTTATCTTGTTCCAAATTTCTTTTGATTGTATATGTTTTTGAGTTAACATAATTATATAATATCTATTATGTGTGTGGATTTATGTTTGTATTTATAATTAACCTAAGATTTCAAAAGGACTTTTGTACAAGATATAGTAGTAAAGTTTCAGACTACTTTAATTGATCTTAACATTCTTTGACTTATTGCATGTAATATAAACAAAATCTATTTCATTTGAACTGCTATGCAGAAGTTTTATTGTGTATGTATATTTACATTTATACATGTAAATAAGTTCATATACATATATATTAAAAAAATACTTTTCATTTTTTAGGATGACAAAGGCATACGTAGAAAAGGACTATGTCCATTGCGATGTAAATTCTAGCACCTAAACAACGTTCACATTAACTCTGTACACTTTTATATGTTACACTTACATTATACACATAGGTGCTTGTGACATGCTCATAATCATATACAACTTATTAAAATTAAATTAAACTAATTTTATGCAGTTGTTATAGTATGAAGAAATTTTAAATCATTTAGTAAAGTTCTAAATAAATTTGTACTACATAGACCCAATAAAAATCTAAAATGGATTTTTATTTAAAAATTCATTCATTTCTTCCACTATGGGCTGGCGCAATTCAATAATGGTACCAGAGTCCCAAATTAGTCATGTTAGAGCTAACAGATTAAGCTTTCCTATGGTACGGTATTTGGAAAAGTAATGTCTAGGACTGGAATTGGGCAATCAAGTCCCTGTCTTACCTGGTTACCAACCTAGCCTAAAAGATGAAGTGAACACAAAGGTTACCCCTAGTAGAAAAGACCTAATTTGAATTGGGCCATGGGCTAATTTAAAAAAATTGAAAATAAAAATAAAAGATTTTAAATTAAAGGATAAATTTAAAATAAAAACATGTTTTTTATAAAATTTATAATAAAAATAAGTTTTCATAATATTTGGAATGGTAATGATATTTTCAAAATGTTTGAAATATTTAAATACTAATTTCAAGTTTAATAAATTGATTTAATTAAATAGTTTAATTAATTAATACTTATATACATGTATTATATATACTGATATATGTTATATTATTTTAAAGGTGTTTAAGATAACATAAGTATAAGTGTATGTATATAAAATAAATTTTGAAACTAATATAATTTAGTTAAAATTGTTTAATTAAACAATCAATTAAAGGTTAAATAAATAAGTAAATAAAAGGTTAATTAATTAAATAACATAATTAAATGTTAATTAATTAAATTAAAATATACATATATGAGATATATGTGTTATACTATAAAGGCTGTGGTGTATATATATAATACAAGTATTACTACAAAGGATATAGTATATACTATAAACTATTACTGTAAAGGATATAATGTATACTATAAAGGTTATAGTAGACATGTCCAATATAAAAGTTGTATTGGAATACTAATATAAAATTAATTAAAGAGTTAATTAATTAAAATTAATGAAATAAGATTTAATTATTATAATATTATACAAAAGACAATTATATAAGTACATGAAATATAAAAGTTATTCAATAATAAAACTTACATGGTATGATGGATAAACTAAAGGTGGAATATTACAGAAACCCAGATAGAATTAAGGAACAAATACATAAGTAAATGTACGTATAACGTGAATCCTAATGTGTTTTCTGTTTGAATCGTGAGGGTATTTCATAAGAACATTATTCCATATGTCACTGTCACTCAATATAATATATTGAAGATTCTGACTCTTCAGCATAATGTTATCCTCTACTATTTATATATGTGTGTGTGTGTGTGTGTGTGTGCGCGCGCGCGTGTGTGTACTCCTTAGTCGTTGAGCAAACTCAAGCCATGGATGCTATGTGGAGTTCGAGGTAAGATAACACGTGTATTTGTCAAGAAAACTCAAGTACATATGATATACTCAGGTTGTTGTCATACGACAAGTACAAGCGAATATCCTCTTTTGATTTGTTGAGAAAAATCAAGGTCAAAATGAGATTACGACAAGGAACCATAGGTTAGGAGTTGTACATGATACAACCGACAAGGGGTTATCCATCGTTTGTGGGGCTATGATCTGTTCAACAAAATCAAAATCAGAATCTCAAGGCAGACAAGTCCTAACATTCACTACAAAAGTCGAAAGTCTTCAAAGTTTCGTCCTAGGGTTTAGAGAAACATAAAAGACTACTAGGAGACTTATTAGAAAAATAAAATGATAACATTTAACCTTCCTAATATTGTACGAATGTATGCTAAATAATGTTATAATAATCTACATTGATAAATTTTTGCACCAAAATTTGGCACAAACACCCAATAGAGATTTTGTAGAGAAATAAATGAAGAATGATAAATGAAAAAAGGAAACAAGCAATTAAATAACAGAAGTTAAGCAATAACAAGAATACAACAAATAGTGGTTCAGCGTGCCAAGTACAAGGGGATGGATTAGAGTAGAACCCTTAGTTACCAAAAAGTGCAAAGCAACAAGCATCGTAAAGATCCTAAAAATAAAAAATAAAGTCTATATTTATATATAGGGGAAGTCGATGAAATATCTTCCTAAAATTTCAACAGCGGAGTCTCCAGATCTAGAAGAAGTCACAGTATCGATCGTGGGTCCCACTTTATTTATAATAACGATCGACAACAATCTATGAGCTCCTTTTGGCATGCAATCAATATGATAGGCTCCACTCTTCAATATATTGATGTTTCCAAAGTTTCATATGTAGTTGACTTGTAGATTTTGAGACATCGATCATTTTCCACATAGTTGAACTGTAATATCGATATGATGTGATCCATAATTGGTGAATATGGTCATACCCGATCAATTTTCAATACATGGTATATTTTCATATTTTTATCACTCTATCGAGTCCGTCTTTTGCTTCCGCTTCACCACTGCTTCATATTATCATTTGTGCATAATCTCCAGGCGTTGTGATTGTTAATATGACTTGTCGGTCGTGATGACAGTCAAGTCTAACTTGTCCAGTCAGTTCGATTTAGTTGGACCAAAAGCCTAGATAACACTTGACCTCCAAAGTACGTCTTGTTTCAACATGGCATGTTGAATTGATGCAAATTAGTGTCGTCGGAAAGGAATCCATATAGTTTTCTAAATAGTAATTATCCATTCGATGCATTGTTATCCATGAAGAGTCGCGTCTCTTTCTGTTTCACATGACGATTGATTGATTTACAATAGTATAAATTCTGGACTGTAATTTGCCAATTAATATATGTGCTGATTTCCACTTAGCTGGTAAGTCTCGGTTATCCAATCTGGTTCTTTCTCTGATAACTCTATGTAACGACCCAGAATTTTTAGAAATTAAAATTTGAATATTTAATTAATTTTAAATATTAATAAGTGAATTTATAAGTCAAATAAATTTTTATTTGAATTATTGGATTTAATTGGATTATTAAATCGATAATTTAATACGTTAAATTATGGAAATAATTGAAAATTAGGTTAAATATGATTGAAAATGATTTGTAAAATTTTATTTTATCATATGGAAGTTAGAATGATATTTTAGAACTTTTAAAATCGAATTAAAAGTTAATTTGTGAAAATTGAATATTTTAATATTAAAATCGACTAGTGAAAATAGTCAATTTTTGAACAGTCTCAGAATTAAATGAAACTAGTTCCATTGGATCCGTAATAGTTAGTTATTATCGGATTTCAATTTTCGTGTCAATCGGAGTTACCGTTTAATCGTGGCAGCTCGAAACGCATCGAATTATTTTTAATTTTAATTTGGCGAGTTAAAATAGCCATTTTTTAAAAAGTCTCGGATTTCGACGAAACCAGTTTCATCGGATCCGTAATGTGATATTATTGTAAGGTTTCAAATTTCAAGTCAATTGGATTTACCGTTTGTCCGGTACAAATTAAAACGCCTAGAAATCGACTTAAATCGGTTTAATTTAAATTGAGCGTTTACAGCCATAACTCGCACATACTTTCGAATTAGCTTTCGAAACCTATTCCATTGTGTCCGGAACGCGGGATAAACCCTAGGTACGTCAGTTTCGGCGCGTAAATCGGAGTTCGGAATTTCCGGGTGAATAGTGTCGAACGAAACTCTATAAATAGACCCACCTCTTCATAATTTGATAAAAAAAATAACCCTAACCCTAATTTTTTTAACCTAGCCGCCACTTATACCATGAAGGGCCAGAAATTGATCTCACTTTTCCCCTTTGATCTCTCAATCCATCAAGTTTTGGCTAAAACTTTCAACATGAAAGATGTAGAGGGTGATGAGAGCTACGATCTGAACGGTGGAGATGCGATTTGGAGCGACGTGGTGGGAGTATAGGGGGGCCGACAGCTAGGCCCTGCGCACGCAACCCTAGGCTAGAGGGGCAGCCGAGCTTTATGATGTTAGTGGTGGTGGACGAGCTCGCGAAGGGCTTCGACATGGTGGGGTTGTGATCGAGTTTCGTCGAGAGATTGCGATGGAAATTGAAACCCTAATTCTTTGAATGGGTTCGGCTATGGACGATAATGTCTGTAGCTTGCGCGTGAAGGAGATGGAGGTGATGCACGGCTGTGATTGCTTGGCCTGGGATCTGACGGTGATGATTGTGTTGTAGGTTATAAATTTAAAATTTATGTTGTAATAGTTATATATAAATCGTGTAATCTTCAAAAATTCATAACTTTTTCATACGAGGTCAAAAACGCGCGAAACCAGTTGCGTTGGAATCGTATGGACGAGCACTACGCAATGGAGTTGGTTTGGAGTCATTTGGAGTTAGTGAGAATTTTGGGTAAAATTAAACGTCCGTTTAATTTTATTCGAAATAAATCGCTAAAACGGAGATTAAAACCAAGGTGAGAACTTCTCACACAATCGAATAAGTTTCGATTTTATTTTAAATAGTTAGATTTAAAATATTTGAATGCATGTTTGAATGTTGATTGATATCTATTGATTGTTAAAATAGACATTATACGCCGTTAGTAAGCGGATGTTATTTATTAAAAACATATACCGCGAATATTTCATAAACAGTGAAATTGGTATTATATATAATATCAATATATATATTGGCATATGTATATATTGCAGTTGTTGATTTCCCGCATTTTTTGTTTAGCGGATGAGACCCTATTGCGCCGTTATTAAGCGGATAATATTTAATAAGAACATATACCGCGATAATTTCGTACTGGAGCGAAATTGGTATTGTGCTAATGTTTTTGGATGCAGGAAAACAGGTTGGAGGGATCCAACTGGATTCCTCAACAGTATTTATTTGATTTCAGATATTTTGATATTTGATGGATTATCATATCGATATATGATATCATTGTTGTCGTGATTGACTATTTGGTATGTAGCATCATTGGACCAAGTTTTGGAATTTTAAAATGATTTATAAAGTGATTTTTGAAAATATACTATATGTTTGGAATTGATTCATTTTAAAAAAAATAAACGTTATAATTTTTAAAGTTATAAAATTATGATTTTTAAGAAATATAGTTAAAAACTGATTTTTGAGAATATGATGCTATTGATTTTATAAAATAGTTTAATCGAGATATTTTAGAATTTTTGTGAAAAGTTTAAAATATAGGATTTATAAAATTTGATTATTTTATAAATCAAGAGAATGATGAAATAATAAAGGAGATTAAAGACGTTTTAAAAGGATAATATAAATTGATTTATATTAAGAGATTTATAAATGGATATTTATAAATTGAAATATGGACATTATAAAACGAGTTTTTATAAGTGTTTGAATGAAGTGGAAATGAATTTCATAATTGAATGAAATTTATAGAATTATAAACTGTGAAGTTATAAAAGAAATTTATAAATAGTAAGATTTATAAATTTGGTGAAATTATTTGAAGAATAGATTGGTTAAATAAATGATCTTATAAGTTATAAGATTTATAAATTGGAAAGTCTTTAAAAAGAACGATTTTGTAAAATAATCGTTTTATAAGTATTTAACTTATAATATGAACGTTTAGTTTATAATTGAGTTATAAACTGGAATAGGTTAATAAAAGAATTTATAAAAAGGAAGTTTTTATAAATAAATAGAAATGGAAATTTATAAATGTTGTTTTATAAATTTGCAAACAACTTATTCTGATAAGTTAATTGTTATAACCTAGAAATAGAGTTATATTCACGTTTTTAGACAGTGAATAATCCTTTGAAATAAAATGAATAAAATGATGAAATTTGTTAACAAAGAATATTCACGTTTTTGAATAGTGAATAAGATGTTAAAGAAATTGTTTTGAATGTGATATTTTAAATAGAATCAAAACGATCGAACGAAGTTTTAATTGTGTTGAGATTCGAAACCATAGATTTCAACATTTATTGTTGAAATAGACATTTTCGAGAAATAAAAGGAGATGATGGACTATAACACTGTTGTTATAGTAAATGATTTCCGAAAGGAAATGTTTTGTATAGTATTGGGATTTATATATCTATTTTAATTTCGAATCCCTATACTAGTGATTTTGGGTTGTCGTAACGATGTTTTACGTAACATTCGTTTTGGCCCAAATAAATATGTTTAAGAGAATGATTTCCTTAAAGGATGAAATATATACTTAATTCGATTTAAGTATATTGAATATTTTCTAAGTGTTGAAAATAAATAAAATTCGTGAATTACTTATTTAATGAGTATGGAAATGTTTTCCAATATGAAGTGAATAATTAAAATTTATCTTTTTGAAGATAAATTGAAATGGATAATTGAAATGATATGCATGGATATTTTGAAATATAAATTCACTATTGAATTTATAAAGGAAAGGAGAATTTGTTTAAAAATAAATATTGATTTATTTTTGAAGTATTGAAATTATATATCTAGTGAAGATATTTTGGAAAATAAATAATTTGGAAAATTATTTGGAATCTGGTGATGTGTGCATATCCATTGATAGTTCAATAACCGACTATCAATATTTCCCTGTGAATGGGTAATTGATGTGATTTGATTGAATGTGAATGCTACACTTATTTTTAAATAAGCGCTCACTATTCGGGTTAACCGGGAAAGGACCATGGGGTCGTATAACCCATTCCGAATATGTGATACGTCGTTGTGAATTGCATTGAAGATCGGTGTTGAAGACCCGGTATTTGCGAGAGCGATAGGATGACCTGTCGATTTACTCTGCACCGAGTAGCTACGGTATAGAGTTCTCCATATGTGATGGTGAATCCGATCAGGATTGTGAATATCCGGATTGCAAGGACTTCTTTGTAAGTGCCTTCGGTTTTGTTCGAGCCCGGAACAGACTTGTATGGATTGTGTGTCTGACATTACAAGTTGAGATATAAAGCCGATTTCATTCAAATATATTTCTGTTGGTGGCGAAGAATTTATTCTTTTAGCTTAACACCCTTCTCTGAGACGTACGAGCTCAGAGGTTATATAGTTGAAGTTGTCAGCGATATATTCCCAATTTGGTAATGTGACATGCTGAGTGATGCTGAAATGATCATTGTGTTGATTATTGTGATAGGATCGTTTATTTGATCGTCTATCTTAGTGATCATTGTGTTGATCACTTATTGACCCAAAGCATGGCTTTTGTATAAAGTATGTTTTTGTGGACGTGACTTCGTCGAGCCTCACACCCCGGAAATGGTCAAAACAGGAAAGATGCAGCAAGGTTATGAGGGGTAGCACCCTTTAGGGTATGTACGTTTCCTTCTGGATAGAGGTGGTATCATGGTATGGAGCCCAGATATTTAACCTATGTGGTTACTACGAATTTATTACTTTGTGGTTGTTGGTTTTCTGGATCCCGTGAGAAAGGTCGTTTACGATCGGGGAATGGCGTGCTCGTGTCAGTAGTTACCCAGTTAGGGGTAACCCGGCCTTGTGTTGGCAGAGTTCCGGTTTGGTTCTCGGGGATGTCTTTCCAGAGGCATTCTCATGTGGCAATGGGAAGTTCCTTGGCCTGACCATTTGTTGGAAATCCAAAGAAACAATACGTGACTTGTACGGTTTTAGTTGTATAACCTGCTATGGAATGTGGCGGTAACCTGCTATTGAACATAGTTAGCTATAGTAGGCATACGATAATGGTCGTATGTTGGCTAAGATTTATATTCTACTTTCAAAATGAATTTTCCACTACACTATGCACTAGTAATAATATCAAATGTTATTTTAAATGCGTATCAAGCATCTTTGACTATCATAAGGAGAAATCTCCTCCGATTCTGCGTTTGCATTGTGTGTGTGTGCGGGAGGCCTTATGGTAGTCTCATTTTTAAAAGCATTGCGAATTGAATTTAAAAATATCTCTCTATTTTGATTTTAAAGATAAATAAACTGTTTTGAGTTCTCACACCAGTCACATGACTGACTTGGAGTTTATTGTTTTCCTTCCTAAACTCTGGGTGCCCACAAATTTCCAGACGGGCAGTCAAGAGTTAGGTTTATCAGGATATTCTGGATATTCTGGAGTTGCTGGAGGCAAGATGGATGGCATGGCGTATTACTTATATAGTATTTCTTTTTCCGCTGCACTATTTGTTGTTGTTGTTGTACACTCTGATGATATGATGTAATGAAATGAAATGTAATAACTGACATAGTTCTTTGTTTAAAGATTATTCATTTATTATTATATGTTGTTCCGCTGCGAATTGTGAGATTCTGATGTGATTCTGTTGTGTTCTGTCCGTCCTATTTTCTTCTGTTTTTCTTTCCCCTCCATTTTCTATTTTCTAAATGTTCTATTCTCTTTTCCTTCTATTCTATCTCTTCTCTATTCTATGTTCTCTCTTCTCTTTTCTTTCTACTTTAAAATTTTCTATATTCTCTCCTCCCTAATTTCTACCTTCTTCTTTTCTTCTTTCTTACCTTTTCTTTTCTTAAAATCTTTTTAAAACCCCTAAGGGTTCGTATTTTCGTTCATCTTGAATTAAACAAAGGAGATTAGTTGTCTATTCAAGGAGTACGGACTTACGGGTCTTTACATTTGGTATCGGAGCTTATGGTTAAGCGACAACCATGGTTCTGTTGGGTATTTCTCATTAGAGATAGAGTCAGTAGTACTCTAGATTGAGTTTGAGTGTAATAATAGCTATGAGAGCGTATTTGTTAGTGAATATAAAATTGTTTTATATTGTGATGGTTGGTTTATTGAGTGGCATATGAACTTTCGTCAGCGTGGTCCGCAAGACTATGCCAAAGGGGTTTCTAAACACTTGAATAGAACAATTCGACACAGTATTGATTTTAAAATTGGGTAAATGAAATAATTTTACTTGAGTATATTTTGTATATAAAGGAATGATTTTTCAAAATTATTAAAGAGTATATAAGTTGATTGTTTGAATAATCTAAATAAAGGAATTGTATAAGCAAAAGAATTATAAGAATTAAATTATAATTAATGTGATTTACAATTGTGAAATAAACTTATATATACAAGAAGTGAAACTATATGAATATATTTATGAATATGAGTTGAAATAAAAATGAAATTAAAGTTAAATGAAAATTTACTTAGAATTGGAAGCTGAATTGATTTATAAATGGGAATTTAAGTTAAGTAAAACCAAGTGATGTTTATAAAATGAAATATAACTTAAGTGATATGGAATGAAGTTGATATTGGTATCAAGGTAAATTAATAAAAGTGAAGTGATAAATATAAACTTAAGTTATGTATATGAATTCAACTGTAGAAATTGAATATGAATTGAATTAATGAATTAAATGTTAATCAATTGAATGTGAATAATTGATATGGAATAATGAATATAAGTGTTAATTCATTAAAATGTAATGTTATTGGAAGTTGAAAGATTGAATGAAAATCAATTAAATTAAACCAATTGTAAGCAAAAGAATATGGTTGTAATAAATATACATTGGTTGTTATTTGATTGTTGGTTGATTGTTTATAATTCATTAAGTATTAATGAAAGTGAATTAGCGAAATTGAAAGCTATGTAATTGAAATTCAATTGGAAGTTAGTGAATCTTAAATAGAATTGAATTTGATTTGGAAGTGAACCAACTTGAATATGAATTAGTGAATATAAACTAATTGAAAATGAATGTTAGTAAAAACGTCCACTGTATATGAATCAAATATGATTAAATTGAAAACCTAATTCATTTAATATTAATGAGAATATAAATGAATATTGATCGGTTATGGATGATAGTTGGTTGATGTTTGCATTTGTTGTTTGTTGCATTTGTTATGTTGGCATATATAGTTATTATGTTGCTATATGTTGTATATTGAGATTATTATCATATATGCATGATTCTCATGTTGTTTGTTGAGTGATTAGTAGGTGCGGATCGCGTTTGCTTCGCATTTGGAGCTCGCTTTTGCGCTATATTAGCCGTATATGCTCGCTAATAAAATATAAGGTACATATCTCGGATTAAATATCGTACTTTTACACTTTTTTCCCTTCGGGATGCCTCATTACTTGATGAGATGTATATTTGTGATATATATACTGTCATTTTTTTTTCGGATCGAGCCGCGCAAAGGAGACTATGGCGAATTTTTCCGAAAATTTAAGGCGTTAGAAAAAATTTGAGAAAATTGGAAAATTTTGAAAACTTTAACTTTGATTTTGGAATTGAAAGTTAAACAATAGTAGTTGTTTTTGGAAAGATAACTAAGTATGATTTGAAAACTTAGTAAAGTTATTGTAAGAAGTTTAACTATGAATTTATGGAAAATTAATAAAATTCTATAACTTTCTTACTTGTTAATTTCGAGGACGAAATTCTTTTAAGTGGGGAAGATTGTAACGACCCAGAATTTTTAGAAATTAAAATTTGAATATTTAATTAATTTTAAATATTAATAAGTGAATTTATAAGTCAAATAAATTTTTATTTGAATTATTGGATTTAATTGGATTATTAAATCCATAATTTAATACGTTAAATTATGGAAATAATTGAAAATTAGGTTAAATATGATTGAAAATGATTTGTAAAATTTTATTTTATCATATGGAAGTTAGAATGATATTTTAGAACATTTAAAATCGAATTAAAAGTTAATTTGTGAAAATTGAATATTTTAATATTAAAATCGACTAGTGAAAATAGTCAATTTTTGAACAGTCTCAGAATTGAACGAAACCAGTTCCATTGGATCCGTAATAGTTAGTTATTATCGGATTTCAATTTTCGTGTCAATCGGAGTTACCGTTTGATCGTGGCAGCTCGAAACGCATCGAATTATTTTTAATTTTAATTTGGCGAGTTAAAATAGCCATTTTTCAAAAAGTCTCGGATTTCGACGAAACCAGTTTCATCGGATCCGTAATGTGATATTATTGTAAGGTTTCAAATTTCAAGTCAATTGGATTTACCGTTTGTCCGGTACAAATTAAAACGCCTAGAAATCGACTTAAATCGGTTTAATTTAAATTGAGCGTTTACAGCCATAACTCGCACATACTTTCGAATTAGCTTCCGAAACCTGTTCCATTGTGTCCGGAACGCGGGATAAACCCTAGGTACGTCAGTTTCGGCGCGTAAATCGGAGTTCGGAATTTCCGGGTGAATAGTGTCGAACGAAACTCTATAAATAGACCCACCTCTTCATAATTTGATAAAAAAAATAACCCTAACCCTAATTTTTTTAACCTAGCCGCCACTTATACCATGAAGGGCCAGAAATTGATCTCACTTTTCCCCTTTGATCTCTCAATCCATCAAGTTTTGGCTAAAACTTTCAACATGAAAGATGTAGAGGGTGATGAGAGCTACGATCTGAACGGTGGAGATGCGATTTGGAGCGACGTGGTGGGAGTATAGGGGGGCCGACAGCTAGGGCCTGCGCACGCAACCCTAGGCTAGAGGGGCAGCCGAGCTTTATGATGTTAGTGGTGGTGGACGAGCTCGCGAAGGGCTTCGACATGGTGGGTTGTGATCGAGTTTGGTCGAGAGATCGCGATGGAAATTGAAACCCTAATTCTTTGAATGGGTTCGGCTATGGACGATAATGTCTGTAGCTTGCGCGTGAAGGAGATGGAGGTGATGCACGGCTGTGATTGCTTGGCCTGGGATCTGGCGGTGATGATTGTGTTGTAGGTTATAAATTTAAAATTTATGTTGTAATAGTTATATATAAATCGTGTAATCTTCAAAAATTCATAACTTTTTCATACGAGGTCGAAAACGCGCGAAACCAGTTGCGTTGGAATCGTATGGATGAGCACTACGCAATGGAGTTGGTTTGGAGTCGTTTGGAATTAGTGAGAATTTTGGGTAAAATTAAACGTCCGTTTAATTTTATTCGAAATAAATCGCTAAAACGGAAATTAAAACCAAGGTGAGAACTTCTCACACAATCGAATAAGTTTCGATTTTATTTTAAATAGTTAGATTTAAAATATTTGAATGCATGTTTGAATGTTGATTGATATCTATTGATTGTTAAAATAGACATTATACGCCGTTAGTAAGCGGATGTTATTTATTAAAAACATATACCGCGAATATTTCATAAACAGTGAAATTGGTATTATATATAATATCAATATATATATATATTGGCATATGTATATATTGCAGTTGTTGATTTCCCGCATTTTTTGTTTAGCGGATGAGACCCTATTGCGCCGTTATTAAGCGGATAATATTTAATAAGAACATATACCGCGATAATTTCGTACTGGAGCGAAATTGGTATTGTGCTAATGTTTTTGGATGCAGGAAAACAGGTTGGAGGGATCCAACTGGATTCCTCAACAGTATTTATTTGATTTCAGATATTTTGATATTTGATGGATTATCATGTCGATATATGATATCGTTGTTGTCGTGATTGACTATTTGGTATGTAGCATCATTGGACCAAGTTTTGGAATTTTAAAATGATTTATAAAGTGATTTTTGAAAATATACTATATGTTTGGAATTGATTCATTTTAAAAAAAATAAACGTTATAATTTTTAAAGTTATAAAATTATGATTTTTAAGAAATATAGTTAAAAACTGATTTTTGAGAATATGATGCTATTGATTTTATAAAATAGTTTAATCGAGATATTTTAGAATTTTTGTGAAAAGTTTAAAATATAGGATTTATAAAATTTGATTATTTTATAAATCAAGAGAATGATGAAATAATAAAGGAGATTAAAGACGTTTTAAAAGGATAATATAAATTGATTTATATTAAGAGATTTATAAATGGATATTTATAAATTGAAATATGGACATTATAAAACGAGTTTTTATAAGTGTTTGAATGAAGTGGAAATGAATTTCATAATTGAATGAAATTTATAGAATTATAAACTGTGAAGTTATAAAAGAAATTTATAAATAGTAAGATTTATAAATTTGGTGAAATTATTTGAAGAATAGATTGGTTAAATAAATGATCTTATAAGTTATAAGATTTATAAATTGGAAAGTCTTTAAAAAGAACGATTTTGTAAAATAATCGTTTTATAAGTATTTAACTTATAATATGAACGTTTAGTTTATAATTGAGTTATAAACTGGAATAGGTTAATAAAAGAATTTATAAAAAGGAAGTTTTTATAAATAAATAGAAATGGAAATTTATAAATGTTGTTTTATAAATTTGCAAACAACTTATTCTGATAAGTTAATTGTTATAACCTAGAAATAGAGTTATATTCACGTTTTTAGACAGTGAATAATCCTTTGAAATAAAATGAATAAAATGATGAAATTTGTTAACAAAGAATATTCACGTTTTTGAATAGTGAATAAGATGTTAAAGAAATTGTTTTGAATGTGATATTTTAAATAGAATCAAAACGATCGAACGAAGTTTTAATTGTGTTGAGATTCGAAACCATAGATTTCAACATTTATTGTTGAAATAGACGTTTTCGAGAAATAAAAGGAGATGATGGACTATAACACTGTTGTTATAGTAAATGATTTCCGAAAGGAAATGTTTTGTATAGTATTGGGATTTATATATCTATTTTAATTTCGAATCCCTATACTAGTGATTTTGGGTTGTCGTAACGATGTTTTACGTAACATTCGTTTTGGCCCAAATAAATATGTTTAAGAGAATGATTTCCTTAAAGGATGAAATATATACTTAATTCGATTTAAGTATATTGAATATTTTCTAAGTGTTGAAAATAAATAAAATTCGTGAATTACTTATTTAATGAGTATGGAAATGTTTTCCAATATGAAGTGAATAATTAAAATTTATCTTTTTGAAGATAAATTGAAATGGATAATTGAAATGATATGCATGGATATTTTGAAATATAAATTCACTATTGAATTTATAAAGGAAAGGAGAATTTGTTTAAAAATAAATATTGATTTATTTTTGAAGTATTGAAATTATATATCTAGTGAAGATATTTTGGAAAATAAATAATTTGGAAAATTATTTGGAATCTGGTGATGTGTGCATATCCATTGATAGTTCAATAACCGACTATCAATATTTCCCTGTGAATGGGTAATTGATGTGATTTGATTGAATGTGAATGCTACACTTATTTTTAAATAAGCGCTCACAATTCGGGTTAACCGGGAAAGGACCATGGGGTCGTATAACCCATTCCGAATATGTGATACGTCGTTGTGAATTGCATTGAAGATCGGTGTTGAAGACCCGGTATTTGCGAGAGCGATAGGATGACCTGTCGATTTACTCTGCACCGAGTAGCTACGGTATAGAGTTCTCCATATGTGATGGTGAATCCGATCAGGATTGTGAATATCCGGATTGCAAGGACTTCTTTGTAAGTGCCTTCGGTTTTGTTCGAGCCCGGAACAGACTTGTATGGATTGTGTGTCTGACATTACAAGTTGAGATATAAAGCCGATTTCATTCAAATATATTTCTGTTGGTGGCGAAGAATTTATTCTTTTAGCTTAACACCCTTCTCTGAGACGTACGAGCTCAGAGGTTATATAGTTGAAGTTATCAGCGATATATTCCCAATTTGGTAATGTGACATGCTGAGTGATGCTGAAATGATCATTGTGTTGATTATTGTGATAGGATCGTTTATTTGATCGTCTATCTTAGTGATCATTGTGTTGATCATTTGTTGACCCAAAGCATGGCTTTTGTATAAAGTATGTTTTTGTGGACGTGACTTCGTCGAGCCTCACACCCCGGAAATGGTCAAAACAGGAAAGATGCAGCAAGGTTATGAGGGGTAGCACCCTTTAGGGTATGTACGTTTCCTTCTGGATAGAGGTGGTATCATGGTATGGAGCCCAGATATTTAACCTATGTGGTTACTACGAATTTATTACTTTGTGGTTGTTGGTTTTCGGGATCCCGTGAGAAAGGTCGTTTACGATCGGGGAATGGCGTGCTCGTGTCAGTAGTTACCCAGTTAGGGGTAACCCGGCCTTGTGTTGGCAGAGTTCCGGTTTGGTTCTCGGGGATGTCTTTCCAGAGGCATTCTCATGTGGCAATGGGAAGTTCCTTGGCCTGACCATTTGTTGGAAATCCAAAGAAACAATACGTGACTTGTACGGTTTTAGTTGTATAACCTGCTATGGAATGTGGCGGTAACCTGCTATTGAACATAGTTAGCTATAGTAGGCATACGATAATGGTCGTATGTTGGCTAAGATTTATATTCTACTTTCAAAATGAATTTTCCACTACACTATGCACTAGTAATAATATCAAATGTTATTTTAAATGCGTATCAAGCATCTTTGACTATCATAAGGAGAAATCTCCTCCGATTCTGCGTTTGCATTGTGTGTGTGTGCGGGAGGCCTTATGGTAGTCTCATTTTTAAAAGCATTGCGAATTGAATTTAAAAATATCTCTCTATTTTGATTTTAAAGATAAATAAACTGTTTTGAGTTCTCACACCAGTCACATGACTGACTTGGAGTTTATTGTTTTCCTTCCTAAACTCTGGGTGCCCACAAATTTCCACACGGGCAGTCAAGAGTTAGGTTTATCAGGATATTCTGGATATTCTGGAGTTGCTGGAGGCAAGATGGATGGCATGGCGTATTACTTATATAGTATTTCTTTTTCCGCTGCACTATTTATTGTTGTTGTTGTACACTCTGATGATATGATGTAATGAAATGAAATGTAATAACTGACATAGTTCTTTGTTTAAAGATTATTCATTTATTATTATATGTTGTTCCGCTGCGAATTGTGAGATTCTGATGTGATTCTGTTGTGTTTTGTCCGTCCTATTTTCTTCTGTTTTTCTTTCCCCTCCATTTTCTATTTTCTAAATGTTCTATTCTCTTTTCCTTCTATTCTATCTCTTCTCTATTCTATGTTCTCTCTTCTCTTTTCTTTCTACTTTAAAATTTTCTATTTTCTCTCCTCCCTAATTTATACCTTCTTCTTTTCTTCTTTCTTACTTTTTCTTTTCTTAAAATCTTTTTAAAACCCCTAAGGGTTCGTATTTTCGTTCATCTTGAATTAAACAAAGGAGATTAGTTGTCTATTCAAGGAGTACGGACTTACGGGTCTTTACACTCTAGGTGATAACTCAATTTCCGTCGATTTCAAGAGATTGAATTTTTGGTATGCACACGTGTACGTTCATCCACACGTTCTTGTCGCTGCTCACGGATGCTTTCGTACGATCATAGGTCGTTGCCAATTCAGTGGAATGCAACTCAATCATTTGCATCTTTTTTTGGATGGATCGGCATGAATCCATTAGGAAAATGGATCATACTTGATTCATTTGTAACATGGATCAGATCAAATTCCTTGGAGATTGGTTCATTCTCGATCGTTCTCCCATCTCCTCTTTTTTTAAAGAAAATAATGGATCATTTCAATGCCATTAGTTATCGTTTCTTGGTTCGACCACTTGATTGACTTGTGGGCTTCGTTGGTTTGGCCCACTCTTTCATATATATACTTAGTCACTTAGCCTATTTTCCCACTTTGCTTCTTTTGCAACAATATACTAACTGAACCAAAAAGAGAGTAAACATCATCTTCTTCCTCCCCTTTACTTACGATCTATGTTCTTGGATCCAAATCGTTTCTTAAAGTTTCACTCATCTCTTAACCGATTAATCCCTTCATTATATCTGCCATCGTCTTCTTCATCTACTCGGATTTTGTTTCACAATTGAATAAAAATCACATCCATCTTCCACTTTTACATCTAGGTAGGTTTGGTCCTTTTCTTCTTATAATTTAGTGATGAGATGATGGAATCTCATTTGAGTTTGCGTGATTCAGGCTATGGCAATTCGATCGGTCGGAATGAAGGGGAAGATGGTGATATGGTGTTGAAATTGGATGTAATGCACTTGTTTGAGGTCAAAGGTGGACGATCGGTTTCAACATATCATTCTTAGAGTTTGAGAATGTGGGTCGTCATCGATCATTTCTAACGAGGTTAATGTGGTGAAGTTGTTAGCATAAGGGAGTGAAATGGAGTTTGATCGATCATTACAATGGATTGGTATTTGAAAAAATGAAGAGAATTTGGACCGGCCATTTTCTGTTAGAGTTTCGTGTGATCATTTTTTGGATTAGTGTTTGGAGTCATGAATTGAAGTAAAGAGTGGAATCGAAGTCGAAGGTTGAATTGATCGTAACGGTCAATATGGGATAACAATCGGTTGGAGTTGCCAGGACAATTGGTTGTGAAATGATCGTACAGAAAGGATCAGTTAGTGGAAGCTGGTTCAGTCATGTGCATTAGGATGGATCAGCCGTAACATCACTTTTGGACGGTTTTTAGTTTAACTTTAATGACCATACTTAAAATCCTCAAATCTTAATTAGAACTTTGTGATGAGCTTCGGCCTTGAACACTTGAATGGTCGTACATGACTTGCATATGAAATGAACTGCATATTCTGACGTAAATGACAATTGAACTGTGGAACGAACTTGACTAATCTTCTGCATATTTATGTTTGTTATCTATGCCTTGGAAATTTTTTTGAAGCTCATCCACTTCTAAATGCACAATTCAAACTTCGACATGCCAACAACTGATCCCAATGCTTAGAATGAACCCTTACCCACTGACATGGAGAATCGATTGAGACGGATAGCAATGACGGTCACTCCAATCGAATTTGAAAGTCTCGTCACAGTTGTTATCTTTAATTCTGAAATATTTTCCATTGCATTGGACAACAATACACCACTCTGCACTAGCATACTCTTTGCACGGGGAAACATGTTATTTTTTCCAATGATGATTATCAGCTAAGTTTAGTAGTCATGGGTCCTAGACGCTTACTGCGTTTAGCAACCATGTCTTTTGAATAGATTTCACAGCACAACAGTACAAGTGATGAATCAAGCTCCGCAACTGCTTCCAATAAACTCTCCCTTGGACATAAAGCTAAACAACTGGAAAGTTCATGTCCATTACTCAACCTTTTCTTTGTCGTTCCTACCCTTCCAGCAGAGGTGATAGTCTCTGCTCCCGACACTCTAGAAGAAGCAATATTTCTGAAAGATCTGGAGGATTCTATGGCTTCAATAATAAATGAAGCCTCTCTTCATAGAATTTGTGTCAAACAGGGGATTCCAATTGATGACGTGCGAGTCCTGACTCGGGATGATGGAGCACATATGCCCACTGAGAGGTTCACTGTATGCAACAAGTTCATGTGTTGGACAGGATGCATCCCACCATTCAATTCATTTATCCAAGAGATGCTACATCATATAAGGTTAACACTGGCACAACTGCATCTAAATGGCTATGCCTTTCTTAATAGTACCTACATGGCATTTGTGGAATTTTTATTTCATCTTCCAACTTCTAAAGGCATTTTATTTTTCTTTATCTTCAAGCGACGAAAGGGAAGCCTTTCGTTCACATTTCTCGAGTCAGTTGACTGGTACTTGGAACAAGTTGAGTGCTTTCAAAAGCGATTGGTTTAATATTCGCTGCTCGTCCAACTTTGCTAGACGGCGGTTAGAAGGACATAAATATTGCTCCTTGCTTAATTTCTTGAGTGCTTGTATCTAGCTCGTATTTGGAACTAAGCAAATTTTCTGGTTTATGCAGGCTCTCATACATGACCCAATGAAAAACAATACACGGACGTGGTTCTGGCACTCCAAAGGTTTCCAGTAGAAGATAGAGACATTCAGAATCTCCTTACCGATGAATTCCTCATTACCCACTATCTAATGGAAGAAGGTCGTAGCATAGAGCTACCAGTCACTGCTGGAGTTATAGTGACTGAACAGCGGGATACAGATGATGATGAAGGCCATCAAGCGGATCCTGTCAAGCCCCCAGTTCAGGTGGCTCAGGAAGCTACCGATAAAGACATATTAGGAGATAAGGGTGATGACCACAACGACAATGAAATGGGTTTTAGTTTCTGGGTTATGGTCGAATCTTCACAAACCTCACAGCCTCCGCTCTTGAAAAAAGAAATAGGAAAAAGTTGTTCATAGGTTCCCTAAGAGTTGCCTCTTCAAACAGCCTAAGCTATCTATCACCCCTCGGGTTATTTCGGATTAGTCCTCTTCTCAATCCTCAAAGCACTTGGACAAAACATTTGAGACGTTATCTAATCTCTCTATACCAGATGATGTTGATGAATTTTACTTTATCGATATAAGCGTCGGTGGATCAGAATCTCCTTCTAAGGTTGGGGCTAGAATCCCTCCTACCACTAGTGGAGAGGTTACTTCTGCTAGTAAGCTTCAATAACCAGTCAACTGGGAGGACACAAGGACACGCACATTCGCACGCCCTTCACAATATTGCACTGCACTTATCTTATGTCCTTTAATGCATAGGGTTGATTCATTCTTTATCTTTCTTTGCAGAAACAGTGATGAGGAAGAAGCACATGTTTCAATCTCTATAAGAAATATTGTGCCAGAATCCTGGTTCTCGTTCGGGCTCATACAGTCAAGGTAGTGGTCGTGAATACTACCCTAGCTATCGCTCTAGTCAGGACTGAGATTACCAAAATAAAGGTGACACGCATAGATCTTTCCATGATAAACATCGATCCAATCCTAGATCTCCTCCTCCTAAAGATTCTAAAAGGAAACAAGATTGCCATGATGACATCCTCATATTGACACCTCTTATGGTTCCCTTCCACTTTAGTTTTTTCACAATCCATTTTTCCATCTCATCCATAGCGATCCATCAATCGTTGGCATCATAGTGAGCATGATGCTTACCAACAAAGGCTAGGCAAAGAAAGTGCTAATACCCAAGTTGTCACTGAAGCTCAACTAGTCGATATCGCGGCTCGTATCTCCCAACTTAAGTCAGATTTTCTAAATGTATGTCTCGATGGATTTTTCTTTGTACTAATCTTAAAAAAGTTCCCAAAAAAGTCTAGCAAATGAACATGATTGTGAACATGATTGTGTGAATGACATCCATAAGCAATATAATGAGTGGATGAGAGCGGCATAGAGGATCTCTAAAGTACCTTGGGAGAGAGCAGAGGAGATTGAGAAGTTGAAACGCTAAGAGGCATAGGACAAGCGGATCATCGAAACTCTAACCAATAAGTTAGAATCTTTAAGGAGCTCACAGGCAGAAGCCGAGAGAAAAGTAGAAACTTCCATCAACGCACACGAGGATGAGAAGGCCAGGCACTTGGCCAAGATGGAAGCGCTTCATTATCGGAACCATAAACTGGTGTTAGAAAGGGATACGGCCTAAGAAGCGAAGCTGAGTACAAAAATAAGTTTGAGCGTGATTCCAAAGATAAAGAGGAAGCACTGAAAATCGGTCAGGTTGCCTGTGATGAATAGGTTGCCATTAGGCTTGAAAGAGACATGGCTATTAAAAAGGCCAAAGGCATTAATACCCTCGTTAAACGAGAAGTGGAGGCTGTGAAAGAAAAGGCCAAGGAGGAGGTTATGGAAGAACTAGATCCACTACTTATTCTTTACAATGCTAATGTCTTGAAGCATAGACACTTGGAGTGGCTCTGGTGTAGAGCATCTTGTTTAGGAGGAGAAGGGGGCTCTCAGCACTGATGAAATCGATTTGATGAGGCTGGAAGTTGAAATTCTATCGGGTGACGAACCCAAAGTTCTACATGAAATCCATTTTATACTCCAAAAAGAGCATGCCATAACCTCCTAACATGAAGCTGGTGATGGTTCCGGATCCATGTCACACAATGTTGTAGATGACCATAATCTTGTGACCCAAGCTATTCCCAACACCACTATGGATTCTTATATCGAGCCTGGTTACAATCCGAAGAAGCTGCATATTGCTACATCTAGTAGGCTCTCCATAATTATGGAAGGATGTTCCAATGGTACTTCGGCTCACGTGAGGGACTAATCTGGAAAAGGTATTTCAATAGATTCACTCGTTCTTCCAAAAGTCGGAGGGTCCATGGTCGATATATCTAATCTTTTTAATTATGTTTCCTCAGCTTTAGATTTGTTGGCTGCAGTTCCACCTCTTCTCCAAGGATCTCAACTAGGACCTCAGGTGCCTATAATGGAGTATGTTACTACCATAGCTTTGGCAACAACCCAAGATGTCCCAGAAGAGGAAGCTTTCATGATTGACAAGCACATGGTGAACGCTTTGTTGGGGTAATAAAGCGATCTACATCAAGAGATTCCTATTGATGGTGACGTTATGATTACTGAAGCTTCCCAATCCTTGTCAATCCCCTTATGCAAGAAATGGCATAGAAACTCGAGGCGACATTGCCATTGAGATGAGAGTTAAGCAGGAGAAAACGGAGATCGTTCCCTCTCCCATTTCCATCATTTTTCCTAGAGAAACTGTGGATGCTTCCGCTCCTTAGCTAGAACCTACTCAAGATGCACCTATTGAGTCAACCCAATCTTCTTTGGTGAAAGGTCGAGGAAGCAGGAAGAGAGGTGAGAACAGGAGTAGGGAAAGTTCGAGTGAAATCTCTCCTGATTCCAAGAAGAAGAAGAGGAAACCAAGGAGGAAGAGATTCTTTGTGTGTACTCATGCTCCCAAGTCTCTTGGGTTTTATTGGCTGAATTTGTATAGGACCATCCCCTGTTTTTAGATTCTTTTGCTGTGAATACTTGTATTTGATTTTCCAAGCTTATGTAAATAAAATTCTTCTACTTTTGCTGAACTTTTGAGTGAATTTGCTTAATTAGTTATGCTATTACGTTTTCCATTTAATGTACATGCAATTCATCATTTATTGATTCAGATGATAATCCATTAATTTATTCCAAGGCCACTATAGGATCGTGGCCTCAAGTCGTACTAGACACTGGGCTCTCAGTGTTACACGTTCGGATTCAATAGTGTAAGTGATTATACTTCTGCCCTCGGTTCTTGAGTTAAAGGAGTTATATAGTGGATGGTCGAATTCCATCTTTAGTGAATATATAATCCTCCTGTCTATTTCAGATCGGAGTTTATAAAATAGTTAGTGGTTGAACTGCACTCATCTATCTGTTTATATTCATATCCACACTATAGGGAAAAGAATTAGTTGGTGGGTGATCGAATCGCACCCCATTTGTGTTTATACTCTAGCCCACACTCTGGGGACTTAGAGTTATTTCGAAAAATATTTCAATCATACTTTCCTTAATTGATTGATTTGCCCCCAAATCCGGAGTTTGACTTAGCGAGCAATCGATTATGTTACGATCGCTTTTGATACATGTATATCCCATCACTTGGTGGGATTAATTTGACTATTGGATGGTCAACTTGCATTAATTTCTCGTTAGGTACTCCGTCCAATGGGTTGTGAGCAAGAACCATTGAATGAATGGTCGGACCACGTACATTTTGTTTAGTTCAGTCATGAACTTGTGTGACCAGCTGGCTCCAAACTCTAGGAACCTGCTCGGATATGTCAATATTAGTTAGTACGGTATCATAACTAACTGTACCGCTATGGCAATCACAGATGTGAAGGAAACTTCAAAATTTTCTTTGCCAAATGGAAAGAAATGACATAATTTGTATTTTTACATATTTGGAAAATCAAATGTTAAAGCAAATTCAGAAATTAAATACAACTGAATGAAACAGAATAAACTAAGTGAAATAGCATCGCAAATGCTCGCTATTCCACGCCCTTGGGAGTGTGATGCCATCAATTGTCGCTAGTTTGAAAGTTCCTTCTCCAAGCCTCTATTTAATGGCGTAAGGTCCTTCCCAAGTAGGATTCATGTGTGATGGGATGGAAAAAACCTGTTTCAAGATGAGATCACCGATTTCAAAGGTCTTAGGTCGGACTTTAGTGTTGTAGTATCAGGCGACTCAATATCGATGTGCAGCTGTCCTTAAGTCAGCTTCTTTGCACTTCTCATCTACCAAGTCTTGAGATTCTAAGAGGAGATCTCTATTTATTCTGGGATCGTAGTAGGTCACTAGATGAGAAGGGACTTCGAGTTCAACATGAATGATGGCTTCGGAACCGTAAGCAAGGGCGAATAGAGTATGGCCAATCGTAGATTAGTGGGTCGCTTTGTAAGCCTATGATACATTGGAAGTTCATCCACCCACTTTCCTCTATCATTTTCCAAAGGTTTCTTTGGAATGAACTTTATGATTTTATTCAATACTTCGACTTGGCCATTTGCTTGATGGTGAGCAATTGCCACAAATCTCTTTTTAATACGATATCGATGGTAGAAGTCTTTGAGCTGTCGAATTGGGTTCCACTATCAGTTACAATGGTTCATGGAGGCCAAAACGACACATGATTTTCCAGTCAATGAATTTGATTACTTTCTTTGTCATGATTGTGGCTAAAGGTTCTATTTTGACCCATTTGGTGAAGTAATCAACTGTTATGATAGCGTATTTTGCACCGCCTTTGGAGATTGGTAAGAAACCAATAATATATATGCCCCATGTGGAAAATAGCCATGAACTGGCCATTTGTGTAATTTCCATCGACAGAGCTCTCGGAACTTTTGCATACAACTAGCACTGTTGCATCGCTTAGCGTAATCGGTAACATCTCGGTTGATAGTTGGCCTGTAACAACCATAATGGAATATTTTCTTTGCTAGGGTTTGCCTCGCAGTGTGATTACCACATTCCCCTTCTTGAATATCCCTTAGGACTCGTTTTATCTCATCATGAGCGATACACCAGAGCAGGGGAACGAAATATCCCTTTCTATACATAACTCCTTCCTGGATGATTTATCATAAAGCTTTAAGGAGGATTTGTCGTCTTTTATTCCTTCGTTCGGGAAGGAATCCCTGTAGCAATAATCTTTAATCGGAGTCATCCACGACTCCTTCTCAGGCTCCGTCTCCAGTACCCAGTTGATTTCCATCTGGTTTATGCTCGGAGCGTCTAATACTTTTACTGGAACCAAACCTATTTATTGTGCATCCCCAGTGCTAGCCAACTTGCTAATGAGTCAATAGCTCTTGGACTCGGATAGGTACGAAGTGAGTCATCGCCCTTTAGCCTGATAATGTCCTCGAACTTGATATACCACAAACTAGGAATCACAAAATATTTCAAAAGTTTTTATTCCTAATTCTCTGGCAAGTTTGAGTCCAGCAATCAAAGCTTCATACTCAGCTTCGTTGCTTGTTGCAAGGAAGTCAAGCTTCAAGGCGCATTAAATTGGTCGATCCTCTAGAGTTACAAGCATGACTCTGGCTCCAAAACAACGATCTTTAGATGCTCCATCCATAAACATTTTCCACCAAATGGTAAGGGCTCTGCCGCTCTCTGGGAGATCATCCTATGCATTGAATTTTTCTATAAAGTCCTCCAATGCCTATCCCCCGATGGCTCTTCGAGGAACGTAAGTGATGTGAATTGGATCGGTTCGATGTTCCACTTCAATAACCTCACATATGTCTTCGGTCAGTGTAGGACCTATCGTAACGGTCGAGGTGTAAATCTTAGTGCGATGAGCCTGAAAATAGAGGCGAAGCTTTTGTGAATCAATCAAAAAATAGTACACCAACTTCTCTATCTTTGGATAGTTCCTTTCGGCTCTTATTAATCGCTTGCTAACATAATAGACCGGACTCTGGACTCGATTCTCCTTACATAATAGTGTAGCAATTAGAGCATGTATCAACATGGCCAAGTAGATATACAAGTCTTCATGATCCACCAGCTTTGACAAAATGGGAGGCCTATCTGGGTGGTTCATTAAAGCCTGGAATGTGTCTTCACAATCCGGTGTCCATTCAAAGTTCCATTTTCCTCTTCTAATCAAGTCGACGAAAGGAATGCACTTATTAGTAGCTTTGGAAATAAATTGAATTAGGGAGGCAACCTTTCCATATAGGCTCTGTACTTGTTCGATGGTCTTTGGGACTTGGATGTTGTGAATGGCTCAAATCTTTTTGGGGTTAGCTTCAATGCTGCGTGCGTTGATGATGAAACCAAAAAACTATCCCGATGTAATATCAAAAAAACATTTCAGAGGATTGATTTTCATTTTGTAATATCGAAGGATGTCAAAAATTTCTGCAAAGTCTCTAATGTGGTTGATTGATTGTCGTGACTTTACGAGCATATCATCCATACATACCTCCATTGTTTTCCCAATCTGATCTTTAAACATTCGGTTGACCAGGCGCTGATAAGTTGCTCCGGCATTCTTGTATCCAAATCACTTACCACATAGTAGTACAATCCAACTTCGGTAGTAAAACTTGCATGCTCTTGATTGGGATGTGCATCAGGATTTGGTTATATCCAGAGTATCCATCCATGAAAGTTAACAATTTGTGTCCTGCGGTAGAGTCCACCAGCTGGTCAATTATCGAAAAGGAAAACTAACTTTTGGGCATGCTTTGTTCAAATTTGAATAGCCAACACATGTCCGCCACTTTCTATTCTCCTTTCTCACAAGTACAGGATTAGATACCCATTTAGGATAGAGGGCATCACGAGTGAACCCATTGCTTTCGAGCTTATCCACCTCTTCTTTAAGGGTGGTGGATCTCTCTGAATCCATGCCATGCCTTTTTTGTTTCACTGGGACATGCCTTAGGTTGATGTTTAATGCATAGCTTGCAATAGCAAGCGAGATCACTCACATATTAGAATGAGTCCAAGCGAACACATCAAGATTTACTTGGAGAAAACTAGCAAGTTCTTTCATTATTGGGGGGCAGAGCTATAATCTGATCTTTAGGACTCGTGATGGGTCATTGACCGAGTGTCACTCGTCAGTTTAGCCGGTGTAGCCTTGGTCTCTTTGGGCTCCTCCTCGTCATCTTTTGGATTTATATCTTTATAGAACCGACTGTGGTGCCCGAAAGACCCAGGCGCTGGTTGGAAATCTTCGATGGCTTGGATGTGGAGAGACTTGTCCACGCCCTTTATTTTCTCCTTCCGTTGAGCATCCCTCAACTTAGCCACATAGCAGCCACGTCACTATGGGGCAATGGCTGTTTGAAATTCATAAAGGGCTGGTCGGCCTAAAAAAACCATTATATGGAGAGTCCACATCCAACACAACTAATGGCAACATCCATACTCTCCTACGACCGCATTCTCGTAACTCCACCGGTAGTTCAACATAGCCCACTGCTTCTACTGGACACCATTAGAGCCATGAATACAGGTTTTACATGGTTTCAGATTTTGACTTCCATTCTCATAAGGTAATATGCCCTTTCGAAAACAATATTCACCAAGCTCCCACTGTCAATCAAAACTTTTCTCGCTAAGGCGGGGCCGATAATGGCCGAAATGACCATTGGATCGATCATCGGTGTCGCTACCTTATCTTCATCTCTATTACTGCATACAATGTCATCGGCCATTTTTACGCTGCTGTTTGGTTAGGGTCCCATCTTCTTTATTTGAACAACACTCAAAATTTGTATGCTTGATCGCACTAGCATAGTGCTCCATCTTGGCCCAGCTTTTATCAGCTGGATATGGTCCTCCGACTATTGTATTAATAACTAATCTTCCACCTGTCCATGCAGGCTTCTCAGTCTTGTGAGGCACTTGTCCTCGGTTGGAGTTGGATGTCCCCTACCCACCATCCTATAGGGCTTTAACAAAATGTAGTTTTCTTTTCCAAATCAGTTTCTCGACAACATTCTAGAGATGCGTACACTCATTGTGTTGTAACCATAGCATTCATGGAACTGACAATATTTACCAATGAGTTTTTGTTTCTCCATCAAATCCTTCGAAGGTGGCTTCGTATACTGCATGGTGTTGCATGTTGACAAGTAGACATTTTTTAGAGAGGTATTCAGTGGTGTGTAAATATTATACATTAGAATCGTGGACTTTCCACTTCCAGAATCCCTCTTTCGTTCACGGCTCCTATCACCGCCTTTCTTGTTTATTATGTTTATTTTAGACATTTACATGAAATTTTCTAGAACTCTCCCCGAACTATTTCCCTACAATGTTACACAGCACTCACTCTTCACTCGATCTCGTGACATTCTTCTTCCTAGAGCATCTAGCTTCTTCTTTCCTTAAATAATGAGCTGCTTTTGCATAGAAACACTTCAACGTTGCAGGTGGTTTTCTAACTAACCGAATGCCAAAGTCAGATTCTAGGTCAATCCCTTTTGTTACTACCATCAATATTGAATGGTCACCCAGATTACTAACTTCTATGATGGCTGTATGAAATCTCTCCAAATAGTCTTTCAGCGATTCTCTCGAAGCCCGGATCATGCTTGATAGGGACATTGCATCTTTGAGGTGAGTTGCATGCATACGGAACTGTTCCACCAACTTTGTCGCTAAATCGTAAAATCTAGAGATTGACAATCGGGTAATCTCGTAAACCACATCGTTGCTATGTCAGACTGAGTAATAGGAAAACATCTGCATTTTATGGCAACCATAGGTCACGTGAAATCCATCAACCAGTCATATCCCATGATCTGCTGTATGGGGTCGGTTTTTCCCTCGTAGGCAGGCATCGATAGCATGCTAAGTGTCCTTGGATATTCCGCATGTAATATATTGTCCGTGAATGGGTTATGCTACTTGAGATCCCCTAATCATCATTGGTCAAGACCTGGCATTCCCTTACTGGTTTTTTGAACATAGCCAACAAATTCGACGTTTGGATAGTTTGAGCCAAGCGGTAATCGTGCTCCGCCAACATGAATGGTCTAGTCGATGTCTACGGGCAGTCCACTTCTTCTGGGCTCAACATCCACTTAATGTGCATCATGTGTGTTCATATTGTGAACATTTCGAAGAGCTAACTGATCTATATTAGCTTGAACTCCAACATCCAGATCAACCACGATGTCATCAATGTGCATTCTTCCCATCATTTGTTGTAACCCGCCTCCAAAAGTTGGATCGACAATGATCATTCCAAATGGATCGATACCGATCCTGATCGATCAATCAGGATTGGTTGGATGATGGAGGGTTGATGTTTCGGTGTGGTATCCATCGGTTTTGCAACATCCATGTTTGTGATAGTCATTCGATGAAGTTAAGCTCTTTGATGTAGAATAAAGAGTTGGCTCCCTCCTAGCTTTCCTGCATTGTTGATCCCTGAGTTGATTCATTGGATCGATATTAGCTTTAATTTGTTGGTTCAACTATCAGTGGCTATCCATGAGCTCTCTCATCAGATTTGCGAAATCAGCTCTTATGATGAAATCATCTAGATTATGGACACCAACTGGATTGGTAGCATTAACATCTATTGGTAGATTGCTTTGGCATCCTTCCTAGATAATGGTATTCTCATTTTTCTCTGCACTTTGAGCGGTAGATCTAGTGCTCCCAATCATTGTTGATAGTTTTCCTCAGACATTTGCAAATCTGAATAGAAATGGAAACTTGTTAGTAGAAAGTTGGAACTATCTCATGAATATTGGAATCCACACATAGATGATGAGATCCAATCAAGCCAAGGATTCATCTGTTAATGAAAGCATCAAAATGTTTGCACCAAAATTTGGCACAAACACCCAATAGAAATTTTGTAGAGAAATAAATGAAAACAGAGGAAATAAGTAATTAAATAACAAAAAAAAGCAATAAGAAGAATATAACAATTTATAGTGGTTTGACATTAAATGCCTATGTCCACTTTGGAGAAATGACTTTATTTATCATTTGAATTGCTGAGTACAGAGGGATGGATCAGAGAAGAACCTTTAGTTACAAAAAACTGCAAAGCAACAACCAGCGTAAAGATCCTAAAAATGAAAAATCAAGTGTATATTTATTGGGGAAGACGACGAAATATCTTCTTGAAATTTCGGCGCTGGAGTTTCCAGATCTAGAAGAGGTCATAGTATCGATAGTGGGTCCCACTTCATTTATAGTAACGATCGGCACTAATTATTATATGAGCTCCTTTTGGCATGCAATCAATATGGTGAGCTTCATTCTTTGATATATTAATGATTCCAACGTTTCATGTATAGATGACTTGTCGATTTTGAGATATCGGTCGTTTTCCACCGAGTTGAACTGTAATATCGATATGGTACGATCCATATCTGGTGAATATGGATCGTACCCAATCCATTTTCAATACATGGTATATTTTCCTATTTTTATCGTTCCATTGAGTCCACTTCTACTTTTTCTTTGCCGCTGCTTTGTATTATCATCTATGCCTGATCACTGGGGTTCGTGATCATTAATTTGAGTTGTCGGTCCCGATAACAGTCGAGTCTAACTTGTCTAGTCAGTTCGAATATAATCAAGCTAAAAGGCTGGATAACAATAAATTTGTGCATTTAATATGATTGATAAGCCATTTATTAATTAAAATATACAAACTGAAATGAATCGAAGATTGACAAATAGAAATATTATATATATATACACACACACACACACACACACACTTACAATTAAACATTGCTTGCATGTTAATGTTTTCTACACCAATGTAAATGCAATTTTATAACTACTTAATATGTTGATAATTTGGCCGCTTATGTTTTTATTTGGTCAAGTCCGTCTATTGCATTCTATGAGTTTCGCAATCAAAAGCAATACAAGACTATAGATATTTGATCCATATACTATCACACATAAGTGTTATATGGTGAACAATCACTGTTCGTAATGTACGGTACTTCGATATTCACTCGAAGCAAAAAAATTAAACCATACTATGAAATCGACTATTCAATTTGATTGATTGGAATAAAGATCGCATTGTGTTAAATGTAATGCTAGACGAAAACTACAAGATAGATCTAAGAACTCGATCGTTGAAATGTCTTTTTCAGTTGATGCAAAGTGCATCATCATATATGATGTCCTTAAATATTAAGAATGATTGAGTGTTCTTTTTTGAAGAGTTCGTTATGATGTTATAGTAAGGGTATTCTTTTGAATAGTTCGATCATTTAGAAAGAAAAAATAATGTATAAAAGAAGATGTAATTTAAGGTATAGTTAGGATGAAGAGAGAGAATGGTCACTTTTAGTTTATAAAGAAACATTAGGGATGAGAAATGTAATAATAATGAGTGATCCTTAAAGTTGAAATAAGAAATATGATTCTATTCTAAAATGTATTTTCGTATAGAATTTTTTTCTATGGTATTTATTTTTTTGAGTCCAAGATATTTGATTAAAGTACTCTCCACTATAAATTAGTTACCGTATATGAAATAAATTATCTGTATTAAGTTAATAAGGGACCTCCGAATTCAGTACATTATTATAGTAATGCCAGAAATAGTGAGAGCATGTCATATAACACTTATGATTGTGTTAAGTTGCGAAAATTCTTTACATAATACATACTGAACATTATTTATGAAATAACGACTATTTTTCATTATCGACTGAAAAATAGACGTAGTTTTATTTCAATGTGAATATTATGAATATTCATTATGAAATAAAACTATAATGTGGTATTTGTTTTTGTAAGAAAAGTGATGCAATGTAAAATACAAAAGTATCTAATATTGTTTACAATTATTTTGGAATTATAGACTAAGCCGTAGTTTTGATAAATAATTTTTATTATATGATTGCAAATCATATGATACCAGCTAATTATTTCTCAAACAATTAAGTGTTATGCATCCACTTTGGGATAGAGTAATAAGATTTGATGAAATCTTCCGATTGATAAATATGATGAATGTAATCATAAGTCTATTAGTACCAATGCGGTTCCACATACTTTGTTATATTCATTGATGGTTATCATAGAGATGGACTTGTGTATTTGATACGCATGTATGAGTCTACGATAAGCTCATAGAATATAAAATGAAAGCAAATAATATAACATCCAGAAGAATTGGTTTAATTTGATCGAGAGTATATTGGAAAGTGTTCCATGTGTACCAAATAGAATAAAGATTTCAGTCTCAAAGGTTAATTCCTTCCTATAATACATAATGATATTAATAAGGAGCAATCAAGCTTTTTTGAATAAAGCACAATTAATGAAGCTGAGTTAAATTCTTTTAATAAGGTGTGTGCTTAGTAAATAAGGTTAAAATTAATATCATCCAAAGAATAGTTTACAAAATCATACAAGATACGGGTTTATAAGAAACCCCAAAAGGCCAAGGAGTTAACAGGTTGTGCGAGTCAAAAGACTGCACGTACTAATTTTATGTAATATCTTGTATGGATAGTCTTAAGATAATTTTAGGAATGATAGTTATTAGATAATTGATTTATGTCGTGAACATAAGTATATTGTGAACCAATGCAAAATCAGTTTTATATCAAGCAATTCATAAAATGTTTATGAATGCTCATTTCGCTGTATCGAGAAATAACCATTCTTTCAAGAAATTATAGCTTCTAATCAAAGGAATTTCTATAAGAAATTATTGGTATATAATGATTTGGATATGATCCAAGGATGAAACTGATGCAAGGGATTAAATGAAACACATTAATATGTCTAATAAGTATGCTTGTACATTCAATAGAAACTATGAGTTTCTTATCAACGTGGAGAATAAATAATCCTCGACGGTCAATTAAAACATTAAGAGTATTGACTCTATGATATGGTATGATGCACAAATCCAAAATAATTTCCAAATATATTATCAAAATAGGAATTTGAAACTTGTACCCAATGGGATATGATCCATTGACTGCAAATTTATCTTTAAGAAAAACGAAAATGCAGCGGGAATATAATGAGCCACATTGAGAAGAATAATACCGTAAATTTCAATGGTTGAAATTAATGTAATAGCTTCATCATTCAAAATGCTCAAGTAGGTTTGGATTTAACACACAAAATTATCGCTTAGTATGACTTTATGTTTAGGTATGTATGTGTTGAAACAGAAAATTCTAAATAACGATTTAGAGTAAACTATTTACACATAATAACCAAAGCGTCTCAAAGTCAGTGGGGGCGATATCGAGTTTGCGAGTTTTCTGATACGATCCGAAATGATATGCAAAAACATTTTATTAAAATGTTTAATATGAAAATTATAAGAAGGATTACTTATGTGTTGACAACAGGAATTATCATACATGTTATCTTCTATACGATACCATAATTTGTTTGTGTATATAATGCATGAAAAAAAATCAAACCTAAATTGGTATCAATAAATAGTTTTTAAGAACATTAAATTCCTTATGAAGGAGAGTTCAGGCTCAAATTTTAATAAGTGATATTGAGTATAATATGTCAATAATAAATTTAAGTTAAGATCTTTAAGTTGGAATTCCAGATGAAAAACTATGGTTGATTCAATTAAAAAGGGTAAGTATATCGCCTTAAATAGCGCCACAATAAAAATAAAGTATATAAATATAAATGCAGAAATTTATAATTGAGCTGAAGGTGATTCCAACAATACAACAAACAACAGTATTTTTGACGGCTTTTAACTGTAGGCGGTCATCAAAAGCAATCGATAGCGGTTGAAAAATACCATCGGAAAGTAGGTGGTCGAAGAATGGCCTTTCTGATGGAGCCATTGATTTATTTTTGACGGCTTATGATGGCATTCCCATGGCTTTCGATGATGCATCGTGTACAGTGAAAGAATACGGCCCACCGAAATTGGTGTCGGCATCCGTTAGAATGTCTAGAAGTTAAGTTGTCTGTTAGTTTATACTAAAGAGCTAATGGGATTGTTGAAGCCGTCGAAAAATTGGAAGTTTTTTATTTCAGCAGCCTTTCAATCCCAAAAAACATACACACACATATGTGTGTGGGTGTGTGTGTACATATACTACAGCCTAATTTCACACATATATCAAAACCCAAATCACATATATGACATCAATAATGAAAAATCATTAATATTTGCAATAAACCATGCTCAAACAACCCACAATATACTCAAACATCTAACAACATCTCAAAATAAATCTCAAAATGTATCAAACATATCCAACAACATCTCAAAACAACTTAAATCAACTCACACATCCAACATCTCAAAATGTAGCAAACATATAAAATCAACCTCACTCATCTCATGGTGTATGTAACTCCTAAACACTATAGCAACAAAGTCAAACTACCTCACCCATCTCGAAATGTATATATGTACAATGATCTAACACAAACGGGAAAAAATCATACTATCAATCCTGACCATTGCCTTCAGATCCCCTGATGAGGGAAATGTGCCACGCTCCCGCATATATGCAGCGATGCACTCGTCCAACTTAGCCATCTTCATAGCCCGATGCATGTCTCGTTCCTCCTGCTCACTGTCCTTGCTCTCAACTCTTAAATCTCCTTGTTGTCCTGGGATTTTTTAGCCGATTTGCTTGCATCTAGCCTGTAACATTGTTTAACAAAGTATACGAGTTTCATAATGCGATTAATAAAATCAATATGTTATATGTTACATAAATATATTATGCATAAATATTACCTCTTGATTTCCAGAACTGTAATGCCTATTCCTTGTTGGCGGCTCCATAATTGCATCAAAGATCTGGTCCACATCGTCAATGGTCTGTTCTTCCCTTTCTGATCCCTTAAGCACTTTCTCTCATTCTTATATGAATTTTTCCTACGATTCCAAATAAATTTACAGTTAAAATTCACATTTTTAATTATTTATAACTTATTACTTAAAGTGCTTTTTAATAACTTATAGTTTAAAATATGCTTACTATAGCCTGTTGTGATTTCGAGTCATGGCTTGCGTATGTTACTGTGCCATCTTCATTTTCATGCTCGATGGCATGAATATGAGAAAACATGTCCATGTAGGAAATGGGTTTGACCATGCTCTCTTTTCTAAAATAATTTTCATGTATTATTATTATTATATATATAAAGTTATACTATGTAATAACTATTTATAATCGCAATTAGTAAATTTACCAGCTCTTGACAGTAATGCTGGAATGATTTCGAACCCCTATGATGTGTAGTTGGATTTTTATTTTTATTTGCAGAGTTCCTCTACGACTCTGCCTGTAATTTAAAATGAAAATTATATTTTTTTATCTGTAAATTGATGCAATTATTATACTAATTCTACTACATTTTTAATAAATATACGGGACTAGTAAACTTACCTTAGCTTCGTCTTTTTCCCAGAAAGTAGCCTGAGCTTGCCATATGCTTCCACTCATCCAGTCAGGGTTTTTCCCCCTCTTCATATGGTCAACATCGTACCATGGTAGTTTTTCCGCATTTTTCCATCCAATAGTTTCTGCAAAGGAGAAGGTCGGATTCTTGTAACTCTACCACCCCTTGCACATTGAAAAAAAAGTTATACATTTATACCTAGTCAACAAATTATAAAGTGGTTATATATAAAATGAAGTACGTATTTATATTTATGATGAAATCCAACCAAATACTCTAAGATGTGGGGTGGAATATTATCCCACCTAGCCTAGCATGCGTTCATTCTGCTCTTAAAAGCAGCCTTGGAAACGTCTATAAAAACTTCTATGGGCTCCAACTCAAAGCCCTATGTATTAGATATGATATAGACCTTCAATAAATCATGAATAATATATGATACATAAAATATTTAAGATGTTGCAATAAATTTGATACTTATTCACTCTCTTTGACTGTTAATATTACTATGGGAAACTCTGGATGTTGTGACGGTCCATCAATATCGCCTCCTGTATCGGTCCCTCCTTGACTAGAAGAGGGAGAACATAATGACTATGGAGATCTCCGATGGTGAAACGTAGTAGCTGTCATAGACATTTCATGTTATTAAGAAACAACATATCATTTAATTATGGGAAAACATATCATTTTATTTTAAGAAAAATGTAACATTAATAATCACATAAATTACATTCTATCAAAATGTACATTAATAATCTATCTTCATCATTTTTTGATTCAGACTCGTTCTCATACTCTATATCATTTTCCTCCATAGTCTTAAATGCTTCTACTAAAATATTTGATTCATCATTTAGAGGCCCAAAATCAGTATGATCATTGGATATTATTATTTCAGTATTTTGAATAAGATTAGCCTGATGAGCTTTTTCATCTGGAATTGTTTTATTCCATTAATATTATAATCTTGTGCACATTGATTCCAGGACTTGGGGCATTGCTGAACCAATTGCGTCTAAATAAAAAAAATTCTCCACAGGCATGTGAAATATGTCAATTCTGAAACCCGGTTTAACAAGTCGTAAAAATCATTTATATAATTAACTGATTCGCTACTACCTTTAACAAAATATATCGGTATTGTTAGTTAATTTTCAGCACTACACCATATTCTTTGGTGTTCAATTTAAATCTATTAACGAAGAATATTGGATATGTCTTGACATTTCTTTTTTGTCCCAACATAAGAGTTTTGATCCTTCATCGACTACACAATTTCACGGATCATAAATGTAGTTTGAAAACCAATCAGCGAATTCTTTACCAAGATCGTCACGTAGATGTTACGAGTCATAAATACTGCAGATGTATATAATATATTGCATGATAATCTATAATTATAATTGAAATAAATATGAATTTGGAAATTCATATGTCCAGAATCATTATTTAATATTACCTAATAAACGGTGCAACTTTAGAACAATTAAGAAGAAGATATGTGTGTGCTATATTATAATCTCTATCGTCTAACCATAGTTCCATACATTTTCTAGCAAGCAGACCATGTTGTCTAAAAATAGATAACGTTCCTTTAGATGAATCCTGTTTAATGCAAGTTCACATGGTCACTGAAATAATGAGAGAAAAGAATGAAGCTTCTTCTTCGATATATGATTTGCAAATCATACCTTCAACTCACGCTTTTTTTCTAACTCTTTCTTTGGATGATTTAAGTTCCTATTAAAAATTATTTCAAGCTAAATTTTACTTATGTAATTAAATTTATTTTTAATTTGCTTAATATTATTGCCTCTCAAATGGATACATCCATCCATATTGAATGGTACCTCGAAGACGTGCTTACGATGAAAGATGAATAGGTAAATGCTCCATTACATTAAAAAATACGAAGGAAATATTTTCTCCAGTGAGAGGTATTGGGATATCTACATCAAGTTTACGTAGATGTTTAACTTTTAACATAGTCGAACAAAGCTTGTTATAAAACAAACTAAGTTATAACCGTCTAAACTTTTATGGGTAATGGTTCTTTGAAAACGACAGGTATTCTATCATTACGTGGCAATCATGACTTTTCATTCCACTCAGTTTATTGATTTTATAGTCGATCTACGAAGATTAGAAGAAATTCCATCAAGAAATCTTAGTCGTTCCATCCATTTAAACACAAATTTTACTTGGTTATTGTCTAACTCATAACATGCTTTTTATTTTTTAGTATCATTTGGCTTGATATAAAGATCGGGATTCTTATATAATTCTTCTATATCACATCTTGATTTTAGATCGTCCTTAGTCTTCCCCTTAGCGTTCAAAATTGCATTAAACACGTTATCAAACACGTTTTTCTCGTTGTGCATCATGTCAAATAATGACGAAGTAAGAGATATTTCCAATAAGACAACTCAAAAAATATATTTTGCTTGCACCAAGTATGAATCATTGATTTACCTGGAATTTAAATTTATTCTCTAGTTTCATGTATTTTTGGATGTTGCGTTTGACCAAATTGATGGTGATTGTCTAAACTATGTTCTATTAGAGGCAAAATTTTATTATCTCTTCTGAAAGTATGATTAACATGGAGAAAACACTGATGATAATCGAACCATGAGATTTTCTTCCAATGCAGTAAAGAAAATGCTAATGTTTCTTCCATGCAATAAGAACAAGCTAGATGACCAGTCATACTCTAATCTAAAATGCCTACGCTATCACTAATAGTCCATAACACAGAAGAGAACTTATGAAAATTCTTTATTTCGAAATGTCATATATTTCAACTCCTTCATGCCACAGTGTTTTCAACTCTTCTATGAATGGTTATAAATAAAATCGATTCCTTGTATCAGATCATAAAGGTAGAGACGATAATAGTGAGAAACATATATAGAGCTTTTATACACATCCACTAGGTAAATTATATGGTGTAATGATAATAGGCCAAGATGAATATTTAGAACCAAATTGAGAGAATGGTGAAAATCCATCCATATATAAACCAAATCTAACATTACGGCTCTCTCCTGCAAAAATAGGATAAGTCATATCAAAATGTTTCCATGCTTCTCCATCAGATGGGTACGTTAAGGTACATTCTTTCTGTTTTCTCACACTGCGTCATCTCATATAATATGCGGTTACAGAAGATGCATTCTCTTGTATGGAACTTTCTTTTCCTTCTTTTTTCTTGGCATGTATCTTTCCCCGTTACATGTTCTATACTTTCTAAGATTGATGTCCTCTTTACAAAACAAAATGCAATCATTTAAACATGTAGCAATCCTTTGGTACAACAACCCGAAAGCAGACAAAAAAATTTTCACTTCATAATGATTTTTGCACATTAAATTATCGAGTGGCATATGTCATTTTGCATTTTGTACAACAGCTGTAAATCTAGCTTCTGCGAAGTTGAATTTTGATTTCATAGCAATGTATTCTATAATTACTGATAAGGGGCATTTTACTAGAAGGACAAACTTTGCAGTCCAATTAGTTTCTAGGACACAGATCCATAGAAATTTATTTCAAGGCCAAAATCAGCAGAATAATTATTTTTAAGAACAAAGTCACCAGTCCAATTACTTTCAAGGACATAATTTCATAGGTTTTTAGGCCTTAGAAACTAATTATTTTTCATTTTGTCCTTAAAAATAATTATTTCAGTTTTGTGTCCTAAAAACTAATTGCACTTGCTAAAGGGGCATTTGTGGCTAATTTCCACTACTGATAATTGGGTGCCACATTTATAGCCATCCTAATGGGGTTTCTTAGTAGCATCCAATAAATGATAGATTTTGTTTGCTCCAATATTTGGTTTTTTTTTCGACATTTACATTGTCATCATCAACTTCAACCATAGAGAACATCGATCATGTCGTATCTTCAACCATATCTTCTATAGGATTTAGGGTAACATTATCATTACCCACCTCCTCTTCTAACACTACAGGATTAGGTGTAACAAGTTCTCATGATGATCCCATACAAAATAATCCAACACAAAGCCATTTTAACATAAATGGACTGAACAATATCCAGTTTCAAATTTTTACAGTTACTACACGGGCAACGAATTCTTCATCATTTCCGTTACTACTTAAAGAGAATTCAATAACTACATGTACATCATTATAAAAATGTTCATTTGTTGGGCCTTTCATTTGCTTTCGTTGATACATCTAGCTTCTCCGATCAACAAAATAACTGACCATTTTTTCCTGTGTCAAAAAATACGATAGAAATTCACAAAATTATTGACATTTTATGGATTGGTATTTAATTTTTCAATTCATTTATACATTTTAATGTTTCAATAAATATATAATATGTTTACACTAATTTGTTTATATTTTAATATTTATTAAATATATAATATATTACTCCTTTAATCTTTTTATTATAAAATCTCGTGAATTTAAAATTTTAACAAATTGTGAATATAATATTATATTTTCACTTTATTATTTTCTACTTTGATGGCCGGTCATCCTACTTTCCGTTACAAACACGGTAATAAATACATTTTGTAAATCATTTTATTTTAAATGATTGAGTAAAAAATTTCCACCACTTCCCTTTTGTTCTCTATATGGTACATAAATGCATGTACACAAGGAACAAAAAGGAAGTGCTATTGAAATTCTATGAACTGTTTAAGTTGAAATACAATATATAATTACTTTACCGTGTTCGTGAATTATCCAGTATAAGGACAAATCCGACAAATATTATATTAGATGAATATTGATATCTATTTTGTAATAGAAATGAAGATCTATATAATGATCAAATACATTACTTGTCGGACGGGGCCAAAACCTCTCTGAGGATTTAAAAAATGTACATTGTACTCTAATAGTTTATATTAGCATTAACATTAATTCATTATTTAAATTTCTTAGCGATTAAGACCTAATAAAAACTTTTTTGTCAACATATTTTAGTTAACACTAATTTCAATTTATTACATAGTATTAAAAAATTATATTTATACACTAATTTATTTATATATTACCTTATACATGTAAAATAAATTTATACATAGTTAAGGATATATAAACTAATAAAGGAATTGTGTAAATAAATTGTTTTTTCGACATTTTAGATAAGACATACAATAATTAACACCAAATTATATTACACTAATACATACATTCACTAATCAAACCAAATTAGCCTTAATTATGCATTAATTACCATATATAAACATTAATAACCCTAATTAACATTTCTCAATCAACAAATATACACAAGTATAACAAATCAATGGGCTATTATCAATAAATATATGCACAAAATAAAGCTAATTTTATCGTAATTCAAATTAATTAGTTTAGGTGAAGAATATACCTGGTTTTTGATAAATTAAATGCCTAGATGGTTGGAGATTGCAAATCAATGAAGAATTTGACAGGAGGATGGATTTGATTTGATTTGGCGGTTTAAGATTTTTGATTAAGGGATAAGATAATGGGAAATAAAGAAGAAATGGGTTCAACTATTGCTGTATAAGCGATTTACTGATGGTTTCCGACAGCTGTCAATGGTATAAAGTCGATGGATGTTGAATATAATAATTTATCCTTTCATCCTAATTTAAATAAATTTAGTTTAATTTTATTTATTATCAAAATTTATTTTTGCATAAATTTTTAATTTTTTTTACAATAAAGCAGTTTTGTTTCTAACTATTAAAAAAGTTATTTTATTCATTATACAATAATTTTTTTCATGATTTGATAAATTGTGAGTGTAAATGTATTTAACATAATAAATTTATATAAAATAAAATATGTTGTAGAAAAACAATTTTTTTGAACCTAATGTCCTTCCAAGATATTTTGGGCATCGTCGGAATATGAAAGGAAAAGAAACAAGTTTAATATATCAAACTTTTTTTTTTCAATTTATAGTCGTTCGTTGGCATTTAGACAAAACCTTTCATTTGAAGGTAAAACAATTTTCAAACGAGAGAAAATTCAAATCATTTATAGTATATTATATATTTATCTAATCCATTTGGTTGGATTTAAAAAAGATGTATATAAAAAAATTAAACTTCAAACAGGTCATTTTCATAGAAGCCTTCCTAATAATAAATATCAAGTGTTATACAAATCCTTGGAAAATGAAATATTTTGAGTCTAATTTTAGTTCTTCTGTTTTTTCATTCTAGCCATACGGTTGGATGAATACATTATGAATTATATGTGACCAAAATTTCATCTAGTTTGATGATCGTTTGGCCTTCAATAGAAAGGTTATTAGTCCAAATGTAGACAAACGGCTAAAAATTTGAGAATCAAGATCGGCACCCTAAATTTATTTATCTTTTTATCATATATTGGAAATAGGTCCAAAATACTTTGAACTGACATAGGATTCAAAAAAATTATTTTTCTACCGAATATTTTCTTTTATATAAATTTATAATGTTGAGTACATTTAAAAATTCATAATTGCTTATATAATGGTTAAAAAATATATTTAAATTCATAAAATAGTTATTCATCATAAATTTCACTGAAGTTGTATAATGGACGAACTGAAAGTTGCATAGATTAATTGTTTGAGTTCGATTTAATTAAAGTTCAGTATCGAATTGCACAACAAAAGATTATCAAAATCACTAATTTAATTAACCATAAACTATCACAAAATTGCAGAATTGAATAAAAATATCTTCTTTAATTTTAGGAATTAAATTAGTATTTTTAAACAAATTTCAAACTTCTATAAATAATAAGTTAAAATACGTGATAAATTAAATTAATTAAAATAGATGGCTAATAAAACTATCGAAAACCATATGACGAAGCCATTGAAAGGTTCCATCGAAATTCTTGTTGTTCCTTGTAGTGAAAACATTGAGAATTCCATAACATTGTTATGCGATAACAGAACGGTTCATAATAGAACTTAGCGCTCAATAGAAGTCGAGAGACATACCTTGAATTATTCCATATGACAATGGTAGTTTATTAACAATGAGAGTTGACTGATAGAGTAAAAAATTAAAACATAATAGCATACCCGTTCATCGAGGGATCGACCCAATTTGTTCTGAGAAAACCAATTGGAGAAGTTGCAATGAGATTCATAATTGACCCCAAGTGCAAGCGGGTGACTGATAGAGTTAGAGATTACTCTAGGGGCAAATATGTAATTTGTTACATATATTTAACTCGATAACCAATCTTGTTTGAAATAAAAGGTGTTTTCTTTCTATGATATACTCGAAATAATGTGTTATGTATTAATTATTTGATCTAATTAAAAGTATATTTAATAAAAATCCATAAATGCTATGTTTAGTGATAATAGTTACAAAGTATTATAAACACGAGTATTTATCACAATGAAAATAAATATATCATTTTAAATATTCCTAGTCAAGATGTGTCGAGACTAGATATCGATATATCCATTGAGACTAGAGTATATAACGCTTTTCAAATGTTGGGCAGTGTATTACTAACTGTTGTGGGGGATACCAAGAGATTATGCAGTAATAGTTATTGGATAACTATGGAATGTGTGACGAACCGGATTTTCGACCCTCCAAAATCGACATCAATATCTCCACTATATAGAATGCCGAGCAATCGAATGTCGAAAATACCAGATTGTTAGGGAAAAAGAAGAAAGAGGTAGAAGAAGAAATAGAAAACAACAGCATAGAGTCTCATAATCTCAGCGGAACAATATATAATAGATATCAACATGTCTTTATACAAAAATAACAATAGCTGCTATTTACACCTTTCATCATCAGAGTACAATAAATCAATAACTCAATACTGGACAATTATAATAACTTGTCCTCACAAATGCTGAATATGCTACATACAATACACAGTGGAATATAATCAAGTACGTGTGATACGTCTTCGTAATCCAGCTCGTCTCCTGAGCCCCATAGCATCCTATCCTGAACCTGTAATACTCAGTCTGACCCGAGAATTATAATAAAATAACACCAGAGTCGGTCTAGACAGCATGGGAAAACACACTCAATTTTGATCATTAACTTTTATCAAAATCTTTTGAAAAACAAAGGTATCTTGTAAGACCACATCACACATAAACATGACGGGTTTTTCCCTTATGATAATCAAAACATTTGACATCAAAATCATCTGATATTATAATAGTGTATATAGAAAGTAAATAGAAAATAGCTGAAATGCTTGCATATCACATTTCAACATAGTAGGGCACAATTAAAACCCTACAACTCTTATTGGAGAGTGGATTCCATACAATGACTAGGCACTAGGCTACCACCTATCACGATACACATCTAGAAAAATGTACAGAGGACCTCACCGGGATCCACTGCAACACAAAACCGGACTACCCCTAACCTGGGTAGACCGAATATGCTATCGCCCAGGTGTTTCCACCCTTTCCGAGCTTTTCCGTGCACCATAGTAATATAATCCGAGGGTATCTAGAAAGGTGATAAACATACACTAATTGGGTGCGACCCGCTTAACCTTGCTGCATCTTCCTTGATTTTCAATCATTCCCAGTCGATGAGGCTTGAGGCTACGATTACCTTTTAAGAGATTTTCACTTAGAATACTCATTGTCCTCCAATGACAATGTACTGATAGCATTCATACATACAAGTCCATTCTTGGTCTGAATGGAACCAAGTGCACTATTCCTACCACATCCATTTTGGAATCATCCTTAGGATTAGTAGCAATTAGCCCTTACAATTCACTACTCCATCTTCGACTCCATGCTCTTGTTTTCATTTCGAAAACATACTCGTTGGATCGAATTGGTTTTCGGATAACTTATCCGATCCCGGTCTCTTCGAAAACAACATTTGATATTTCCGGTAAACTCAACCCTGGTTCTTTAGGAAATAAACAGATGAAAATAAGATCGGAGATCACCTCCAAACTATTAGTGGATGGATTTCCTTATAATCGTCCTAGAAGAACGAAATGAGTTTATGCATACAGTATAGCACCTCGATCTGTAACTATACCGCATAATTCCCGTTTTTTCATCTAGATATTCCCAAAGTTATGTTTTTGGGTCCAAATTTGGTAGTCGATTATTTAACTATCAAACAAATAATCATTCAACCAAATATTTCATTCCCATTGAAAAATACTAAGTCTCATTTAATTAAATATTAAATAAATTAAATCTCTTTATCAATAGGTATATACTTATCTTATCTAAGTAAGTACGTTCACTAACCATTCTTTTCAAAAATTGTTTGAAACTTTTTAAAACAAATACGGGAAGCACCACACGGTACCCACCATGGATTCATAGCTCAATGATTATGTCTCTATCCTAGAGAAATCCAAAACTTAACTGCAGGAAATCTCTGCCTCTGATTCCGGTATGAAAATATACCATTACTTTTCGAAAACTTTATTTGATAATTTTCTCAAAATAATACTTATAGAAATTTCTGTAATAACTTTTCCACATTAATTTAGGAAATACCCTTCTATAAAAGTTACTGTATAAAATAATATTAATATTGAATAATTTAGCTTTTAAATAATCATACTAATTGATTCTTAGATAATAATTAACTTAATATCAACTCATTATAACTAACTTAATTAATAAATAAATATACTCTTACAAATTTAAAATAATTACATAACTTTGAAACGATAATTAATTCTGATTTATCAATAAGATTCTAATCGATTTACAAGACTCATTTATAGCTTATAGTTTATTTTGACAATTTAAAAATATTTAAATAACTAATTTTCTGGAATATCTTTATGCTAAAAACATTTTCAAAATTACCTAGTTTAATAATCAAAAATCCTCCTTTTAAAAACAACTCAACTGGTTGATAAAAATATATTTTCTAATTCCAATAACCAGTCCAATGCTTATAAATCCCTTTTGATTTACCACCAATTTGTTTTACGTCCTAATTTCACAAATTCTTTTTCACATTCTCAAAATAAAAATCTATCTTTTCTTTTTACCGATTTACTCACCCTCACTATAAATTCTCACCGTGAATTTATAACTTCAATTTATCAAGTGATAATTGTTCACTTTACTTTATAAAACCTTGTTTATAAATCCCATAGTCTCATCTTCCGTTTACAACGGTTTCACTTCACTTTGATCCATCATAAATTGATTTCTAAATTAATTTCCATTTATAAATAAATTCCTTAAATTGAATTCCATTTATAAATTAACCTCTTAAATAACTCAACTATATTCCAAAAATAACCAAATCTAGATTTTACTTCCATTCCAAAACTCAGAAATCCTATTGAGGATATAATATAACCAATTTTATAAATATTTCCAAATCCCCTTTTTATTCTTCCAATCTATCTTTAAATCTTGATTTTTTTTAAAACCTTTTATATTTAAACAAATATTACTTAAGTTCTATTATTTTTTAAAATCCTTTATATACATTATTCCAAAATCTCTATTTACAATATCCCTAAATAGTTAGGTACAAATTTTAAGTCAAACTATTGATTTTATCCAGATCAAAATCCAAAATTTTATATAAATATTCCACTTCTAAAATCCCTTTTTAATTTCTTTTAAAATTCAAAAAATATATCTATGGTATTTTAAAATACCAAAATCTAGGCCAGTACTACCATAGCATCAATAAATTCAAATCACACTGTAATCTATCACAGATTATTTAAACATATCACATATTACTATATATGAAATTAAATTCAATTTTTGAGGAATCCAGTTGGATCCCTTTGACCTATTTTCCTGCAACTATGGATGTTAATACAACATAAAAATACCAATCTCACTTCGAGGTGGGATATCGCGGTATATACGGTCATCCTATTATGTGGGGCGCATAAGATTTCATCCGCTCCAATAGGCGGGAATAATAAATCCAACTACTAATACATACTACTTTATATATTATAACATCCAACTGATAATAATAATTATCAAATCGTTCAATCAACCCATAATTTAAATTTTCAACTTTTTAAATTAAACCAGCCATCCAAAAATGAGTGAGATTAACTCACCTTGAGTTTCAATTGGCCAACGTTCCAATTTTAAATTAAACTGAACAACGTTTGATTAACCTAAAATTTTAGCTAGCTCTGATTGACTCCAAATCAATTTCAGCACGTAGTATTCATCGTTACGATTCCAAGCCACTTGTTTCGTCTAATTCTAATGTATGAGAAAGATATACTTTTTATAAGATTTCCATTTATAACATAATTAATTTACATTTTCTTTTTATATTTTCCAACCTAAAAACCCTTGCCATAAGATCTAGGTTCAAGAAATCAAGGTTGTTCCCTTTTCTTCTTGCTCGCATATCCAGATTCCATTCGAACCCAAAGCCGCCATCATCCTTTGATTATCGCACTTGTCTCCGATCAACTATGGCACAATCGTCAACTGCCATGTGAAGCGGCCATGTGAGCTCCACCAACGCCCAAATTTATGATGAGCTCGGTCACCTCCTCTACACGCGAATCACACTCACATGCACGGTCTTCATGGTCGATGTTCTGGCGATCCACCACACGAAATCCCATCACAGCCGTTGGATACGTAATGCTCGACACGCTCTACAACTTTCATATAGAAAGCCTTTTCTAATTGTTGAAAGATTTGGAGAAATCAAGGAGGAAAATTCGAGTGATTTTCGACCATTGGTATGTAAAGGCGGCGGCATAAACAAAGTTAAGGTTATGGCTTGTGAACGTGTGTGTGTGTATATATATGTAAATATATAATATTTTAATATTATCTCGATTATTCACGTGCTTTTCTAGACGAACTCCAAACGAAGCATGCTCCTGGTGTTTATAATGTTCTACCTCTATTTTGAATACAATGGAGTATGTTTTGAGGCTTAACTCGATCGTATGTGGAAATAGCTTTTCGAATCGAATTATAATATTAGATTTTCAATATTTAATTCAATGCTTTTCTATCCTGTACAATCAAACAGGAACTCCAAATGCTCAAATTTTGAAATCCGGTAATAAAACACTATTCCAATGGAACTGGTTTCGTCGAATTCCGAGACTGTGTCTCGAAAGGCAATTTTAACGTGTCGATTAAATCGAGTGATTTTCAAAATCAATGAAATCACTTGAAATTTTAAATTTTAAAAACTTATTAACTCAACTATAATTCAGATAGAATTTATATCCATATTAGAAACCATTTTGATTCATCTAAAATCACAAATTCAATTATTTACAATATCTTAAATATTAAATTTCACTATTAAATTAATATATAAATTTAAAATTTGAGTTTATCGACTTTTAATTCCTTTGAAAAGTCCAATATTATATTTATAATTCAAATAGAATTTAAATCAAGTTTTAGAAATCTATCCCATTTACTTCAAATTCACATATTATCCCAATCTAATTTATTAAATTTAATATTTACCCAATTCGTTAAATCAATATATTTGAAAATTTTAAACTATATCACTAATTCAACCAAAATCTCCATACTCAAAATAAATTACTAATTCAAATTCAAAATTTAAAATAAATTAAATTTTAAAATCAACCGACTAAAAATCCATGTTGTTACAGAATGACTCACTCGACGTTTTTTATTTGTTGATATAATTAGGGTCAAATAGAAAATATTAATGTTCTTAAATTATATAGTTCTCTCAATTTGAGAATACCATCGGTCTTCAATTTGGAATTTCTACTTTGATTATAGTTAAATCGTGGCATGACACTATCGAACGACAATAGTTAGGTCAAGAGGAAGCGTTGGAAGTGAAACACTATTTAAAAGAGGATTCGTCCACTCAGTTATATGATATTAGTATCACAGTCAACTAAAGTCAAGTCAAAGTCAAAGTTTCTGGCCAAAGCATTTCAGTTAATAATAATTGTTATTATTGAACCAAGGACTTTGAGTTTGGACTGTAAAGTTAAATATGAACGATAATGGAATTTTGACCATTATCAAATTCTATAAGTTCAAAGTGATATAATTTTAACGAAGAGAATTGGTATAAATAATTATCACTAATGAGTAATGTTTATAATAAGTAAAATTGGTTTTTGCCAAAGGACGAGTAAGCGGTAAATTCATCCAAAATATCACACCACTTGGTAAGGTGACGTGTGAATATTAATATTTGAATGTTTCAATATTAATTGCTGATTTAGTTTACACATTTGAGTCACACAACTAAAATAACGGATATTCCAACCAACCACATGATTTAATTAACTTTTATTGTTGAAAATTAATTAAATAATTAATATTAAAAAATATTAATTATGATTTTTTTAATTTATTGGATGTCATTAGTATTTAGTAATATGTGTATGAAAGTTATAAACGCACGTATAATTATACGATACCGGTAGAATTTTTAAATTCGATTTAAACAAGATAAATACTAAAATGGATTTTAAATAAATTAAACTAATTAATATTTGTGAAATATTAATTAATGAAAAATATTCTTACTTAATTTACTTGATTTCCATCAGTATTTAATGATGTGCGTATATAAAAGGTTATAAACGCACACATTGCTATACGATATTGATGGGAAATTTAAATTTGATTTAAATGAAAATAATACTAATTAGATTCTGGAAATAATTTGGACCCACATCCCTATATGATTGGCAGCTATGATGTAAACTAGTGGCGGAGTTTTTAAAATAGAAATTAAGAGGCATTCTTAAACAAAGGAGAGAAATAAACCATATATTGATTACACATTTATTTCCTCCTTTAATCAGATTTCTATGCGCCAATTTTTTTCTTCCTCTCTTGAGAAACTTCAAGCCAAATTTTTTTTGGAAAAGATTTCCGAACTCTATAAATTTATTAAGCAATATTAAATAAAATCGGGTGGTTGCCTCTTGATTATTGCAGATTTAGAGAGTGATCAATCGGATCTAGGAATTATTCTATCATGCAAGGTGTTTCTACAGGCTTAAGGTAATTATACACACACGCACAAAAACACACGCATCTTCTAATTTGTATATATCCCTTTAATTCTCTATCTTTCCACTTATTCATACATGTGAATTTAAATTTTGATTTGTATATCTCATTTCCCTTGTTTGAATCAATTGTAAATTCCTATCATGTTAAATAGAACCTTTGCTTTATTCATTGCTATTTTGTTATAAATAAAAATATTTCATTTTATCTATTCTGTATTAGTTTACTTGATTAATTTAACCTAGATTTGGACCTTCTTAATTTTATTTTCTTCGTTTTATATGATTATTCATTCAGTTTGTTTATTCTAGATGCCTATGCCGTCGGAATTTGTTTTTGTTTAAAAAAACCAAACCAAAATAGATCTTTGGAATTTTCTTGTTATAATTGAGCTTTCATATCAAAAGGTTTAGATTTGAATATTTTCACATAAGTTTCTATATAAATAAAACCCGGTAATAATTGTATTAATTGATCTTTGTCATCAATATAGTATGATGATTTAATCGACATGTTTTATATCATTCCAAAGTAAACTTTGCCAATCAAAAGAAAAAGGGAAACATTAGATTAAAGATGTATTCCATGTTTTACAATTGCATCCAATTTGGTATTATATCTTTGCTTAAAAGAAAGCATTATTTTTCATAAACCCCTTCTATGTTGTTTTTTCTTGTTCCAAATTTATTTCTATTATACGTGTTCTAGAGTTTACATGATTATATTATATCTAATGTGTGTGTATGTGTTTATATTTAACCTTAGATTTCAAAAGGATTTTGTATAAGATATAATAGTAAAGTCCCAAACTACTTTAATTAACCTTAACATTCTTTGATTCACTACATGTAATATAAATGAAATCTATTTCATTTGAACCGCCATGCAAAAAATATATTATGTATGTATATATGCATCTATATATGTATGTGTGTGTGTGTGTACTCAAAAAAAATTTCATGTTTAGGACGACAAAGGTACGTATAGAAGGGGATTGTGTCTATTGCGATGTAAATTCCAATATCTAAACAACGTTCACATTAACTTTATATGCTTCTATATGTTGCACTTCACTATACACATGGATACATGTGATGTGCTCATAATTATATACAACTAACTAAAATTAAATTAAACTAATTTTAAGTAGTTGTAATAATATGAATAAATTATAAAAGAAAAGTTTAGAAAAGTTCTAAATAAATTTAGACTACTTAGGCGCAATGAAGATCTAAAATAGAATTTTTGTTTTGAAATTCAACTCTTTCTTCTGCTGCAGGCTGGTTAGTTCCAACATAGTAGGGGAACACGAGATGCGTTTAAAGATTCTGCTTTAAGTGTAGAGGAAGCACAAGTTGAATGTGAAATTTTCGAAGTGTCGCTTCTAGAGGAGTGAAGTGAGATTCTTGGTCCATGTCATTCCCGAGCAGGCATCGTAGTAGATCCTACAAAGCTGGCAGCGGTTTAGGATTGGAACCAACCCAAGAATGCTACTAATGTGAGGAGTTTTCTTAGATTGGCCGGATACTATAGGCGTTTTATCTAGGATTTCTCGAAGGTAGCAACGCTGCTGATTAATTTGACGAAGAAGAATCGGACTTTTGTTCAGGACATGAAGTGCGAGCATGCGTTTGTGAGTCTGAAGGAGAGGTTGACAAGCACACCGATGTTAGTCATTCTAAGAGAAAACGAGGAACTGGCAGTATACACAGACGCCCCGTGATACTAGGTGTGATGTTGACGAAGAGGGAGAAAGTTATTGCCTACGCTAGTCGACAACTGAAACCACATGAGAAGAAGTGTTTGAGTCATGATTTGGAGTTGGCGGTGATAGTGTTTGCTTTGAATATTTAGAGGCATTATCTAAATAGAAGAAAGGTCTGAGCTATTCACGGACCACAAATCCTTATAGTACCTTTCTTTAAAAGGATCTCAACCTTTGCCAGCAGCGGTGGTTGGAATTCTTAGCCCCCTGTGGCTTTGACATTTTCTATATGCCCGGTAAGGGAAATGCTGTAGTCGATGCATTGAGTAGAATACATGCTAGTTTGAGAGCGATGTTCTCGGAGTGGAACCAGTTGGAGTATATTCCTGGCAATAATTTCAGACCTCGTTGCGAGTTAGAGCCAGAAATGTGAGCAAGCTTGACAGTCGGACCTACTTTGTTTTAGTAAATCGGTACTAGTCAGAGGCATGATAAAAGAATAGCAGAGATCATGGAGAAAATAAAAGAAGAAGGAGAGTCTGAGGAGATGAAGCTATATAAACTCGACCGAGATGGTTGGTTCCGTAAGGATGGGAGATTTATTGTTCTTGATGTTGATAGATTGTAAGATGAGGTGCCATGAGAATGCCACGATCTAGATTAACTATATATCCTAGCGGTAATAAGATGTACCTTGATATAAAGCAAATGTATTATTGGGAATGGGATGGAAAAGAATGTCGAGGCATTCATTTCGAAGTGTATAAACTGCCAGTCATGAAAGCAGAGCAGAAGAAGCCAGTTGGGTTGATGCAACCACTTGAAGTTCCCAAGTGGAAATGGGAGCTAGTTTCGATGGATTTCATGACCGGAGGAGGGTGAAATAGCTTTTGGGTTATGATCGACATATTAACGAAGAGTGTTTGATTCATACCCATCAAGTCTAGCAGAACAACATTCAAGATGAGCGAGTAGTATGTGAAATGAGTGATGTGATCCTATAGCATGCCTAATAACATAATGAGCGACCGAGACCCTCACTTATGGGTTTTGGTTGAGCTTACAAGAGGCATTGAGGACAGAGCTATGTCTTAGTATAGATTATCATCTACAAACTGATGGAAAGACCGAAAGGGTGAATCGTATATTGGAGGATCTCTTGCGAGCTAGCATTCACAATTTTGAAGGCTCGAGAAATGGTCACTTGCATTTAGTGGAGTTCACATACAAGAATAGCTATCCATCTAGTATCCATATGGCATAATATAAAGCATTGTATGGCCGACCGTATAATGCTCCTTCATGTTGGTGGGAAGCAGGTGAGAAACTGATACTTGGGCTAGATATGACTAGAGAAAACTTAGGGAACATTGAGATCATTCAGCAATGAATGTAAGCTGCTTAGAATAGGCAGAAGAGCTACGCTGATAAGAGACGTTGAGATTTAGAGTTCTCTTCTGACGATATGGTGTTTGTGAAGGTTTCTCCATTGAAGAACGTTAGTCGATTTGGTAGTAAGGGGAAGTTGGCATCGAGATTCATAGGTCATTTTTCAGTAGTAGAGAGGATTGGAAACCGAGCATATAGAGTCGACTTACCTCAGAAGATAGCAAACTTGCACAACGTATTCCATATCTCTCACTTGCAGAAGTCCATGCATGACTTACGCATACGATCACACCAGATAAACTTGATGATATCGAGATGGAAATGGATGCTTCAAGACTTCGTAGGCCAGTTTGTATTATAGGACACGATATGAAACTGCTTAGGAGGAAGATTTTGGAGTTGGTGAAGATTCAATGGGGCAAAAGTGAAGGCGATTGCACATGGGAGACCGAGAAGAGCAAGAAGGCTATATATCTGGAGCTCTTTGCGTGGTAAGGCCTACTGCTTATCATATTTACTTTCACTTTTGATATCATATAAGATAGTTTAGTAACTCGCATGCTAGGATAGGTTTACCTATATTATTAATTGCATGGTTTCTTGTTTGATATGATTGATGGTTGCATATGATTGTAAGGCATGCTGGGTAATTATGATCGACTATTATTTGACTTGTTTGGGGATTTTGGGGGTGAAGTTCCTAAAGGAGGGGAGTGTAATGTCCCATATGTTATGCATCAAAGGATCGTAAAATATTATTAGTTAATTCGTATGAGGTCGTGTAATTCTAAAACTTTAGGAAATGACTATTATGGATATTTTCCATCTTTAGAATTTTGCTAACATTTCGGATGCATTCTCATAAGGCCTATAACTTTTGGTAGATTGAATTAGGGTTTGAAAAACTTCCAGTAGATCAGGGTGGTGGTTCTCTTTCCTTAAAGTGATTATAATAGGAAAACGAACTAACGTCTAAGAGATATGACTAATTTAAATTCTGTTTACTACTGGACAGAATAATGGGCATTTAAACTAAGCTCATACTTAGGCCAACTAATGAATTTTGGGAATTGTGTCTGTTTGGGAGAGCTAGGATAGATGTAAACTATTTTCCACTTTCCCAAACAATTCCTAACCTCCATTAACCCTACTTTCATTAAAAGCTCATCTTTTCCTTACTAGCTTAGCCAATCCATCCATCGTTAGAAGAATAATTAGAGAAGAGGATTGTAGATTTATCATCTTGGTACTTTGGAATTAATATTCTTGGCTTTTCATCTTAGATTTAGGCATCTAAAGTGGTAATTTGAGTATCATGTGAGCGATTACCGATCTTTCTCTATTTAATGTTTGTCCATATAGTTAAAAATGATGTTCTCGATATGATTTTCATGTTAACATAATTTTAAACTTTAATTAAACCTTTGAAATGTTTATAATCGAAAATAAAAGGATTAGATTTGATTTTAAATAGTTTTATAACCTCTTTTGAACAATATTGTCATTTTAGTGTAAAGTTAGATCTGGACTAGAATCTGCATGTTCATCATGTTTCAATTGATTTTTTATGTTAAATAATGTTTATAAATGATATGCATGTTCAGATGAATTGTTTTGATACAGTTTGCTAGTGTTTTAGTGTACTTCGAAAAGAGGTCATCGATTTGGGCAAAATGAAGGCAAAAGTGCTTTGAATTGGATGAAACTTGGTGGAGAGGTTCTAAAGGAGGAGAGGAGGCTTCTCTTTTGGTCGTAGTTGGATTAGAGTTAGTTTAGGCACTAAAATTATTCTCGGTACTAAGCTAAAGCTCTGGTCGGTGGAGATATAGCCCAAGTCGGTGGATGGGTTGTCTCGGGTTAATGAAGATAGGACTTCAAGGAGTGCTTCAGGGCATTGAAAGTGAAGGATTCCAAAATCCAAGTGCTTAAAATTGGCCAAGTACACGTTGTATTGAAAGTGTTCGCTTGGTGTGCGGTAGCAATGTGGTAGCATGATGAAGGATGAGAACGGAACTTTAGGCCCGATGGTGAAGTAAGTAGTGTTCCGATGATAGCGGCTCAATTTGGAATGGAGTCAGGAGGATGATTATCAACAATGGGCGGGTTCTAGGAAGGGTGATCCGTGGATAGAATGTTGAATGTTTCCATCGTGGAAAGAAAGGAATGTGGAACGGTTCCTTGAAGATAATGAAAACTAGATGGAGCAATAAAAGGGCTCGGATACGCGTGCTATGGGATCACTAATACTCGGAGTGTTTTCTAATATCCTTGAAAGCAGGGGTACTGTGAGGACGCTCATTGGGTACTTGGAATTGCTATGTTGGATTGTTGGAATGGATCTATATACCTTACATAGGTGGGATGGGTTAGTGTCAATTTCGGGCTGTGAGCGTGTACATTGAAAACCATGACTTTCCATTAATCCCTGACAGAGGAATGGTCATATGAGTTATCATATATCTAGGGCACATCGAGTTACTGTGAAGATTGTATGATGGATGTTATGTTTATTTTGGTTGTTTTCTCACATAGTCTGTCACTTTAGGGATGTCACTTGAGATAGATATTGTGGTTAGAGATACCTAGACATCCGCCATTGTACTAAGGTTGTAGTACACCTTTATGATTTTTGTAGAGTGGCATATCATATTCATTATGTGCTAACTCTTTGGTTGTAGGATAGATCAGGTATGGCTTGTATACCCATGTTCCTTACTATATCGACTTGTTTACTATTTTAAGATTTCTTATCTCTCACACCAGGCTATTGTTTGACTTGAGTTTTTATGATTTGTGTCACGACCCGTCTTCCACTAACCAGAAAGACGTATCATGAATTAAGAAAGAAAGGGATAGAAAGAGAAAGAAAGAGAAGAAAGAAGAAACAACAACAGAATCTCAACAGCGGAACGAATAAATTATATTAATATCAAAGGTATTACATAGATAGACAACAGCTATCAGAGTTACACAGATTTTACATCTCATACTAGATAGTTATAATCACCTGTCTAGTTATACAACATAATACAAAACAACTCAATCAATCGACTCAGAGATACCAACACAGCGGAATACTAGATAACTACAACGCAGAAGCCTCCTCCTCCATTTTCTCCTCCATAATTTGTCAAAGCTAACCTGAATCCCTTGGCTACTTGTAAAAATTTAAGTACCCAAGAGTTTAAGAAAAACAGAAATAAACTCCGGGTCAGACATGGGTCTGGTGTGAGTAACATGTTTAAAGTTGCTTAACTTTTGAAAAACCTTTAAAAAGAATGGTATCACTTAAGACTTCCCACACATAAACATGAAAAAGTTTTTACCTTACGCCAACCAAAACATTTGATAGGAAATCCGATGATATTATAATAGGTCTAGGGTTTTCAAGTAAATATGAAATAACCGGAATTGTTACATTTATTAAATTCCAGCTACTAGCCACAAAAGTGGGTAATACAATAGAAACCGTTGGCACTTATTGGATTTTGGATGACATACAATGGCAGGGCTACTGAGGTACCGCCAGTCACAGTACGTGGCCTAGATCACCGTACCGAGGAGTACGCCCGCTCCCCTGCAACACAAGGCCAGAACTATCCCTTACTGGACAGTCCCGAACAAGACAACCCCGGCAGTTGTCACGAATCAACCGCCCACACAGCCGAATAAAAAGGACTTCTAGACAGGGGTAAATCTCGCTCTCCAGTGGGAGCTACCCACGAAGCCTTGCTGCACCTCCCCTGTTTTAGCCATTCTCGGTTGATGAGGCTTGAGGCTACGATTACCTTTATAGGACACATCTCTTAGAATGCTCATCGTCCACCTGACGATGTTGTGAAAGCATTCGATCCATACAAGTTCGTTCCGGGTCCGAACGAAACCGAAGGCATTATCTCGTTACATTCATTTTGAAACCACCATCAGAGTTAACGACGATAACCCTTGCACTCTGAATCTTCACCTTCACTTGAGATTCACGACCTATCGTTAACTTGGATCGATGTGGTTTTCGGATATCCAAATGGAAACCCGATCCCGGTCTCATCGTAATCCAAAACACGTCTTTTAGGTCCAAGTTGTTTTAAGTTTTAAAACAATTCAATTCAATTATCTATATACACACAGATAGATAATTCACATCATCACAATAGATAATCATCACCACAGATATCCATATTATCATTATCAGAAGATAATCCAAATCATTATCACAATGCAACCAATGCATCCATATCACACATCGTTACTAATCTCATATCTGAGACTCAAACCATTCAAGGAAATCTATATCATCCATATATAACAAGGATTAATAATCACACCATATACATAATTAATTTAAAATGAATTAAATTAATTACATCATCTCTAATTAATTTAAAGTAAATTAATTAACTCAATCTATAAATCCTGCTTATATAACAATTGATTTCAAACTAATCAACTAATTAATTAACCACTAATTAATCATTCTTGATTAATCACCCTTAATTAATCATTCTTTAATTACATTCAAGTAATAAATTTCACAAATTTATTTTCCTTAATCAAATATAGTAATTAACCTCTAATTACATCATTAATTAACTAATTATAATTAATAACATTAATCCTTAGTTAATTACATTAATTAATTACTTTAATCTCAATTAATTAATCCTTAATCACATCATTAATTATATTAATTAATGATTCCTAATTACATTTAAATTAATTAACTTCATTAAGTAATTAACCTTAATTTTTAATCACCTTGATTAATTTACTTCAGTAATTAACTCTTCTTAATTACTGCATTGAGTAAATTGATTACCCCTAAATTAATTATATTTTAAATAATTAATTATATCATTTATTAGTAATTAATTACCCTTAATTAATTACATTACTTAATTATTTTCCAAATAACTTAATCAATAATTGCTTAAATTAATTACACCAAGTAATTAATTATTAATTACTTTCACAAAGTAATTATCTTCCATAATAATTACACAGATAATTAACCTCAAATCTTTCATACTTCAATAAGATACATTTGGTAATTGCTCATCTTAATTACTTCTCTAAGTAATTATCCTTCATTAAATACTTACCAACCCATCCATGATTATTCTAAATTAATTAAACTTAATTAATTAATTTAAACTAAATAAATAAATTGATTAATTACCATGAGTAATTAATAACTTTAATTACTTTTATCAAGTAGTCATACTTAACCAAGTTCCATACTGATTATTTAAATTTAATTAATCTAATTAATTATCAAAATTAATTACTTAAATTAATTAATAAATAATCTCAAGTTAATGACCTTCATTAACTTATCATTAATTTCTTTAGTTACCTTACTTAAGTAATTAACTTAAATTAATCATTATTAATCACAAATTTATTAATCTTTAATTACAAAACATCACCTGAACAGATCGCTGCACCGTGCATATGCACGGTGGTCCTGGCCACCACCTGTCATCCCCTCTGCCTTGAGCACGACGATTATTGCCCTCAGATCCATCATCGATCATCAGAACCCCACAATCATCACGACAACAAATTCGAGTACCCCAATTCAAAACCTGGCAGCACAGGCACACCCCCATCCCCCAAAACCTGAAAACACCTCGTACATCCATCGCTGACCACCAGAACACTGGCGACTCGGGCCATGTCCTCGTCCATGCCCTAGCTACTCTTCCCTTGAGTTCCATCGAACTCGATCAACCAGAGGATCGCAATGATCCAAAACTACAGAACTACTCAAAACTTGGTTTACAACTCAATTCCAACAATCACCATCACCACAGTGATCTTCCACTAACTCCCCCATTTTCCCCTATATCACTGACCCCTAATCCATCACCAGAAACAACCACGACTACCCCGACCCTTGAGAGCCTCAGCAAAAACCCCAAAACCAATTTCCAGTAAAAACAAAACTGCTCTTCAATTCCACCCTTAAAATTTGTAATTTGATTTTTAAAAATCATGATTTAGTATAAGCATTCATAATTTAATCCTGAATTCACGATTTCAAAAGTTTGAATTTTTCCAAAATTTAAACTTCACTGCTTATTTAGTTTACAGAGCAAATTACAATTAATTTTAGCTTAAATACAATTTTTAAGCTTTCATTATAATCAAATAATCAGATATTATTTGAATCTTAGATCCTAACATAAACTTGTTTAAAAGAAAATGAATTTTTATTAAAATCTTTACTTCTGAAGTTAGGTACAGGAAAGAACAAATACACAGCCCATACATTCAAACATTTATATGCATATATTCAACAATGCATTTAAAATCATATACACAGGCATACTATCAACATGCAATCCAGATAACATACACAAACATACTTATTTAAGCAACAAACTTATATTTAAATTTTTGAAAGTGTTACTCACCTGATGTTTTGAAAACTGTTTTGGAAGCATAGCACAAAAATTTTTCCTGAAAAGCTTTTTGTTTTGATTTAACTTGAGAGTTTTGCTGTTGTTCTAGACTTGCATGCAGGTTAAAGAAACTTGAACTTGCTGTTAAAAACTTTCATGCAGGTCCAAGTTCCAGATTGCAGAGGCCAAACCCAAATTTTAAAGAAGTGCAGGCCATTCAAAACTTGCTCTAGATTCCATTTTTACATTCCCAGGTTTAAAGAAATGCAGAGGCCTTCATTTTTGCTTTTGAAAGTAATTACAGGGGATTTTCTTTAGAAAGGAATTTCAGATTGAATTGAAGAGGAATTTGAAATGGATTATAAGATATTGATTTGGGTTTTGAGAATTTGTTATTGATTTGTTTTCAGCTGAAAACATATCTTTTTTCTTTGAAAAAAATGATGATTAGATAGAAGGAGATTGAAAAAAAACATGATTATATAAGTGAAGTTGATTTATTAAAAATTTAAAAGAAAAATAAAAATAAAAGACACTTGTAAAAAAAAAGAAATAACACTTGTTACACTAGTCATTTAATTCAATAACACTTGTCATTAATTCCCCTCGGTATTATAACATGTGTCTTAAGTAATTTAATTTGTTTTTATTTAATTTAAAGGTAAATGAAATCCTCTTTATTTATTATATAAATATAAAGTAGTTTCATAAATAAATGTATATGTATTTCTTTTTAATGAAATAAAACAATTTATATAAAGATGAAAGCTTACTTACAAGATTTATATATGTTTATTCATTTGAATTTCAAAATGAATTCAAATTCAAATGTTATTTGTACATTTAAAAATTTCATTTAAAACTAATTTATATTAACATACTTAATTTAAAAATAATAACATTGTCTTTTAAAATCTATCTATATTTATACTTTTATTAATATTGTTTGAAAATAACATATTTATTAATTTAAATAATTTATTAAAAGGAATCATAAATTACTCATCTTATTTATCTTAATTAAATGGATTAATGTTTAATATATAAATGGTATTTTAAATTTCAATGTATAATTCCAAACTATATTTATTAAGCTATATTCAAAAAGAAATAAAATAAACTTTTGTTTATCTTATTAAAATTTAAACTATGCTTTAAAATATATTTAAACAATTTAAAACAATTTCTTTAAATATTTTAAAACCAAATTGTTATTTCTTAAATAAAATAATAATCTCCAAATTATCAAAATGAATATCAGAATTTAAAAACAAGATTTTATTTGTTTATTAATCTACAATCAAAACTTATCTATCTATAATATATATACATATATATATATACACATACATACATATATATATCTATACATTATAAATAGAAAGCAATTTATTAGCTTTCAAAAGATAAAATTCACCAATTAAGCATTTATTTAATTGGATTATTAAATCAAGTTAAATTTTATTGACAGAATTTATCAAATCAATTTAATTTTAAGTACAGATTATTAAATTGATATTGCCAAAATTTCCAGGATATCACACTTTGCTTCTTATTATCTAGAGTACTCTTAAATTAGTAGACTAGATGGTAAGTTTAGGTGGTACGTGGTGGAAGTGCAGAGGACGAGCTGGAGGAGGTTTCTCATGTTATATATGGATACTTATGCTTATTTTGTTGTGCGACACTATGAAGCGTAAAAAGTGTTCGTCTATATATATATTAGAGACAGTCTGAGTTTATTATCAGTTGTATAAACTTTATTACCAGTTTATATAACTTTGTGAACATGTATACTTAGATATTGTTGTTCATTTTAGTTATTACTGGCTTGCATGGTTTATATTTGTGATCTATACTGTATTTTATTCGACGTGCTATGAAATATACGACAGTTTCTGTGATGTTTTCTTTCTTTTCAACCATTGATAATAATCCTACGTCGACCGGGCACCACAGTAGTGCACTATTTATTATATTAGGTGCCGGAGATGTAGGACGGTGGCAACAGATGTTGATGCGGATAGTCTCTCTTTTGTTCTTTGTTCTGCCACTGCTTAATATGTTGTTCGTTCTAGTCGTAGGCGCTTGCAGCAAACGGTTATGAAGATATCAATAAAATGGTGGAATTGATGGGAAAAAGGACGCGCTTCAAGTCATTATGTTCTTCTAAAGGCCGTGAAACTCTACAATAAACAGATCATAAACTATATTATTAAAGTCCCCGCCTATGTACCAAAATGCCTTAGGCGTCAACCTAGAGCTTTTTTCCCTTTCAAAGCGTCGAGGATGTGGAATGCACCAAAAAGGCCCAAAAGGCGCTGAAGTGCTTTAGGTCTAAAGCATTAAAAAGCGCATCTTATGCAGGGACGTCGAGGAACAAAATAAATTCTGTATGCGATCCAAAATGGCCAAATTACACACTAGAAATTATCAAAATCGAACATTTTTAGCCTTGGACAGAAAACCTCATTTATTAGAAAATCGACATCAAATATCGAACAAATAAATCCTAATTTCAAAAACTCAAGTGCCACCACTGCTTCTCCTTAGTGTCATTGCGCTGTCAGTGTTTTTTGCCATCGTTGCCACCAGCCCCTCGCCGTCGTTACAGCTAGCTCTAGTAAAACCTGATTTATGTTTTAGTTGACAAAAAAAAATATGATTTTAAGCATATTGATTTATGCTTTAGTTGATTTACGATGTTACTTACGTAATTAAATTTGTTTTTTTTTAATTACATAAATCCTTTACGAGATTTATCATTTATATAAATTAATTTATTTATGTTGCAATTTTTAATTAAACTGTATAAATCATACAAAGAATTGAATTGATTTACAATTTGAAAATGATAATTTATATTGTAGATCTAAATCTGTATGAATTTTAAAAAGTTTTACATGTAAAAAGCTTTTAAATTGATTCATATAAATTATATAAAGCATTAAAGTTTTAGATTTATGCAATTTTTAAGTGATATTCAAATTAATTTTTAATTTAAAGTTTAAACTTTAGACTGATTTTAAATATTAATTTTTAAATATTATATAAGGCTTTGAATTGTACAAATTTAATTGTATTTATATGTGAACTTATGAAGTCAAAAATTGAGTTCTAACGCATTTTTAAATTGAAGTTTTTTTCTTCTGCCAAACACAGAAAGTGATGCTCAAGGCATCCCAAAAAAGTGCTAGTCGAGGGCCGGGGGTTTTTGGGGTTTTTATCCCCTCCTTCCTCTAGCAATGCTCCTTGCTTCCAAAATCCCCGTTGCCAAATGTCAACATGCACATTTTGGAGTTGTGCTTATGTTTACGTATTATTCAAAAGTACTGGTTGCAAACTTCCATTGATCAGCGCATTGGTACCACACCCATGTAAATTTGCCTTGTTACAAAGACTATAAAGATATATCAGTAACGGAAAACCAGATGGTATACTCTATTTTGATGAGTTAAATGGAATAAATACATACAAGTAGCAAGTAATTAAACTATACATAATTACATATACCCCACTAAAATCAATAAAAAAAAAATTCCCTCTACAATAATATTGTAAGCGAATCGATATTGTTCAAAAAAACAAAAGGTTCCTTGCAACAAAATACCAGCCCTCCTTGCAACTTGAAAGACAGTGTGCATCAAGTTTACATCAATTTCTAAAACTAGAAAATAGTGATACCTGGTAAGGTAAATATTGAATTCATTATTATATACTACGTATTTCCATAGCCGCACAGAAAATTATTTTTGGCTTCCATAATTAATTGTCATCATATAAATTCTACTCACATGCTTATTGATAACATACATTATTTAGTTTTATCAAATAAACACTCAAACGCTAGTTGGATATTTATCGCCGTACGACAGTAAACGATCAAAGATACACGATTGTTTAGCACCATACGGCTATGAACAACCGTTAGGAATCAAAGAAGCATTGTTGTTTAGAGCCAAATGAAAAAATAGAATTTGATGTTAAGCGGCATATAAAAAAATTAATACGTATTAAATTTTCATGGCAGCCGGAAACAATTTTTTTTGCGCAAATTGCGATACACTATATATTTATTTAAAATGAAGATAAACAACAAGTTTTAGGCTTATATTCACATTTCAAATGGAGAACTGTTATAATAAACATGTGCAAGTTTTAAAATATACGGCCGCTTCTCCTAAAAATATGTTATAAAAAAATACTATTTTAAATTATTAGGAAATTTACGGAAAACTCTGCAAATATTTGAAAGAAATAGGTAAATTTTTAAATTTTCTATACAACGTATATTTACAGAGAATTATACAGGTATTTGCAAAGTTCTTCACAAAAATTTGCAATTTTTCAAAAAAGTTAGAAATTTTTTTGATTACAAAAACATACAATTAAGGTTTAGGTTAATTTTCGAAAATCAAGATTTTTTTTTATATACCGAAATTAAAAATAGGGTTGTAATTTAAATGTATTTTTTAAAATAATATGTTGGTGATTTTAATGTCATGCAATTAAGACAGCAAAGGGATGAGTTCTATGATTTAAAGATAAATGTTAATGTAAAACATGTTAAGATTATATATTTACACTTATAAACCTTACAATTTTGTTATTCTCGGCAACAATTATGGATAGAATTGAATTTTCAACAATCAATATTTTGTTTGGTACTAATTAACACGTGGTCAGTGGTTACATTTAAGATAAGCAGATGTTAATCACTGGGCAATAAAATGGCATTTGATTGAATAAATGTTGAATTTGCTGTTAGATTAATTTAATTTAAAGCATTATGTAAACACAAATTTTAAAGATGACAATGAATTTAATTGAATGAAATTAAGAATGTAATTCCATGTATGGTATCATTTTTATTAATTTCATTATTATACAAAGAAAATCAACCCAACCTACACCTACAAATAAGAATGTCCGCAAAAGTGTGGCCACCAAGCCTACCCCATTTTCATTTCCTCCAAATTAATTTTCTCACAATTGTCTTCTTCCTCACTTCCAAATCCAATTGTCTTCTTCCCTGCTTCCAAATCAATGTCTACACCTCCAACCTCAGTTCCTCCGGCATCCTCCCTCAAATCGCCCTTTCCTCCCCTTCCACCTCCTCAGATCATCTCTCCCGAACAACTCTGGCAGAAGTTCACCGACGACATCGACGCCGATCACGATGCCCTTTCTCTTTCCGACCTTCCCTCACAACACCAACACGATACACAATTGGAACGCGAACCTCCCGACGCGTTCGAAGACTTCGAGTTCCTAACCTGCGACAACGGACGCTTTCTGAACGCTGACCGTACGCTCCATGAAGAGCAATCGCGTCCACTTCAAGCCTCTGTAAATAACTCTAATTGCAGTAGCGCGTCCGTGAGTAGAAGCCAGTCTTCAAGTAGCGACCATTCCAGCAATTCCGTACTGCCCAGGCTGTCCGTTTCTAATCGGTTTTTTGCGCGCCCGAGTCCGAAACCTCAAGTTCGAACCAACGTCGTTTCTGGTCGGAAAAGCACCAGCTCGGTTCCGCACGGATGGGGATTGTGTCGGGTCGGAGTGGTTCAAGTGCCCGAAATCGAAATTAGTGACCTACGTTCAAGATTAGTCAAGGCGAATGATAAGAATTGCGCTCTTCCTAAAGAGAAGAAGCGTTTCGGGTTCGGATGCAAATGCGGGTCCGATGTATTGGAACCGGTGATGATATCTAAGACTGCTGCGAAGAAGGAAAAGAAGAGCGATGAGGACAAAACGAGCAGGAAAAGTAGTAGGGTGGTCGACTGGTTGGAAGAGATCAGCGTCGGCAATGGTCCGAAATTTGTCTGAACTGTCGATGTGGGACAAAAAAAGACTATTAACTTTAATTGTAAGTGCTTACTTTATTTGCGTGAAAATGATGACGACATATATAATATATGTTGCAAAGAGCTTTTGTTTGAATTGTTCTGACATGATTCTATTCCAACATGCTGTGCGTTGAAGTCATGATGAAAGTGTGACTCTTTTTATAGATATCGGTGGTAGCTGGATGACAAATCAAGATAGAAGTTGAAAACTGAAGGACTAAATTGATGGACAAAAATTGATATACGTGGACAACTGAATATTAATTTGCTTGTGCCTTTTGTTTTAACTTTCTAAGCATTTTCATTTACAATATCAGCTGTTATAGTTTTGCATGTTCTTCAAGTAGAACTTTTGTCATGATTGTTCTAAATATTTCTCTTTCTGTTGACTGTATTTTACATTAGTATTTTCATGTATTTTAACCCTTTTTTTTTTTAAGTTCTTCTTCCTTTCCTTTTTTAATCGTAAATTTGCATGAAAAAACATGCCAATCAGGAGAAATTTACGGAGAGCTATTTTTATTCGGATTTCTAAAAATTACAACGATTTTATTAAATTTGAGTTGAATTTAGTTTTCCATTGTTGAAGAGCATGACAACGTGTGAACAATCTAAGTTTGATATGAAGTTTGTTAAGCATGGTTATTTTGATATTTTAAATTTTAAGAAGGGTTTGTTAGATCTACAAATAAATATTTAAGTTTGGTTCTTGTTCCTGTATGGTTTTAACTCATTCATATTAATTTCATTTTCATTAATAGATTTTCTTATTTAAACGCTGAATAAAAAAGGTAAGGTTTAATGACATTTGAAGACATTGAATAAAAATTTAACATTCAATGTAATTTAAAGAAGAGGGAAGCCCCCGAAGGAAAGGTTGGTTAGTTCCATACCAAAAATACACTTGTAAAAAGGACGTGTACATTTATTAGTCCGTCTAGTACAAAGAAGTCTAGATAATTATTATTTTTATCTTTCATTGGTAGCCATGGATGTACTTTTGATAACTCTCTATTTTATTTTTAGTGCTTTGCTCGATAATTAATATTATTATTGGGTATCTGTCAATGATAAACATTATTTAACTGATATATATACCAATAATCATAATCCTTCTCTTTTATACTTGTAATATGGTGGAAAATGTTTTAAGCTACCATGGACCACCTTCAATCTTTAAATCGACATGTCTCAATCTTTTACTTTTGTTCTTGCAATCATTTTTCAGATTTTCGAATATACCATTATTAGCTAAAGTTGTTTAAAGTCGACTGAGTTGCTATGCCAACTATCATTCGGAAATAAAAATAAAAATGTTGGTGCACAGAAGGGTGGAGGCATATATATTTATATCATATCGGATAAATATATCTATGCAAAGCTTATTTTCATTTTTATGGGTTATTATACAATGGGTATATACGATGGCTAGAAATGCATTATTTACAGAAGCCAAAAGAAGCAGATCGAAAAGTAGTTCAATAGACCAATATTTTGTTGGTTCTTATTCCACTTTCTTTGAGAATATTTGTTACTATTCGTGTGTTAAAAGAATTTGATAATTATGGCAGACGCAGTGTTACTGTGTGAGGTCCACTAGCATTTCCCTATAATATATGCTCGTTTCTCGTCGTATACTCATGCTTTTGATCCGAGTATATAGTTCGAAATTATCCCTTTCCATTCTTTTGCAATAATGATCCATCTAACCATTTTATTTGGTGATTATTTTTATTCTTTTTTCATATTCATTCTTAATTCATATTCATATTTTTCTCTTTAATTCAAATCAATATTATTTTGTAGTCAAAGAATGTGCACCATGAAGCTACGCAGCCGTATGATAGAATATTGAAAAGAGATAAACGAATAACAAGTCTATTCAATAACCCGTCAATTTTTTAAGTGGTCCGTCCACTCATAGATTCTTAAAGTACACATGTGTGAGACATAAACACCTCGGCTGCTGCTGCTGCTCATTAGAATGTCGCACTAATATACAATAAACACAAGTTTATTAATATAGATTCTTATAAATTCTTAAATATCCACTTTTGTAAATTCTTAAAGTACAGGTGTGAGACATAAGAAATATTAACTATAAATTATAGTTGACATATCGGATGTTGTTAGTAATTATTTGTATGTGTACAAAACTTGCACATGCACGCATCGATATATAATATTGATATTTATTTAAACGAGTTTTAAGTAGAGTGAATTACTCGATGGGCTATTGAAAAAATAATATTAATCCATGCAAGGTTATGATATGGCAAGTCATGCGTAAGAACAGAAATGAGGGGGGAGAGGGTTTTTTGTGGGTGGGGGGGGGGGGGGGGGTGGTGTATTGGCTCAATAAAAATTGATTGGAGATTAAAAGAGGAAGTTTAAAAGAGACAACAAAAAGGGTTTTATTCTTTACTTAAAACAAATCCTCTAGTTCAATTCTTGCTTTAATCTTTCTTTTCTCTTTATCACTTCATCCATGGCCGCCACCTCTCTTTAACATGGTCAACTTTTTTTTTTCTTTTTCATTTTACCAAATATAAAGTAAAATAAAATAAAATAAGATGGTTTATTCGATTCTAGCAAGATCGAGTGGAGTTTCAAGCAATTTAAGAAACAATTCTCAAATCAAGGCGTCATAAATGGCTTGATCTAACAAAAGTAAATTCTCTTCTTCTAATTTCAATATGCCATCCACCCTAATCTATATATTTGTATTGTCAAAATGTGTATTTATGGAAATTTTAATTTATTGAGATTGTTTGTAACATTAAAAGCCTTCTAAATTGTAAATTCTATAATGAATTAATGATGTTTATAGACTTGTATCAATGTTGTTGTTTTTGTTATGATTCTTTAAATTAGTCTCAAGTTTATTTAGGTTTGATTTAGAAGGAAAATTTTATTTAGGTTTGTTTGTGTGTACGTATGTGCGGAAGCGTACATGTATGTACATATATTAATGTGTGTACACACATGTACGTATGTACATATATACATGTATGTATACATATACACATGTATGTATGTATGTATACATATACATTATGTATATACATGCATGCATGCATGCAACATACTATTAATATGTGTATACAAATCATACACACATAACATAGTATATTTGAACATATGCATATATTTAGGCTTTTATATTCCCGGTATGCATTCGAACTTGTCACATGCACACAGGCCCGGCCCGAGACCAAGACAAACAAGACTAACGTCTAGGGCAACGCAACGAACAGGGGCAAGAAAAAAATTATCCTGCTTCTCAATCCTTGATGTCGCGCTGCCTCTTTTCCACCTCGACATTCCGCTACACTCCTCGACAATCCTACCCGCTAAACCATCTTCTCGCTGCTGCCCCAGTGGATTTTGCAATGCTTCTTTCAGTTGCCCTAATTTTTTATTGCAATTGCTATTGTCTCACTTTTGATTACCGTAAATATAAATCTTTCGGTTATTGTCTATTGTTCATTAAAAATAGTGAAATCATGTATAGATTTACAGTACGTCAATTTATGATTTCATAACTAAAGTTGCGATTATTCCAATTCAATAAAGAAGGTGAGTTTTAATTCAATATTGAACTGTAACCATTTTTTTATGTCCATTGCAGCATTCGATAAGATTGCTATTTGGAAAGTTGGGCTTATTCCTATTCAATATAAAATGTGATTTTTTATTTATTTTAACGAACAGATTTCTGCCCTGAGCAAAAGCAGCAGTTAGTTTGGAATAATAAGTCTAGTTTTCATACAAAGATGAGTTGTTTTCACATATTTTTGCAGGTTCTCATGCAAAAAAGTTTATATGGTATAATTAACATACATGCCAACCAAAATATTAACATATTTTACATACCTTTTGCTTTAATGCATAAGACTTTATGAAATGAGAAAGAAGTCGAATATGATCAACTGATGTCATTTTTATTGACTGCGCTTTGCATTTTTTTCATGACACAGTTGAAGAAGAAGGGATTATTTTGGTTATTAGTTAATTTTATTGCGTTCCGCATTTTTTTTATGTAGATAATGTCCATATTTTTGCAACTCCAAACATCAAGGAGTTGTAAAAACTATCATGCAGCAGTCAAATTCAATCTTCATTTTTGTAAAGAGAAATATATGCTAAACAAATTCGTAAATTTAAATCGAATTTGCATTTTGAGTTTACATATAAAGGTATTATTTTTTTCGTAGGAACAGGGCAACAAAAATGATGAAAAAATATATTTACCTAGGGCATTAAATGCCTTTGGGCCGCCCTGCATGCACATGTAAGTATAATACGTATGTATATACAATACATATAAATCCCAATATCTATATGTATATACATATTGAGATACACATGATTATACATCTCTTTATATCGTTATATTATTGAATATATGCTTGATATATTCAAATAAACATTTAGTTAAAATTAGTTAATGTGGTTAATTAATAAATATAAAATAATTTTAAATAAAACATGATTTTATTTAATAATTAAATTGAATCTAATACTATTTAATAAGTTACATGTGCTCGTTAAGATCAAAATAGAATTTTTTTTTGAAATTTACCCATTTTACCAACAGCGCAACATACCGGTTCCTTCAAAAGGTTACCATACCCGATCTTCGTGTAATGATGATCATGATACATGCCTAACGCAATATGCTCATATCACTAGCCAAATTGTTTAGAGACTCTATAGTGGTGGAGGTATAAAAATATATAGTAGCGAAAAAATTGGAGGTGTAAAATATATATATTGGAGATAAAGTAAATTTATAAAATGGGTTTATTATCTTTCACGTGTCATTATTAGTAAAAGGAAATATCGCTACTCACATATAATAAAACCCAAGAATGTAACGATTAATGTGATTAAGACTTGGGAACTAGAAATAGTGTTATAACTTATTTTGAGCATTTGGGTCATAAATTTTGATTAAATAATGTTTTATATTAAGACTGCTAAAATAAGTGCTGAAAATGCCTAATTTAGCTAGCATAGTGGTAAATAGTGGTGTTTTGAGTGAATTCATTGTTTTATAGTGCTAAATTGCAGAAGTGTAGCGGTCGAAACTCGCTAAACCCTTTAGCGAGGATTTGGCTTAGTTTTAGTAGGAATGTAACTACATGTATACCACCCTCCTACACAAATATGTTAGTATATGTTAATAATATTCTGAACTAATATCATGATGTAGTAAATTAATCTAGCCAACGATAATATCTATGATACCCAAAGGTATCAAACAGAAGTGAATACCATACTCAAAAGGTAACCATAGTTTCCATGACTAACGTACACATTCACGGTGTTCTTGGATTTATGATTACCGATTGACTGCTATTAAGATAGAACAAACCAAACTTATCATGCTTATTGGAATTTTTCCATTGCCTATGTATTTGCTCTTAATCTTGTGTTACTTCCTTTCTTAGAAAAGTTCCATACAATCCACCCTTGAGTCTTCTTGGTCCTATTTAACAATATCATGGTCGCATGACATAGAGTAAATGTGTCACATCTATAGATCTTCCTCGTTATACTATAATAAGTTTTTTACCACCAATCTTAATTTGGTACGTAGTAGAAATCCAATCTTAGGCTTTAGAACTCTCATTCTTGCATTTAAAAACCATTCTCTTTGACCTCATCAATCTCAACCAGTAACTCCTTCTTAAACATGAAAAAAAGAGTAGAAAAGACTCAAAATAATCTATGATCTCATCCTAAAGAGGAAGTACAACTCGAGCCAATGTTGAAAGAAAGCTCAAAATGAGGGGTCATTTGACACAAGCATGCTTCTTTATTTTAGAAAGTTATTTATATCAACTAAGTCCAAAAACACAAAATCAACCGCAACAAGCAAAATCTGTCATTTGGCATGCTAACAACAATCTCCAGCATCGCATTTCAAACATACACGCATTCACAATAATACACAAGCAAGTCACATCAAATCATAGCCATACATTATAATACACAACATATTTTAACTACTAACATTAAATCGCAGTAATCACTAAATAACAAGTTTAATTCATTTACCTATCATACTATAGTCATTAGTCGTGTTCTAACATATCAAAATAGCCTTATATACTCAATATTTGTCATAAAGGCTTAAAGAATATAGAAGCACAACAACTGATCTAGGTTTTGAATCTACACACTAATTTATGATCTAGTACCATTAAAACGTGAATTAGACTACTAGGTCCGAAACCCACTACTTCAAATGCGATACTCAAAATCTCCCTAAATCTCAAATTAATGGATTTAAGAATTTTTCCATTGGTTTGTAGATGTTCATCTTAGCTTATTTTTGTTAATGAAGTTTTCAGTTAGAGAAGAGATAAGATGAAGAATACATAGAAAATGAATTAGAGGTGATGAGTAATCATAATCAAACCCCTTTAGTGACTTCCTTGATATGATGGTTATTTTAAGTTATTGGGCCAACATACAAAGCCTTTTTATTGCCTGAAACATATAATTCTTATTTTAATCATATATCTCTATTCTTCGCTCTGATTTCTATACTCTTATATGTCATTCATTATCTCAAAATATTATAAGCAATACAATCAACTTCTGGTCTTAATTCCTAATGATTTGTTAATTATTAATATATCCAGTTTTCATTAGTTACTCAGCAGTCAATGGTTAACTATTCTAACATAATATGCTTTAACTTTGTCGTTGCATTCTCTCTTCTTTAAAATTTTCACACTAAAATTCCATCATAAGGCAAAAAGTAACCAAACAACATAAACAACACATATATGACAGTACAACAAATCATAAAGTACTATATTATAACACATCATGCATAGAAATCAAACAAAAAACAAAATTTAAAAAAATAACAATACCTATACAAAATAAAAGCTCCAAATAGGAAGTTTGAATGCTCTCTTGGTCACCAAAGTATTGGCATCTTTACTTAATTTGCCTTAACCAAATTCCATATCTTTCACCTATGTTTCCACGTTTCTCCACTAATTATACAAACATGTCTTCTTAGTCTAGTCACTTCAAGTTCAATTTTAAAGGCTTCTGGTTCATTCAATCTAATTACTATATATACGTCGGGCAATAACTTCCCAAGTCAAATATATGGTGAAATTAAGCATATCTTCAATTTTTTGTGTTAACTAATTTGATATGCTAGGTCAAAATTCCACCTATCTTAAGGTTCTTCCATCCACTTTTGAATGATATATATCTTTTTGGAAGACTCCTTTGAAAGAGTTAGTGTAACGACCCGTAATTTTATTATTTTGAATAGGGATATCTAATAAATTTTAAATATTCAATTGATTGTTTTAAATGATAAATAATCCACTTCAATTATTTTATTGTAATTTATAATTGTTTTATAAATATATATATATATAAAGATATACAAACTTCGTCGCATTTTGGCAGATCGACGTCGTATTTTTAAATGGATTTTAATATCATTTAATATGCTTTTATAACTTATTTTCAAGTTTTGTTTACAGAATAAATAATTTGATTAAAAACTGAAAATATGACCAGAAATCGGATTTCAGATTTACAAATGTTTGACGAATTGAAATTATTTTAAGTTATAGAAACCTTGTTTGGACATGCACATACATGCATATACATGAATGTGTAGCACAATTAGCCATATCAAAGCCAAAAGAAATATCTAAACATATAGACATATAAACTCCTTATGTATAAACAAATACAACTTTAAAAAGAAAACTCACCATCAATCAATCAAGGGAAGACAAACACATGGACGGGGAGTGGGCTAGAGGGTGGTTCAGCCCAAAAAAGGGGGAAGGTGGAGTAGCACATGGGGGAGGTGATGTGTTACGATGACGTTTGTGATATTTTACACATCTTTGCCTATAAACAACAAGGTATACCTTCACAATTCATTCAATCATTCACTCTTAAAATTTCTAAGCTTCTCTTCTTCTAAGGCACAAATAGCATCCATCTCCTCTTAAAATTATTCCAAAATTTAGTCGAAGTTCTGCAAAAATAATCATAAAATATAGAGAGATATACCACTTTAAATTCAAGATCAAGTTAGTGATCATTTCTTCTTTCTCCTTGCTTGGTCGAGCCCATCAAGAGCTACAACCACCTCTCCACCTCTCTAGAACAAGGCCGAACACACCAAAGGTCCTAAGATAGGATTCATAAGCTTCGGTACGGAAATAGTAGAGCTATAGTTGATTTTGTAGCACTAAAAGTTAGATCGAGAAAGCATATATGTGAGAATTACTCCGCTAGTTTATTTTACTAAACTATATAATGATATGATAGCTTTGCCATGCTTGTTTCATATGCTTGATCATCATGTTTTAGATGCAACAATATGTTTGCTTGGTTGTAGAAATAATTCATGAAAAATACACGTCGAATTTACACAAAGAAATCACTTTTTTTATATAAATTATAAAATTGTATATAGCCTTGTTAACCTCTTTAAATATAAGAAATATTATCATAAGTGGTTTGAAACGATTAATAATGGTTTTACGAACATTTCCAAGTGTTTCGGCAAAGTTTTAAAAAGTTTGGAAAACGACTCAAAATTGAACAAGTCGTGTAACAGTAATCGCGATTTCACGCCGTAAAAATTTAAATTTATTTAAAGAATGAAATATGAGTCGAAATTATTTGGAATAAGAATTTTTTGAGCACTTATAACCATAGTTTACAAATAAAAAAGGAAAATCGAGCTTTCATTCAATAAAGATTGAGATATGTTTAATTCAAGTTTTCAAAATAGTTGCATTTTGGTAGTTCGTAAACCAAGGTTTTCAACGTTTTAAAATTTGATATTTTAGTGCCTTTAAAAATATGAAATAAATTCCATAATATGTTAAAATGTTTTAAATAGATTTTGGTTATAAAAATGGATATAAATATATAATGGAATAAATGTTTTGATCTACAAAGCTTTAAAATCACTATTCACTAACAATTTAACAACTAAATTAGGTAAATTTTGAATAAATGATTTAAACCTGGATTTCTCTTCCCGAATCTTTTGAAAATGTTTTTCAAATAACCAAACAAGTATTTTAGAGGTTTAGAGTCGATCAAATAGCTGGACAGCCTTATGGGTGATAGAGAGGTAGTCTTTAGGCTGAAGTTTGATAAACCAGTTGCCTGCACCCTCTAGTTATCTGGACGTGTTCGACGGAGGGGATAGTTAATTTGATTTACTTGGATCATATTTTCTTAAGATAAAAGAAAAGAAGGTTGGAATTTTCCGCAAAGCTAGACAAGATTTCAAATAAGACTTTGATGGTAATGTGAACGTTCTAGTTAAACTCTGAATTAAATTCCGAGGAGGGAACCCATACTATCCGTGTGAATTTAAAAGGTGATTTCATTATTATTCGACGAATAGTACAGTTTGAATAAATATTGAGTATGATTAATCTAAAATTTATGAATACTGTAACGACCCAAAATTTAACCACTTTAAAATATAATATTTAAAGTGATTTAAATATAAAATATAAAGGGTTTTCTGATTCAAACAATATTTAATAGGATTTGAAAATAGAAATATACATAAAATGGTAACATTTGCTTATATCGACAAAAGTGGCAAAATCCTGATTTCTGAAAAGTAAGTCTAAATGGTTTAATTAATTATTTTAATATTATTTATGATTGTTTATATTTTTAAATAACATTATACAAATTTATTTTTAAATTTGGTTTACATAAATAAATAGTTTAACTAAAACGTTAAAATGTGACTGTAAAACATTCAAAATTCAACTTGTCTATTTAAAGTTGTTGCAACGTTGTTGCACCTTTATGTACATAATTTAATAAATATGTTAACATATAAGAATAGTTAAAAATTAACTAAACAAGGTTACTATTAATAATCACACTTAGAAAATGGTAGAAAGTAATTAACAAAAGTAAACTAATTAAGATAAAACACATGTCACATCAAATGTGACAAAAAGTAAAGAAATGTGACATAAAGTAAAGTAATCATTCTTATTCATTACTTAACTCTTCAGTGTTTGAATTTTAAAAGTGTGACGTGATGTGGATGGTAAGTTTTGAATTAAATAGATTTACTTATTCTTAAGGAATGTTACTTAAGTAAAAACACAAATCAATATTTTAATCTCAAATATTTTCTATAAATATCCATCCACTTCTTCTTCACTCTTACACCATTTCTTCTCTTCTTACTCAAGCTCTTCTACCTCTTTTAATGGCTCTTTCCATAATTAAATAATGCCAAAATATTTTAAAAAACAAAACAAAGGAAAATATCAACAAAAACTTCGTCCGAACCACTTCAAACTCCTCCTTCCTCTCATTTCTCATGCCCCTATTCCCCCATCAACCAAGGCCAAGCACTCCTAGCCTTCCCCAAGTCAAGTCGAGCCATCCAAGTCTAAGCGTTCATGGAATCACAAGCTAAAAATGTCGAGTAGCGAAGCTATAGCCGATTTTCCGTTCGCCAAAACCAAACAAAGTGAGAACTCTAAATTGTTAAGTAGAAAATATTTATATGACGTTTGCAAGTTATAAATGTTATTTGCATGTTAATAATGATATTTGATAAGTGTTTGAAAAAAAAAGCAACCACCTTTAAGTCATTCGTAAAAGTTAGTATGCAAATATGTACGTAAATGACAATCATATGACATTGTAATAAAGAAGTTCTTAAATTGATTTACAAGTTCATATGACATGTTAGAATATGTTAAAATGGTTATAAACATTATTTTGGTTGTTCATTAGTTGTAAATTTAATATATATGTTGAAACAAGTCACGGATTTACACGACATATAATCACTTGAAAATCACTTTCCAAAAGAAATGAAATGTGAATGGAATCATTTATACCTCTAAGACATGTTCAAATATGCTTTAGAAATGATTTCTAAGTGTTTAAACTTATCTCTGCAAAGATTGGATATGAATCTCAAAATACGCCTAAAATTTGATGCGTCGCGTAATGTAGTTCGTGTTTTCGTGTCAAAATTTCAAATGAGCATATGAAGTGTAATATAATTCAAAATTCTTCGAAGTAAGAATTTTCCAAATCTTTATATCCGTATCTTTCATATAAAAAAATAAAATCAAGATTTCATCTTGTATATTTTGAAATATGGCAAAATCAATTTTCAAGAAAAATTCAATTTTTGCACGAAATGACCAAAGTTAAAAATTGATAAAATTAATATTATAAATAAGTAAAATATTCTAAAAATATTTTAAAATGCTTTAAAAGTGATTTAAGTTGAAAAGATAGTTTTCTGAATGATATAAAAGTCATTTTGAAGAATACAGCTTTTTAAAGCACTTCTTGCAACACTATTTGCAATACTTTTCGCAACACATTTCAATAACTTTTGAAATAAAGGTTGAAACTTATCAATTCTTCCCAAATCCTTAGCAAATGTTTTTAAGTAAACAATAAAGTATTTCAAAAGAACTTTGTGCAATTTAACATTATTTCATAGATGGTTAAACAAATAATTAAGTGATTTAAAAAGGAAAAATGAATATGCGGAAATGACTACTACATTTGTCTCGCCTGTGAGATCTAAAAGTGAAAACTAAGTGTGTAACAAAGGTTAAGGATGAAGCAATCAGTGTCCTGAACTTACCTGGCCTCGGTTTTCTCTTTTAGGCGAGGGGTGTAACATATCGAAAGGAAAGCCTGGATGCTCAACTTGGATTTTGCAGAAATAATCTTGTTATACTCATTATTAAAATCCAAAGAGGGAACTTGCCATATTCATGGAATTTAAAAGGTGATCTCACCGTTATTTCACCCATACCACTTGTTGAATACAAAAATTGATTTTGAATAAAAGTAGAATTTCTATAATCCTATTTTCTCAAAAGATACTCATTAAAAATGATTTGAGAAATATTCAAAAAGAGGTTTAAATGATTCCGTATTCACTAAAAGAATATTTTGAAAATATAAATCTCTCAAAGATATTTTGGTAAAGGAAATGAATGAATTTAAAAACAATCACCTAATTACATCATTTTTAATGATGATTGGATTTCGATGGAACCAGATTCGGATTTGGGTGATTCCTATCCGAAAACCACTTCAAACCAATTTACGTATTAAAGATTGAAGATATTTAAAGATATTAAGACGAATAATAACGAGGGACTACTTGTTGATTAATTAAGGATAAACTCTCGATTTACTATATTGTAGTAGTTGTCTCTTTGTTATGAAAAACCTCAAAACCACAAGGACTTCTCGCCTAGTAATGGCCGAGGAAAGTACCTTCGGTTTTATCTTGTTCCTGGACAACTTATATGGACGCTTGTCTGACATTGTATTTCTAAAAATTACGTACATTGGTTTTTACAAACGTACATCAATGGTGGTCCAAAAGGCAACTTCTCTTTGCTTAACACCCTCCTTAAGACATACGAGCTCAAGGGTTGTGTTTTTGTGGAAGGCAATTAGTAGTCAACAGAAATGGAAATGTGGCATTTAATGTGTGATATATGCTACGTGAAAAGTTAATCATTGCCTCAAGCCTCATCAACCAGAAATGATCGAAACAGGGTTAGACGCGGCAAGGCTAAGTGGGTCATTCCCAATTAGGGTATGATCGTCCCCTTTTAGATATATTTCATCCCGCTATGAGGTTCGAGATGTAAAGTAATGTGGATGTATGCGAAGAGAGCACTCGGATAAAGGTCGATAACGACCGAAGGATGACATATTCGGTACTATCTAGTTACAGAGATAGGCCAGTCTTGTGTTGGTAGAGGAGCTTTATGATGGTTCCTCGGGACATCCATCTATGATGGTTCCTCGGGACATCCATCTAGAGGTGTACCCATCGAAAGGTAGTCCCTTCACCTGGTCATTTGTACGGAAATTCATTCTCCAATAAGAACTTGTGGTTTTGTTTGTAGAACCTAGTATGCTAGTATTTAATAATGGTAATAATTTCGACTAAGATTAATAAGTTTATTTGCAAGTGTTTTCAACAATTTCATTAAAAATAATATCCTAAATTTTACGTGATAAAGAGTTTTGGTTAGCATAAGGTAAAAACCCGTTCTGTGTTTATGTGTGGCGTGGCCTTATGAGATATCTTTTGTTTTGAAAACATCGTACTTTGAGTTCTCACACTAGTCCTATGACTGACCCGGAGTTTGTTTTTCCCTTTAAACTCTGGATGCCCTATTTTTCAGGTAGCCATGTAGTCAGGATAACTTAGGAGCATTTTGGAGCATGTTGGGGAGCATTTTGGAGAAGTCTTTTGAGCTATGAAGCTGAAGTACCTTATGTAGATATCTACCCACTTTCCGCTATGTTATGTTGTATGTATTTTCCAGCGTATGTACGCATAGACAGTTATAACTATCCCACTGAACTTGTATTTGACTCTGATGTATAATTAAAATGTTGAATGCGATGTGAGATTCTATTATTGTTTTATCTTTTGTCTTTATTTTCTTTTGCACCCCTGATAATATGCCTTCCTGGCACTTGAATTTACGACACGTGAATACCGTGGATGTATTAGTGTCATTTTTTGAGGGTCAAGGAGACGGGTCGTCACACGTGGTATCAAGGCTTAAGGTTAAGCGAGAACCTTGGCTTTGTTATGGCATGACTCATTACAGATAGGGTTAGTAATGCCCTATAATGAGTTTAGTCCGAGAGAGCACATAATTAAAGCTTTTAAGTTGAATAAGTATATTCATACTGTATAGCATTCCCTAAGATATCTCGTCTATATATCCCAAAGATCTTTTTCTTTCTATATACAGAGGGTAGAAAATGAGTGGAAGAAGAGTATGGGGAAGGGAAGGAAGTGATACCACAAATGGTCAAACTCCCATAGGTACAGTAGTCGAGGAAGTAGTAGTTCCAGTACATCTCCAAATCAACTTTGCAACTTTATGCAAGAACTATACCAGCCTTGGTGGCAAACCTTTCAAAGGAACAGAAACCATCATTGAAGTACAAGCTTGGATCTGCTCTTGTTGAAGAATTTTCAAAGGACTGAATATGGGAGATGTGTAGAAGAGATTCTTAGCCTCTTGGCAACTACAAGATGGAGCTCTAGTTTGGTGGGAATCTATTACTCATAATGAGTCGAAGGATGATTTTTCATCGGAACGATTCAAAGAAGTTCTGGAGGTGCAGTGTATACCGAATGCAGGAAAATCTCATCTTTACCGAAACTTTATAAATTTTAAATAGGAGGAGGATATGTCGTTTGAGGAGTATGCTAACAAGCTTAACGAATTATCTCCTTTTGGGCCTGGATTGATAGATACGCCCCTAAAAAAGAATGAAAAGTTTATTTCTAGAATGTAGAAGCAATACCATTTCAGAATGACTGGGCATGTGAAAGAACCATTTGTATACTTAATAGACATGGGATACAGATATAAAGCTTTGGATTAAATAGATCCACCTGTAGTACAAGAAGGAAACAACAATAACTGGAAGAAGAGGAATTTCAATGTCAAGAAGCCGTGGCAGGGAAAACCCAAAGGAGGATCTCAAGATTACCACTTTAAAGATGTCACTTGCTATAATTGCCAACAAAAGGGCCATCTATCAACTCATTGTAAAAAACCCATAACTCAAGGAACGCAAGGATCGACACCAAGAAGCTTCTTTAATTGTCATCAATTAGGACACATGATAAAGGATTGTCCCCTAATGAAGAAAGGAAACAGGCCAAAGTTTACGCTATCAAGGATGAGCTTTCAACCTCCTAGAATGTGAAGGGCAAAAGAGTGTTGGAAGGTAATATTTTTATCAAAGATGTTTTAGTTAGAGTATTATTTGATACAGGAGCTTCTCATAGTTTTATTTCAAAAAACAACTGTAGAAGAATTGGAACTTAAACCTAAAATTGTTGATGACCCTATCTGTGTAACAAATCCTATAGGAGGTTCCACTAATCTTTGTATGCACTGTGAAAAAGTCCCAATTTCCTATCCTCTCCATCACTTTCCTTTTGATCTTTTTGTCTTAGATTTTATTGGATTTGGAATTTTACTCGGTATGGATTGGTTGGTTAAGTACAAAGCTGTGCTCGATTGCGAAAATAGAACGATATCTTTATGGACCGTCTTTGGAAAAATCATTGAAATATCTCGTGAAGGTCCTAGTCCAAGCAGGGATAGTTTTCTTTATGCTTTAGATACATCCTAGAAAGGATTAGAAACAATACCCGTTGTTAAAGAATTTGTTGATGTCTTTGAGGAAGTAAAGGTTTGCCCCCACATCGAGAAATCAAATTCCGTATCGATTTAGTTCCTGATGCAATGCCAATTAAACAACAAGATAGAAGGATGGATTCGAAAGAAATGGATGAGTTGAATAACCAGACACAAGAGCTATTAAAGAAAGGATTGATAAGACCCAGCCGTTCAAGTTGGGGATCAGCCGTAGTTTTTATTGCTAAGTCAAATGGATCTTTGAGATTGTGTGTAGACTATCATGATCTAAACCATTAAAAACAAGTATCCTTTGCCCCGGATAGACGACTTGTTTGACCAATTACATGGAGATTGAGTTTTTTCTAAAATGGACTTAGCTAAGCGATTCCATTAGTTAAGGACCACAGAAGATTACATCCATCTTACTGCGTTCAAAGGTCTGAATACTTTCTATGAGTGGTTGGTTATTCCTTTTGGGCTGACTAATGCACCCGCTTATTTTGTGGGCTTTATGAATAGAGTGTTTAGAGATGTGCTAAACAAATTTGTGTTAGTCTTTTTCGATGATATCCATATCTATTCAAAGACAAAAGAAGAACATGCAAGGCAACTAGAAGCTATGTTGGAGATATTAAAGAATAATGTCCTTAAAGCCAAATTCTCAAAGTGCCATTTTTGGGAAAAGAGGTAAGATTCCTAGTACATATAATATCAAGGGATGGAATTTCAGTAGATCCAGAGAAAGTTGCAGTTATTCAAGATTGGAAGCAGCCACAAACTCATAAAGAGATTCGTAGCTTCTTAGGTTTGGCAAGATATTATAGAAGATTCGTTCAAGACTTCTCTAAGATTGCCTATCACCTAATGAAGTTGACAACGAAGGATGCTAAGTTTATCTGGACTCCTAAGTGTGAAGAAGCATTCCCATAACTAAAGATGAGATTGACAACCGCTCCAGTTTTAGCAATTATAGTGGGCTAACCATTTATACAGATACTTGTGGAGAAAGAGTTGGTGCAGTTTTAATGAAAGATGCGAAGATGATTGTTTACGCAAGTAGACATCTGGAGATGCACGAGTAGAATTATGCAACACATGACTTAGAATTATTAGCCGTTGTGTTCGGTCTAAAAATATGGAGACATTATTTGCTGGGTAAGGATCTTTCATAGTTTATTTCGATACAACGTTGAATTGACCTTAGTAAATAATATTCCATCTTTTAGGTGAAAAATTCGAAATTTTCATGGACCATAAATCTTTGAAGTATCTTTTCACCCAGAAGGATTTGAACATGAGACAGCAAATGTGACGACCCAACCTCCTATCTCCAGGAAGACGCAACGCTAAAAAAGAAAGAAAGGGATAGAAGAAGAAAAGAAAGAGAAAGAAGAAACAGAACAACATCAGGTAACTCACAGCGGAACGAATGAAATATAATATATCACATAAAACATTACATAGTATCATATTACATCGGAGTACACAACTTATACAACACATATTAGACAGTTATAAACATCCGCCTAACTATACAACTCAAGTACGACAGATACAGATACCAAACAACACAGCGGAACCAATATATATCTACACGTGGAAGCCTCCTGCTCCATATCTCCTCCAGAGTTCGTCAAGCTAACCTGAAACACTCGACTGCTCATACATAATAGGAGTACCCAAGAGTTCAATAAAACAAAAAATAAACACTCGGTCAGACAGGGGTCTGGAGTGAGTAAATGGGTTAAAATTGCTTAACTTTAGAAAAACCTTTGAAAAGAAAAGGTATCACGTAAGACTTCCCACACATAAACATGAAAAAGTTTTTACCTTACGCTAACCAAAACATTTGATAGGAAATCCAGTGATATTTTAACAGTGTCTAGGGTTTTCAAGTAAATAAGAAATAGCCGAAATTGTTACATGATTAAATTCCAGCTACTAGCCACAAAAGTGGGTAATACAAACAAAATCGTAGGGTCTCGTAGGAAGAACGGGTTTCCATCAATGACAGGGCTACTGGGGTACCGCCCGTCATAGTACGTGGCCTAGATCAACGTGCCGAGGAGTATGCCCGCTCCCTTGCAACACAAGGCCGGAACCATCCCTTATTGGACAGCACCGAACAAGACAACCCCGGCAGTTGTCGCGAATCAAATGCGCCACACAACCGAATAAAAAGGGACTTCTAGACAGGGGAAAATCTTGTCCTGAAATGGGCGCTACCCATCTAGCCTTGCTGCACCTCCCCTGTTTTAGCCATTCCCGGTTGATGAGGCTTGAGGCTGCGATTACCTTTTTAGAACACATCTATCTTAGAACGCTCATCGTCCACTTGTCAATGTTCTGAAATCATTCAATCCATACAAGTTCATTCCGGGTTCGAACGAAACCGAAGGCACTATCTCGTTGCACTTGTTTTGGAATCACCCTCAGAGTCAAGGACCATAGCCCTTGCACTTCTAAATCGCCATCTCGAATCTATAAGTACGATCTCCATCAAACTCATTACGGAATCACCCACAGAGTTATACTGACGTATAGTTCTTACACCTCGAGTCTTCACTTGCTCCACTTGGATTCACGACCTAACGTTTAATTAGAATCGATGTGGTTTTCGGATATCCAAATATGGAAACCCGATCGCGGTCTCACCGAAACCAAACGCCATTTTAATGTCCAAGTTGTTCTTAAGGGTTTAAAACAATTAAACTTGTATTTAGGATGATATGAACAGATAGATGAATCACAATAGATAATTCACGTCAACCATTCGTCTCACAAAGCAGCATATCACATATCATAGATATCCAAATCATCCAGTATCAACCAATCACCCACATCATTCATCCAATACCAAACAATCATCCAATATCAATCAATCATCCAATATCAATTCCAATATCAATTAATCATAAACATAATTGATTAACTCTTAATCAATTGGATTACCTAAATCCTTCTTCATTTATTTATTCCAAATAAATAAATTATCATCTCTTAATGATCTTCCTTAATTAATCTCCTTGATTAATTATTATAATTACATTCATGTAATTATCCTTATCCAGTAATTAACCTTTAATTACTATCATTAATTACAATAATTAATGACCATACATTTGCTTCCATTTATTAATTAACTATAATTAATTACATTAAACCTTAATTAATAACAGTGAATTAATCACTCTTAAATTAATTACTTTATTAATCTACCTTGATTAATTAACTAATTATATTAACTAATAATCCTTATTACTTAATTATTCCTTTTATTAATTAATTTATAATTAATCATCTCATTTATCATAAACAGTAATTAACAATTTGTAATTACTTATCTTAATTAATTAACATCTTAATTAATTATTAAATCTTGATTAATTAATCTAATTAATTAATCTTTAATTACTCCATTAAGTAATCATTAATAAATTAAATTAATAAATAATCCTTAATTTAATTACTTATTAATTAATTACACTTTTAATTAATTACACTTAGTAATTAATCTTAAAATTAATCACATTCATTAATTAATTAATCACATTAATTAATTAACTAAGTAATTAACCTTTAATTACTTAACAAGTAATTATCTCTAATTACTTCCATTAATAACTCTTGATTACTCTCTTAATTAATTACTTATCAAGTAATTAATTTCATCATTAATAATCCTTAATTCATAAATTAATTAATTACTCCATAATTAATTAATACAAACAATTATATTAATTCAATTCCTTAAATGATAATAACAAGTGATTACCCATTAATCACTTCAACCAATTACTTCCATGAGTAATTTCCATTATTACTTCCATAAGTAATTACCAATCTTGATTACATTCAATAATCAACCATTAATTACTTCATTAAGTAATTACACTTAATTAATCATAATTAAGTGATTATTTAAAATTAAATAAAATTAATTAAATAATTAATTGATTAACTTCTAATATTTCAAAATCCTTAATTAATTAAGATAACATTAATCTTAATTAATAAATCATATTCATTTAGTATCCTAAGTTCATAACAAAAAAATTTAACCATACTTATCTTTATAAATAAATTATTTGAATTTAAATCAAATTTTAATAACTTAACAACAAATTATTCTATTTGATTTTCGAAATTTTAACAATAACCTTCTTTGAAAATAAGGCATTTAGAAATCAAATTTGAAAAGAATATAAAACACTTTAAACATCTAATTCAAACTTATAAATTTCCAAAATAATTTGAAAACTTTGTTATTAAAATATTACTTAAAATTTGATTTAATACTTAAATTTAAACACTTCTTTTTATATTAAAATTCAAAATACTTCTTTAATTTGAAATTCAAAATTAAATTAAGATAATTGCTTACAAAAGAAATCATCTTAAAACAATTTAAATTTGCAAATAAATTCAATTAACCATTTTTTAAAGTTTTGATTAACTTTATTTCAAAACAACAAACTTTAACTTATAATGCACCTCCTTTATAAACTTGAACTTGTTTCATTCATTCAGTCAACGGGTTTATATCTTTAAACATTTTCATTACAGAACTTAGAAAAGTACACCTAATAATCTCGAGACAGTCACCTAAAAACCTTGTGCATACCTCGAGCAAAACCCAACACCAACAACTCCGAGTCGATCGCGAGAATAACGCGAGTGTTATTTCGAGTTTTCAATCGTCTTCTCCAAACAAAACCTCCCAGTATCCAAGGCCATGCACCACGTACACGTGTGTACGTGCGCGATCACCTACGGCCGAGCTTGGTCGTCGCGACCATCGCCGTTGATCTCTCGATCACTCGCGAGCAACGATATGAGCCCAGATCGAAGAATACTCGATCGAATCAAAATTCGACCTAAAATCGAAAAGACAGCAGCTAATCACCTCCAAAAAACCCCCCCACGGCCAACACCCACGACATTGATGATCCTCGCCGACCACGCTATACCTTCGACTCGACTCCTCACTACTCTCGCAAGCCACACGATCACTTCCGGCGCCATATCCAAGTCGCAATAGCCATGATCATTCAACCGAGCAGAAACCAAAATAAAAACCCTAGTTGATTCAAATTCACACACCACAACCAATAGAAAATTTCCATAGCATTTTTCCCTTAATCCTAGATACAAGAACAAGCTTCACCCAGAAATTCAACTCGAATCAATGCGTGGATAATCGGAAAATCACTAAAATCCCCAAAACTTTCAAACCCAAAATTCTCAACGAATACTCAACTAAAAATCACAAATTACATGTCAAAATTCATGATTTTCTACCAAGATTACATGCATGTAATTCAATTCAGAATTTAAGATAGTTAATTTTTAACAAATATCTTAGTTTTACTGTTAATCTTTTATTTATACTTATCTGTTACTTTAAAAATTATGAAACTAATTTTAAAATTTCTATCAAACTATAACTTACATTTTTCATTTATATAAAAAATTCAATTAAGTTATAGATTTGGAAGATTTTGGATTTAAAGATGATGAATCAAATTCTGCTTGAACAACAGAATTTAAATTCACATTTACAGGCACTAAGTACTTATAATAATCATGCATTCATATAAACAAATATTCATTATCAAAGCAAGAATTCATTTGCATGCATCATTATTTAACCATAAATTAAATCAAATCTGTTTTTAAAATGATTAATCACCTTTTTTATATAGGCAGAGCATTGCAGAGTAGTTTTCAGGCTTTGAGCAACTTTAATTTGATAAAGACTGTGCTCTGATCTTGCTAGCTGATGAAATTAAACCCATGCATGCTTACAGATTGATTGTTTTAAAAGATTGAACAGATCTTGATCTTCCTTTTGACATGCAGGTTGAACTTGCAGAAGATATGATGTTGCAGGTTTGTAAATTTGAAGTTGCAGGTTGATTCCATTTTAAAATTGCAAAAGATTTGAATTCCCCTTTGAAATGCAGGTTGGATTTGCAGTTTTTACAAAAAAATGCAGATTTGATCATTGCTTTAGATTTTCTTTTTAGTTTAAATCTCAGTTTTGATTTCAGATTTGAGAAAGTAAATTTCTGGTTTTAGTTAAGAAAAATAAACAAAGAAAAAGTGTTATGATTAAATAAAATTAAGGAAACTAAAAATTAAAAAAAGGAAGACACTTGTTATTTAAGTTTTTACACTTGTCATTTTAATTAGCTTAATAGGTTTACATGTGTTATTAAGAGGATTAACATGTTTACACATGTATTCTTAAGTATTTTTTTTATTAATTTTCATTTAATTTAAAATGTAATATCAACATACTTATCTAATTCTTAATAATATAATTTACATATGTATATTTAAAGAAATATTCTAAAACTAATTATACTATAAATATACATCTTATACATATATTTTTAAAATCTAAAACATTATACTTATACATTTATGACCATTTTATATTAAACATTTTAAAAGAAAACAAAACAAAACTGAAATTAAATCCTTTTAAACTATCATATTTTAAAAACAAACAATTATCTTATATTCGAAAACAAATTGAATTAAACTAAATTATCTTTTGAAAAATCTTATTGAATTTAAAACAAAGCTTTAAATCACCATTCATACATATATAAATTATTAATAGATTAAATTAAATTTCAAAACAACATCAAATTATAACATATACTTATATATATATATATATATATATATATATTACAATTTGAAAATTGATCTTTAATTTAAAACAAAAGATCTTCTATTCACAATATATATCAAGTATATATATTATGAATAGAATAAAATTTTATTAGCTTTGAAAAATAGATCTTATCAATCTTTAAATTGTTAAAAAGATATTGATCAAAATTACCAGATTAAATATTTATTAACTTTAAAAAGATTAAATTAGCCAATTTAAATTAAAATTATAAAGAAAAATTATTAGTCCAATTTAATTATTATTAAAGATTATTAAATTGATATTGCCTAAAATTCTGGGTCGTTACAATCCTCCCCCTTAAAAGAATTTCGTCCCCAAAATTTTAAAAGCAAAGGTAATTTAATAACCCAGCAAAGATTTTAATTTCAAACAGCAAAGCATGCCTATCAACCAGTTACTAACAATTCAAAGCAACCACTCAAACAAATAAACCTACTAATTATCCCGACACAGATCAGAATAAATCTTACTAACACTATCTCGAGTTTCCCCAAGTATAAACCACTGGGAGACCCGCTCTACAGAAGCTAAACAAACTATACTACTAAAATCCAGAGCTCCTCTCGTCTCTAGATCCACCAACCTGAAAAGATCATCAGACTATACTCAAGTCCAGCTCAACTTCCAAATCCAACTGAACTACAGATTCCACAACCAACAATGAATCATACACGTACTCCCTCAAAGATACGTGAAATACAATGAATTCCAGCTATCCAAACTGGCAATTCAATCTTATCCTATCAAAAACACAGATAAGAAATCTCAAATGCCTCAGAACTAGCCATCCAATCTTACCCAATTACTGCTCTCTCAACCAGAGAAATCTTAACAACAATGAAGTCTCAAACTTCGAATTCCAAACTTCTAATCTCATATCTGCATAACTCAACAGACAATCTTGGGCTGCCAAACTTCTTCCTGATCAGTTCCACATATGCTGATGCTTCCAGAAACAATTAGACCAAAGCAAACCAGTTTTTGGATTCTATTCAACAGAAAGGTCTTCCAAATCCGTCGAAATCCAGAACACAAGCTCTACTTTCCAAGCCATAGCAAACTGAACTTGCTTCCTTCCTCGTACAGCTGCTACCTCGCGTCTACTGCACAACTCTGATTCTGAATAGATAAGAATACTGTTGATGAACACGAGTACAAACTCATCCAATATATCTGGGAAACTTTGTTCATCAAATCCATAAAATCTTAGTGACCCATCTGACTCGGTCACACAACCTTACAACAAAAATCCAAACTCAACAATTAGATCTGACCAATCCAAATTCCAAAAACTTCTGAGCTGCTACACCAACTCTTCCTTCTAGGCTAACTACCAAAATCGCTTCTGAAACCAAAACAATATGGAACTCAATTCCAGATGCAGACAAACTTCTGATTACCACAGTAGCTCCTACTACCACATGAGAACCCTCAATCTCAAACAAAAGATTGCCCAAGAAAAATTCCAAATTAATCGCAAGTCACTTTTGCGATCCTATCAAGATTGAATTTCAAAGAATCTGTCCTCTCTTTACTAATTAGAACAGCCTTAAGCTTCTCCAAACAAGGTTAACTCTTCAAGAAAACTTTCACCACCTGCCCGGACTGCTGATGGAAGAACCACAAAGATTCCTGAACCATCGGAGAAACGGGCCACACTGCTGCTTCCAAACTCTACCTCAAAGATATTGCGAAGCCAAAAGACCTTCTCGTCAGCACACCGAACACTTCGAGCTGAAACTACTACCACAGCAAATCAAAGACTTCTAATCCTAAGGCTCCTCGAAAACCAAAACTATCAATAAACTACACAACGGACCTTCGAGATGGCAGACATCCTCTCAAGAAATTCAGGCTCAAAACCAAGCATCAACATCTCGATCTCCTTAAGGAATGACAAATGAGACCATGCCGGAGCGAAACAACTTATAGACCTTAGTCTCATATTCCAAAACAGACTACCTCCTTGCTAAAGATCCAGACAACTTCTACATAGACGAATCTTCTCTGCGGCAGGTAAAGACTGCTCCTCAACTACTTTTAAAACTGCTTCAAGAGAAAACATCTTCCGAAATATCCATGGATACTGCATCTCATCACGCAGTTATCAAGATATTATCACTTACTTCTGCACTTCCGACAGATCCAAACTTACACTTCAAAGATAAACTCCAAATCTGTAAAAGATTTCCTTCGGATATCAGAGAAATCCTTACTCCAATCTGCAAATCTCACTCGAGACGGTACCAGGTCTACAGTCTCGATAAATACTTCCAACCTCAACATATGGACCTCTCCATTAGTGGTAGTCGTGTTACACACACACACACCCCCCACTATTCCATCTACCTCTAAAATTTATGTTGGAAAATCCGAACAGATAACCCAACCGATCAGATATATATATATATATAGTTATATATATAAAAATACAAGTACGCTCACTCAAGAAAGACACCACTCCAGATCCTAGGTATTCACTCAACCTAATGCTCTGATACCAAATGTGACGACCCGACCTCCTATCTCCAAGAAGACGCGACGCTAAAAAAGAAAGAAAGGGATAGAAGAAGAAAAGAAAGAGAAAGAAGAAATAGAACAACATCAGGTAACTCACAGCGGAACGAATGAAATATAATATATCACATAAAACATTACATAGTATCATATTACATCGGAGTACACAACTTATACAACACATATTAGACAGTTATAAACATCTGCCTAACTATACAACTCAAGTACGACAGATACAGATACCAAACAACACAGCGGAACCAATATATATCTACACGTGGAAGCCTCCTACTTCATATCTCCTCCAGAGTTCGTCAAGCTAACCTGAAAAACTCGACTGCTCATACATAATATGAGTACCCAAGAGTTCAATAAAACAAAAAACAAACACTCGGGTCAGACAGGGGTCTGGTGTGAGTAAATGAGTTAAAATTGCTTAACTTTAGAAAAACCTTTGATAAAAAAAGGTATCACGTAAGACTTCCCACACATAAACATGGAAAAGTTTTTACCTTACGCTAACCAAAACATTTGATAGAAAATCCAGTGATATTATAATAGTGTCTAGGGTTTTCAAGTAAATAAGAAATAGCCGAAATTGTTACATGATTAAATTCCAGCTACTAGCCACAAAAGTGGGTAATACAAACAAAACCGTAGGGTCTCATAGGAAGAATGGGTTTCCATCAATGGCAAGGCTACTGGGGCACCGCCCGTCACAGTACGTGGCCTAGATCAACGTACCGAGGAGTACGCCCGCTCCCCTGCAACACAAAGCCGGAACCATCCCTTACTGGACAGTCTCGAACAAGACAACCCCGACAGTTGTCGCGAATCAACCGCCCCACACAGCCGAATAAAAAGGGACTTCTAGACAGGGGAAAATCTTGTCCTGAAATGGGCGCTACCCACCTAGCCTTGCTGTACCTCCCCTATTTTAGCCATTCCCGGTGGATGAGGCTTGAGGCTGCGATTACCTTTGTAGAACACATCTATCTTAGAACACTCATCGTCCAGCTGACGATGTTCTAAAAACATTCAATCCATACAAGTTCATTCCGGGTTCGAACGAAACCGAAGGCACTATCTCGTTGCACTTGTTTTGGAATCACCCTCAAAGTCAACGACCGTAGCCCTTGCACTTCTAAATCACCATCTCGAATATATAAGTACTATCTCCATCAAACTCATTACGGAATCACCCACAGAGTTATACTGACGTATAGTTCTTACACCTCGAGTCTTCACTTGCTCCACTTGGATTCACGACCTAACGTTTAATTAGAATCGATGTGGTTTTTGGATATCCAAATATGGAAACCCGATCCCGGTCTCACCGAAACCAAACGCCATTTTAATGTCCAAGTTGTTCTTAAGGGTTTAAAACAATTAAACATATATTTAGGATGATATGAATAGATAGATGAATCACAATAGATAATTCACGTCAACCATTCGTCTCACAAAGCAGCATATCGCATATCATAGATATCCAAATCATCCAGTATCAACCAATCACCCATATCAATCATCCAATATCAAACAATCATCCAATATCAATCAATCATCCAATATCAATTCCAATATCAATTAATCATAAACATAATTAATTAACTCTTAATCAATTGGGATTACCTAAATCCTTCTTCATTTATTTATTCCAAATAAATAAATTATCATCTCTTAATGATCTTCCATAATTAATCTCCTTGATTAATTATTATAATTACATTCAAGTAATTATCCTTATCCAGTAATTAACCTTTAATTACTATCATTAATTACAATAATTAATTATCATACATTTGCTTCCATTTATTAATTAACTATAATTAATTACATTAAACCTTAATTAATTACAATGAATTAATCACTCTTAAATTAATTACTTTAGTAATCAACCTTGATTAATTAACTAATCATATTAACTAATAATCCTGATTACTTAATTATTCCTTTTATTAATTAATTTATAATTAATCTCTCATTTATCATAAACAGTAATTAACAATTTGTAATTACTTATCTTAATTAACATCTTAATTAATTATTAACTCTTGATTAATTAATCTAATTAATTAATCTTTAATTACTTCATTAAGTAATCATTAATAAATTAAATTAATAAATAATCCTTAATTTAATTACTTATTAATTAACTACACTTTTAATTAATTACACTTAGTAATTAATCTTAAAATTAATCACATTAATTAATTAATTAACCATATTAATTAATTAACTAAGTAATTAACCTTTAATTACTTAACAAGTAATTATCTCTAATTACTTCCATTAATAACTCTTGATTACTCTCTTAATTAATTACTTATCAAGTAATTAATTTCATCATTAATAATCCTTAATTCATAAATTAATTAATTACTCCATAATTAATTAATTCAAACAATTATATGAATTCAATTCCTTAAATGATAATAACAATTGATTACCCATTAATCACTTCAACCAATTACTTCCATGAGTAATTTCCATTATTACTTCCATAAGTAATTACCAATCTTAATTACATTCAATAATTAACCATTAATTACTTCATTAAGTAATTACACTTAATTAATCATAATTAAGTGATTATTTAAAATTAAATAAACAATTAATTAATTATTTAAAATTAATTAAATAATTAATTGATTAACTTCTAATATTTCAAAATCCTTAATTAATTAAGATAACATTAATCTTAATTAATAAATCATATTCATTTAGTATCCTAAGTTCATAACAAAAAAATTTAACCATACTTATCTTTATAAATAAATTATTTGAATTTAAATCAAATTTTAATAACTTGACAACAAATTATTCTATTTGATTTTCGAAATTTTAACAATAACCTTATTTGAAAATAAGGCATTTAGAAATCAAATTTGAAAAGAATATAAAACACTTTAAACATGTAATTCAAACTTATAAATTTCCAAAATAATTTGAAAACTTTGTTATTAAAATATTACTTAAACTTTGATTTAATACTTAAATTTAAACACTTCCTTTTAAATTAAAATTCAAAACACTTCTTTAATTTGAAATTCAAAATTAAATTAAGATAATTGCTTACAAAAGAAATCATCTTAAAACAATTTAAATTTGCAAATAAATTCAATTAACCATTTTTTAAAGTTTTGATTAATTTATTTCAAAACAACAAACTTTAACTTATAATTCACCTCCTTTATAAACTTGAACTTGTTTCATTCATTCAGTCAACAGGTTTATATCTTTAAACATTTTCATTACAGAACTTAGAAAAGTACACCTAAAAATCTCGAGACAGTCACCTAAAAACCCCGTGCCTACCTCGAGCAAAACCCAACACCAACAACTCCGAGTCGATCGCGAGAATAACGCGAGTGCTATTTCGAGTTATCAACCGTCTTCTCCAAACAAAACCTCCCAGTATCCAAGGCCGTGCACTACGTACACGTGTGTACGTGCGCGATCACCTACGGCCGAGCTTGGTCGTCGCGACCATCGCCGTTGATCTCTCGATCACTCGCGAGCAACGATATGAGCCCAGATCGAAGAATACTCGATCGAATCAAAATTCGACCTAAAATCGAAAAGACAACAGCTAATCACCTCCAAAAAAACCCCACGGCCAACACCCACGACATTGATGATCCTCGCCGACTATGCTATACCTTCGACTCGACTCCTCACTACTCTCGCAAGCCACGCGATCACTTCCGGCACCATATCCAAGTCGCAATAGCCATGATCATTCAACCGAGCAGAAACCAAAATAAAAACCCTAGTTGATTCAAATTCACACACCACAACCAATAGAAAATTTCCATAGCATTTTTCCCTTAATCCTAGATACAAGAACAAGCTTCACCCAGAAATTCAACTCGAATCAATGCGTGGATAATCGGAAAATCACTAAAATCCCTAAAACATTCAAACCCAAAATTGTCAACGAATACTCAACTAAAAATCACAAATTACATATCAAAATTCATGATTTTCTACCAAGATTACATGTATGTAATTCAATTCAGAATTTAAGATAGTTAATTTTTAACAAATATCTTAGTTTTACTGTTAATCTTTTATTTATACCTATCTGTTACTTTAAAAATTATGAAACTAATATTAAAATTTCTATCAAACTATAACTTACATTTTTCATTTATATAACAAATTCAATTAAGTTATAGATTTGGAAGATTTTGGATTTAAAGATGATGAATCAAATTCTGCTTGAACAACAGAATTTAAATTCACATTTACAGGCACTAAGTACTTATAATAATCATGCATTCATATAAACAAATATTCATTATCAAAGCAAGAATTCATTTGCATGCATCATTATTTAACTATAAATCAAACCAAATCTGTTTTTAAAATGATTACTCACCTTTTTTATATACGTAGAGCACAGCAGAGCAGTTTTCAGGCTTTGAGCAACTTTAATTTGAAAAAGACTGTGCTCTGATCTTGCTAGCTGATGAAATTAAACCCATGCATGCTTACAGATTGATTGTTTTAAAAGATTGAACATATCTTGATCTTCCTTTTGACATGCAGGTTGAACTTGCAGAAGATATGATGTTGCAGGTTTGTAAATTTGAAGTTGCAGGTTGATTCCATTTTAAAATTGCAAAAGATTTGAATTCCCCTTTGAAATGCAGGTTGGATTTGCAGTTTTTATAAAAAAAATACAGATTTGATCATTGCTTTAGATTTGCTTTTTAGTTTAAATCTCAGTTTTGATTTCAGATTTGAGAAAGTAAATTTCTGGTTTTAGTTAAGAAAAATAAACAAAGAAAAAGTGTTATGATTAAATAAAATTAAAGAAACTAAAAATTAAAAAAAAGAAGACACTTGTTATTTAAGTTTTTACACTTGTCATTTTAATTAGCTTAATAGGTTTACATGTGTTATTAAGAGGATTAACATGTTTACACATGTATTCTTAAGTATTTTTTTTATTAATTTTCATTTAATTTAAAATGTAATATAAACATACTTATCTAATTCTTAATAATATAATTTACATATGTATATTTAAAGAAATATTCTAAAACTAATTATACTATAAATATACATCTTATACATATATTTTTAAAATCTAAAGCATTATACTTATACATTTATGACCATTTTATATTAAACATTTTAAAAGAAAACAAAACTAAACTTAAATTAAATCCTTTTAAACTATCATATTTTAAAAACAAACAATTATCTTATATTCGAAAACAAATTGAATTAAACTAAATTATCTTTTGAAAAATCTTATTGAATTTAAAACAAAGCTTTAAATCACCATTCATACATATATAAATTATTAATAGATTAAATTAAATTTCAAAACAACATCAAATTATAACATATACTTATATACATGTATTACAATTTGAAAATTCATCTTTAATTTAAAACAAAAGATCTTCTATTCACAATATATATCAAGTATATATATTATGAATAGAATAAATTTTTATTAGCTTTGAAAAATAGATCTTATCAATCTTTAAATTGTTAAAAAGATATTGATCAAAATTACCAGATTAAATATTTATTAACTTTAAAAAGATTAAATTAGCCAATTTAAATTAAAATTATAAAGAAAAATTATCAGTCCAATTTAATTATTATTACAGATTATTAAATTGATATTGCCTAAAATTCTGGGTCGTTACAATCCTCGCCCCTTAAAAGAATTTCGTCCCCGAAATTTTAAAAGCAAAGGTAATTTAATAACCCAGCAAAGTTTTTAATTTCAAACAGCAAAGCATACCTATCAACCAGTTACTAACAATTCAAAGCAACCACTCAAACAAATAAACCTACTAATTATCCTGACACGGATCAGAATAAATCTTACTAACACTATCTCGAGTTTCCCCAAGTATAAACCACTGGGAGACTCGCTCTACAGAGGCTAAACAAACTATACTACTAAAAGACAGCAGCTAATCACCTCCAGAAAAACCCCTACGGCCAAAACCCACGAATTGATGATCCTCGTCCACCACGCTATACCTTCGACTCGACTCCCTACTACTCTCGCAAGCCATGCGATCACTTCCGGCACCATATCAAAGTCGCAATAGCCATGACCATTCAACCGACCAGAAACCAAAATAAAAACCCTAGTCGATTCAAATTCACACACCACAACCAATAGAAAAATTCCATAGCATTTTTCCCTTAATCCTAAATACAAGAACAAGCTTCACCCAGAAATTCAACTCGAATCAATGCGTGGATAATCGACAAATCACTAAAATCCCCAAAATGTTCAAACCCAAAATTCTCAACAAATTCTCAACTAAAAATCACAAATTACATATCAAAGTTCATGATTTTATACCAAGATTACATGCATGTAATTCAATTCAGAGTTTAAGATAGTTAATTTTTAACAAATATCTTAGTTTTACTGTAATCTTTTCTTTATACTTATCTGTTACTTTAAAAATTTTGAAACTAATTTTGAAATTTCTATCAAACTATAACTTACATTTTTCATTTATATAACAAATTCATTTAAGTTATAGATTTGGAAGATTTTGGATTTAAAGATGATGAATCAAATTCTGCTTGAACGACAGAATTTAAATTCACATTTACAGGCACCAAGTACTTATAATAATCATGCATTCATATAAACAAATATTCATTATCAAAGCAAGAATTCATTTGCATGCATCATTATTTTACCATAAATTAAACCAAATCTATTTTTAAAATGATTACTCACCTTCTTTATATAGGCAGAGAACAGCAGAGCAGTTTTCAGGCTTTGAACAACTTTAATTTGAAAAAGACCGTGCTCTGATCTTGCTAGCTGATGAAATTAAACCCATGCATGCTTACAGATTGATTGTTTTAAAAGATTGAACAGATCTTGATCTTCCTTTTGACACGCAGGTTGAATTTGCAAAAGATATGATGTTGCAGGTTTGTAAATTTGAAGTTGCAGGTTGAATTCCATTTTAAAATTGCAAAAGATTTGAATTCCCCTTTGAAATGCAGGTTGGATTTGCAGTTTTTATAAAAAAAAAATGCAGATTTGATCATTGCTTCAAATTTACTTTTTAGTTTAAATCTCAGTTTTGATTTCAGATTTGAGAAAGTAAATTTCTGTTTTTAGTTAAGAAAAATAAAAAAAGAAAAAGTGTTATGATTAAATAAAATTAAAAAACTAAAAAAAAGACACTTGTTATTTAAGTTTTTACACTTGTCATTTTAATTAGCTTAATAGGTTTACATGTGTTATTAAGAGGATTAACATGTTTACACATGTATTCTTAAGTAATTTTTTATTAATTTTCATTTAATTTAAAATGTAATATAAACTTACCTATCTAATTATTAATAATATAACTTACATATGTATATTTAAAGAAATATTCTAAAACTAATTATAATATAAATATACATCTTATACATATATTTTTAAAATCTAACACATTTATATTTATACATTTATGACCATTTTATATTAAACATTTTAAAAGAAAACAAAACAAAACTTAAATTAAATCCTTTTAAACTATCATATTTTAAAAACAAACAATTATCTTATATTTGAAAACAAATTGCGTTAAACTAAATTATCTTTTGAAAAATCTTATTGAATTTAAAACAAAGCTTTAAATCACCATTCATACATATATAAATTATTAATAGATTAAATTAAATTTCAAAACAACATCAAATTATAACATATACTTATATATATATATATATATATATATATATATTACAATTTGAAAATTCATATTTAATTTAAAACAAAAGATCTTCTATTCATGATATATATCAAGTATATATATTATAAATAGAATAAAATTTTATTAGCTTTGAAAAATAGATCTTATCAATTTCTAAATTGTTAAAAAGATATTGATCAAAATTACCAGATTAAATATTTATTAACTTTAAAAAGATTAAATTAGCCAATTAAAATTAAAATTATAAAGAAAAATTATCAATCCAATTTAATTATTATTACATATTATTAAATTGATATTGCCTAAAATTCCGGGTCATTACAGCAAAGTTGGCTAGAATTTCTCATGTAATATGATCTAGATATTCTATACACACCCGGGAAAGCCAAAATAGTAGCCGATGCATTGAGTAGGAAGTTAGCTACTATTTCTTATTTGATAGTAACTCCAATTCTTCTAGAAATAATTTCCAGTAAACAGGAAGAAGATAAACGGTTTGAGAAATACATTAAAGCAGTTGAAGAAGGAAGAAATTCAAGCTTTAAAACAGATAACCATAAAGTATTGCAGTTAAATGGAAGAATTTGTGCTCCAGATGTTTGAAAATCTTAGGCAAGAAGTACTAGCTGAATGCCATACAGCCAAACTTAGCATTCATCCGGGGATTCATAAGATGCACAAGGACATAAAGCACACATTTTGGTGGAAAAGTATGAAGAGGGACATATCTAACTATGTTAGCCGTTATGAAAATGGCCAAAGAATCAAAAGTGACCAACAAAAGATGGCTGGATTACTTCAACCTTTGGAGATTTCAGCTTGGAAGTGGGATCAAATATCCATGGATTTCATTGATGGCTTACCGTGAGCAAGAAAAGGAAATGAAGGCATTTGGGTTATCATAGACCAATTAACCAAAAGTGCATATTTTATTCCAGTTAAGCCAATAAGAACTGTAGCAAGCCTTGTAGATATATATATACATACATACATATATATATATATATGTATGTATGTATATATATATATGAAGGAGATTGTCCGATTGCATGGGGTTCCTAGCAGTATAGTAAGCAATTGTGATTCAATCTTCACTAGTCAGTTTTAGGAAGCACTACAGACAGCTTTGGGAACCAAGCTGAGTATAAGCACTGCATATCACCCCAAACTGATGGACAGACCGAAAGAATCGACCGTGTTTTAAAAGATCTTTTAAGAGCATGTATTCTAGAATTTGAAGGCTCGTGGGAGAATCATCTACATTTAGTAGAGTTCTCCTACAATGATAGTTATCAAGCTAGTATCGGCATGACACCGTATGAAGCTTTGCACGGTCGTCCATATATATCACCATCGTGTTGGATAGAATCAGGTGATCGGTTAGTGCTTGGCCCAGATATGATACGAGAAGCTTCATAAAAAGTTGATATAATTAGAAAAAAAACTAAAAGAAGCCCAAAGTAGACAGAAGCGTTATAAGACCAAAATCGTAGGCATTTGGAGATTCAATCTTTTTGAAAGTCTCTCCAATGAGAATAGTAGTAAGATTTGGAAGAGCTGAAAAGTTAGTACCTCGATATATTGGACCTTTTCTCATTCTCGAACGAATCGGTCCACTAGCTTATCGAGTACAATTGCCTGAAAGATTGTCTGGTGTACACAATGTTTTTCACGTATCACATTTACGGAAGCATGTATATGACCTAGAACAAATCATAGAAACAACTGTCCAGGATGACTTGGAGATAGGACCAAACTTAGAGGTTATTAGAAAGCCTATTCGAATCGTGGATCAGCATGAGAACGATTAAGAAGGAAGGTTGTAAGGTTGGTAAAAGTTCAATGGAGCGGGGATGCTGATGAATGCATATGGAAAACAGAAGATAGAATGAGAAAAGCATATCCTGAGTTTAGGATCTATGTATAGACCTTATCTATCGTTTGAGTGTACTCACCGCCTGTGATATCCCTTATTGTATATATTACATCTTATTGAATATATTTTTTTGAGCTATTTTCTTCTTATCAAATTTCGAGGACGAAATTCTTTTAAGTAAGGAAGAATGTAATGATACAAAATTTAACCATTTCAAAATATAATATTTAATGTGATTTTAAATATAAAATATATAGGGTTTTATGATTCAAACAATATTTGATAGTATTTGGAAATAGAAATATAAATATAAATAAAAATAGTATTATTTGCTTATATTGACAAAAGTGACAAAATCCTGATTTTTGAAAAGTAAGTTTAAACGGTTCAATTAATTATTTTAATTTATTTATAAGTGCCTATGTTTTTAAATAAAATTATACAAATTTATTTTTAAATTTGGTTTACATAAACAAATAGTTTAACTAAAACGTCAAAATGCGACTATACAACATTTTGTCAAAATTCAATGTTTTGTCGATTTAAAGTTGTCGCAACGTTGTTGCTCCTTTATGAACATAATTTAATAAATATGTTAACATATATATTTAGTAAACAATTAACTAAACAAGGTTACTTTTAATAATCATACTTAGAAAATTCTAGAAAGTAATTAGCAAAAATAAAGTAAAAAAGACAAAACACATGTCACATCAAATGTGACATAAAGTAAAGAAATGTGACATAAAGTAAAGTAATCGATCTTATTCTTTACTTAAATCTTAAGAATTTGAATTTTAAAAGTGTGGTGTGATGCGGATGGTAAGTTTTGAATTAAATAAGTTTACTTAATTCTTAAGGAAGTTTATTCAAGTAAAAAAACAAATCTATATTTTAATCTCAAATATTTTCTACAAATAATCATTTACTTCTTATTCAGTTTTACACCATTTCTTCTCTACTTTCTCAAGTTCTCTTACCTCCTTTAATGGCTTCTTTCCATAATTAAATAATGCCAAAATATTCCCAAAAATAAAACAAAGGAAAATATCAACAGAAACTTTGTCCGAATCACTTCAAACTCCTCCTCCTCCTCCTCCCTCTCATTGTTCACGCCCCTATTCCCCCCATCAACCAAGGCCGAGCACTCCCAGCCTTCCCGAAGTCAAGTTGAGCCATCCAAGTCTAAGCGTTCAAGGAACCGTACGCTAAAAACGTCGAGTAGCGAAGCTATAGTCAATTTTTCGTTTGCCAAAACCAAACAAAGTGAGAACTCTAAATTGTTAAGTAGGAAATATTTATATGATATTTTGCAAGTTATAAATGTTATCTGGATGTTAATAATGATGTCTGATAGGTGATTGAAAAAGAAAGCAACTACCTTTTAGTCATTTGCAAAAGTTAGTAAGTAAATGTGTACATAAATGACAATCATGTGATATTGTAATAAAAAGTTGTTAAATTGATTTGCGAGTTAATATGACATGTTAGAGTATGTTAAATGGTTACAAACATTGTTTTGGTTGTTTATTAGTTGTAAATTTAATATATATGTTGAAACAAGTCATGGATTTACACGACGTATAATCACGAGGAAATCACTTTCCAAAAAAATGAAATGTGGTATAGAATCATTTATATCTCTGAAAAATGTTTGAATATGCTTTAGAAATGATTCATAAGTATTTAAACTTGTCTTGGCAAAGTTTAGATATGAATCTCAAAATACGCCTAAAATTTGACGCGTCGCGTAATAGTAGTTCGTGTTTCCGCGTCAAAAGTTCAAATGAACATATGAAGTGGAATATAGTTTGGAATTCTTTGAAGTAAGAATTTTCCGAATCCTTATATCCAAATCTTTTATATAAAAAAGAAAATCAAGATTTCATTTTTGTATATTTTTAAATATGGCAAAATAAATTTCAAGAAAAATCCATTTTTTGCACTAAATGACCAAAGTTTGAAATTAATGAAATTAATGTTTCAAAAATACGAAATAAATTCAAAAAATATTTAAGATGTTTTAAAAGTGATTTAAGTTGAAAAGATGGTTTTCTAAACGATATAAAAGTCGTTTTGAAGAATATAGCTTTTAAAGAACTTTTTGTAACACTATTTGCAACGCTTTTCGCAACGCTTTTCAATAACTTTTGAAATAAAGGTTGAAACTTAACAGTTCTTTTCCAAATCCTTAGTAAATATTTTTAAGTAAATAATAAACCATTTAAAAAAAATTTGAACAATTTAACATTATTTCAAAGATGTTTAAACAAATAGTTAAGTGATTTAAAAAGGAAAAATGAGTATGCGAAAACGACTAGTACATTTGACCCGCCTGTGAGGTTTAAAAGTGAAAACAAGGTGTGTAACAAAGTTTAGGGATGGAGCAACCTGTAACAACCCTATATTTTTCATATATTTTAATATTTGACTTTATTTTATTTTGAAATTATTTTAAACTTGTTTTACTTCAAACATTTCATTTTTAAATATAAGTGTTGATTATTATGTGAATTATAATTTCAAACCGGTATAAATTGGATATTTTACTGAAAGATGAATTTTTGTTCAAACTGGTCAAACTTTGACTTTTAAATCTTAAATTTAAATATTTAAATTCTTAAATTTTATCTTTTATTATCAAAATAGATGTAATAACATGAATACTGCTTTTCGTTTCGTTGAAAACGGAGTTAAATTGTAAAAGTAATGTACATTTCAATTTTGAGTATAATTTGTTTTATTTTGCAATTTTGCCTATTTCAAATTATATAAATCATATTTTCTTTGTTATATTTTATTTTAATATGTTTTAATATGTTATTTTATTAATATTTTAATATTTTAATATTTTTAAAGTGATAATAAAAAAATTTCCAAAATATATTGCATTTATTTTCTATTTTTAAAGGCTAGTTTCCATTTTTCTGCTATTTTCTTCATTTAAATTATATTTCATTAAAATTTATTTATTTATTTTTGTGAATTCATTTTATTTTTTATGTTACTATCTTTATTTTTAAATATTTTTTTAAATCCATATAAATCTTCCGAAGTTTATTCTGTTTATTTTCAAATTTTCTAGACTAGTTTTCATTTTATAATATTTTCTTATTTTAATCATATATAATCAATATTTATTTATTTATATTTTTTTTATTTGTTATATTTTCGTATTTTAACTGAAATTATATTTAATTTCATATATTTAAACTTATAAAAGAAAATGGATGGAAATTTGAAAGGTTTTTGGACTCTTTATATTTCCAAAGTCTTTTTACATTCCGCCTTTTCTTTTTCTCAACCTACTCCTTTATTTTATTTGTGCCGTACCATTCCTCCTTCTTTTCAGCCACATTTCATTTCTTTTTCATGAGCAAAAACATTCTCAAACTCAAAAAAAAAACATACGGCCATTTGTTGTAGAAGTTTGGGTAAAAATCTCTTCTCTTTTTCCTTTGTTTTTCATTGTTTTAATGGTTTTGCACTTGTCTCTTCATTCTTTGCTTGGCCATACTCCTCCACCACCTCCTCCGACCAAGTCCACCACTACTCGTGGACACTCCACAATCTTTTCCCTCTGACTTGACCAGGCCATGAGCCCCCTTGAAGCCATCATCACCAAATGTGGCAAAATCACCTTGAAACTAGCCTAGCCGAACCATTTATGCACATACCCTTCATTTTTCACCTAAACCACCTCCTTGGCCACCACCACCAGTCCCTCCACCACCTTTGGCCGACACTCCAGACCCCACCTGACCTTCACCTTGTAGGGGCCGAGCCCAATGGTCCTTTGGTTGAGCCATATGGTTGCACAAAAGCCACTTATTTGCCTTAAACCCTTTGTATTCACACCTTGTAACTTCCACCACTTCACCACACCCTTAGCCGCCCTTTGCACCACCTTCTCCGGTCCATACCTGAACCAAAACCACTGCCACACCATCTCCTAGCCTCCAACAGGTCTGGCCATGCCATTTGTAGCCTTGCCCGAAGCTTGAAATTGCACAAAAATCCACTTGTTTGCCTTGCACTTGTATTTTCATACATAGCAACTTCCATACCTTCACTACCCTTGCTAAGCCGACCATATATGACCCATACCTGACAAAATACACCCCATGGCAGTACCTTATCACCCTATAGGCTGAGGATAGTGATGGTGGAAGCAAGTGCAAGTGTTTGATTAATTGTTGTTCCTTAATTCTGGCTTGTTTAATGTCATATTTTGGTTTGAAATTCATGTTATATGTATTGATTCGTTTCATATGTACAAGACAAGTAGCTTTGGCTCTCCACTCTCAACTCATTTCTGTATTGTCGTGCCTTCGTAGTGTCTATATTTTTTTCTTTGGTAGCTATCTCCAGTTCTGAACAGGTGAGTTATTCTCACCAGACAATATGTACATATATAACTAGTAAATTGACCCCTTTTGAATCTGTAAAATGCATTATCATGTTACACCTGCTATATTATGATTATTATATGATGTTCACCCATGCTTAAACACCTGTTGTAACATCTGTTATTGTTATATTATGTTGTTCTGTTATTTTTTATCAGTTTATCACACTGCAAGTTCCTTTTAGATTAGAATCACTATGGGTTGAAATAATACATACCCGAACGAACTTTAGAATAGGAGAAAATCGTTATGGGCTGAAATGATAGGCCTGAATGATTTTCAATTATTGTCATTTACTTGGGATTGCGGGTTTGAAATGATCAAAGACGGGTTTTCTTTGTAAATTACGGGTTAAAATGATATTACCCGTATCACTTTACCTAGGCTATAAAACGAAATACAGACCCGTTGTTAAAATATGTTTTTCTAAAAATTTTAAAATATTTTAGAAATGTAAATATTACAATATGTTGATTTAAATTTGATTAAAAATGATTTTTATAAAGCATTATTGATTTTCTGAAAATTTATAAGTGAAATAAATAAATGGTAAAGTTAGAAAATTTGAAATGTAAGTTATTTTGGAAATTTTAATTTGGTGATAAATTGGAATTTAAATTAAATATTAAAATATGATAAATTTATGGTTTTTTGAATTAAATGAATTTAAAATGATTTTTATAATATATTAATGATTTTTGAATAAAGTTAAAATGTGAAATGAATGAATATTTAAGTTGAAATTTTGAAATATAACAAAAATTGAAAATCTATGAATTTGGCTTAAAAGTGAATTTTAAGTTAAGTAAATAAAAATAAAATTAAGTTATATTTGAAATTTAAACTTAGGTGTTAATTTAAATTTAATTTAATGATTTTAAATTTAATGTTGGAATTTAATAAGTGAATTATTATTAAATTATGATTTTTGAATGGAGATTTTAACTTTATAAAATCATGAATATAAGGGTATTTGAATCATTGTTTTAAAAGTGAAATTATATGATTTTATAAGTTAAATGATTTAAACAAAAATATAATTGTTTGTGAAATTATACTGAATATTCGAAGTTAATTAACTGCATTTCTGAAATGCTATTAATTCTAATGTAAATGATAATACAACATTTGTAAATGCCGTAGTTGATAATAATGAACCAAATGGCTAAGTTTAATTAAAGGCTATTATAGCATTTTTGTAAATGTTTTAATTGTTGAATTTAAATAAGTTTTACTTGAAACTAATGTAACCCTATTACAGCATTTTTAAATGCTATCTTTTGTTAAATTGAACTATTTTGAATGTAACTTTCTGTAGCAATTTCTAAATGCTGCTAAAGTTGAATTTTCATTTTTTTTAAAAATTTAAGTGAATTAATGAACTTTGAAAGATTAAAATTTGGAAATTTAATAATTTAATTATTAAATTTAATAACTTCATTTTAATGATTTAAATGAAGTAATTTATTTCGAAATATAAACTATTTTGAAATGTGTTTTGTAATGGTATTTAAATTAAATAAAAAATGAATATGGTTTTGGAAAAAATATGATATTTGATAACTTGAAATGGATTTTTGAATGATATTGAATTTGAAATGATATTTGTTTTCAAAGTATAAATTACCCATTTTGAAATTTTAACTACGGGATGTATTTAATTTATAGTTTAACTAATTATTAAAGGATGGGCGATTCCAAACATCCTTTAAGTCATTGTGCATTACTGTTACAGTTCACTTGAGTTGGTTTACATTATATAAGTATATATTGTCCTGACTCGAGTGTTTTGTGTCTTAGTTTACGCTCGGGTCAGCCAGAGTATTCACAGCTTTGGATTCTCTTTCTGGAGCTGGTCTTTGCTGGAGTTTTTGCTTATCTACATTTATATCTACTCTCTGTTTCAGCTGTTCTAGTTTATCTCATGTATTAGTGAACTTCTATGTATTTGGGATTTCTATTATGTTGTTTTCAGACTGTATTATGTATTTGGTTTGAGACTCTGCCGTAGTAGCTTCATGAACTACTATGTATTTTATATTCCGCTGCAAGGTATTCTGTTTGTTCGATGTCTGTGATTCTGTGATTGTGTTTCATTTGCTCCAAATTTATTTACAATGCGGTATTTCGAGCAATTCAATTCCGACATGTGCGGCTGTGAATGGCTGAAAATATCGGGTTGTTACAGTTGGTATCAGAGCTTTGATTTTGGGCAAACCATAGCCTTCGGAGCCAAAACTCATTAGAGATAGGGTAGAAATACCCTAGAATGAGTGAAATCAATCTCAGAATCCTTTCTTTGTGAGAGAATGTATTTTCAAAGTATAAAATGATTTCCAAATGATTTTTAGAGTATTTTCAAAGATTATTTTGGTACAAAAATCTTCTTATTTTGAAACCAAGATTTTCTAAGCTTCTTTCCTTTTGTATCCACCTTGTTTGAAATCTCTTGGTTAGGATTCTTATCGATTAGGATTTCTTGAACTTTGGAACGCTCCCACTTGTTCTGGAATCCAGTCTTGTTTTCCCCATTTTTCCTTTTGATTTTGGAGCATTCCGTAATTCTACTTTGGAATGACCTCTCTAAAGAGCGGTGATTCCGTAAATCTTTGAATGATTTGTAAAGGGGTGAAACTCCTTTACAATTGGCATTGATTCACTGGAGATTTCTGTATCCTCGGATGTCGATGCTATCCATCTCCTGCTCTACCCGGATTCTATCTCTGGCGATCGAAGGTCGATTTGCCTTAGATTTCCGTATTGATTATATTCCTAAAGTCTCGGTTGACCGGTTAAGGTCGCCCGCGATTTATATAGGATTATCTATCCTCTATTTGGTAATTAAATTATCTCATCTTCGTTTGAGTTTATCTTCGAACTAGAATTCTATTTGATTAGAGTTCCTCTAATTTTGAATCTTTGTTTGTTTGAAATCCTTCCTCGAATCATCCTCTGGAAATTTGTGTTTGGTTGTATTTTGAAATTGTGCATACATCGAAATTATTAAGGATGGCCATATTTTTATATATAAAAGTGAAATGTTTTCAATAAGGATTATATACTGTTAACCCTATCTCGTTCACGAGTTAACAGGTCTATGAGTTAAGCAGCTCACGACTCAAAAGGCTTCACGACTTAAGGAAATGAATGGTCTACGGCTTAAAAGGATTGTGCGGCTTTGAACATGTTACGATTTAAAGAAACACACGACCTAAGGATTTGTACGACTTAAGGCCTCTACGGGATAGGAAGCCTTACGAGTTAAGCTTCCTACGACTCAAGGCATCTACGAGTTAAAGGATACACGAATTAGAAACCTCCTACGAGTTAGAGCCTCTACGAGTTAAGGAGTACCCGAGGTAGGCTGCTTACGAGATAAGCGGCTCACGAGTTAAGAAGAGATAACGACTTAAGACCCTGATGACCTAAGGAGTCTATACGACTTAAGGGAGCTACGACATAACAGATTAAAGCTTGACCGAGTTAACAAGTGTTACGACTTAAAAAAGGTGTACGACCTAAAGACACTGTCTCTTAACTCGTCTACGAGTTAGGACTCGCCTTCACAAAGCCTGAACTCAGCTTTAAGCCGGAGGCAGCTGGTTAAGTCAACCACGACCTACGACTTATGATGAGTCGTATACGACATATACAAACAAGCCAGAAACTACAACCAGATAACTCGTAAACGACCTAGTACTTGAAGCGTGGGTTCGAAAAAGGCAGGAAGCTCTCTACAAACCAGAGACTCAGCTCAATGAGTCGGTCACGACTCATCCTAAGTCAGCAACGACTTACCTTAAGTCGGCCACGAGTTAGGACTTAGCACTTTTTCCGCCCAGAACTCTCTATAAATATGAAACCATCTCCAACATGCAAAGGACTTTTGGGGGGGGCTCATTCTCTTCAAGCGCCATTACTCTGCCAAATTCCAGACGACTTCAAAGCTTTTTAGATCCAACGAACTTCTAAAGGAACTCCATGAAGGAATCATCCACATTCACCATGGATTTGAAGATGATTGTCAACATCAAAGCTTGAGCTACTTGTTTCACATATCCTATCACTTGAAGTGTGTTGTAATTGAAAGATCTTGTAAAGAATTGTAATCAAACTAGTGATAAAAAGATTAAAGTGGACGTAGGCTGGATTATAAGCCGAACCACTATAAATACTGTGTCTCTTACTGTTTTTCTACATACTTTCTGCTTATTTCTGTTTCCCGTACAAACGGGTGGTGCTTTCACAATCACATCTTATACACCAGGGTGTTAGCGTTTAAATTTTTTCGTTAACATTTTGGTGCTTTCACTGAGAATTGAACTCAGGACATCTATCATCATTGTTTCAGAAAGATTTGTAGATAGAGTTTCTTTAAGAACCAGAAGTCTATCCGAAATCATGGCTCCTGGAAGGAAAAGTAAATCTGTGAGATCTGCAAACATTCAAGAGGGAACCTCCACTTCCCCAACACCAAATCAAGCCACTCCAGCTGTTGGAGTTTCAAAAGCGGAATTGGACGCTGCTATCTTTGGGTTGAATCAGCAAATAAATGCCCAGAACGCGCAATTGGAAGCTCAGAATGCTCAGAATGCTCTGATTCTGAATAGGTTAAACGATCTGCTCGGGGCAAACCGTCAACCTGCGAATAATGAAAGGAACTTTGTCGGTAATGTCCATGATGCTGAAACTAGAAACATTCCCGAAAGGGCTGCTAGCCCCTTTGAACAGACATTGCCTGAGGCTGGAGGATCCAGAAATAGGAATGACGAAGAATATCTTTCTGGTATGGTTCGACAGATTATGAAAGAAAGTATGCAAAGGGTCGAAGATGAGAAAGAGTGGGGTTTCGCTCCGAGCAAGACTCCGTTTACTGAAAAGATCCTAAAAGCTGAATTCCCAAGGAAGTTCGTCCCTCCGACCATTCCAGCTTACAAAGGGACAAGTGATCCAAATGAGTTCCTGTACAAATATGATTGGCACATGACAGGTGCCAGAGCTTCTGACGAGATAAAATGCCGCTATTTTCCTGTGTATTTGGAAGGGGTAGCTCTGCTTTGGTTCACAAAACTACCTGTCCGGTCCATCGATCAGTTTTCAGACCTAACCAGGAAATTTAAAGAGCAATTTAGGCTATATGCTTCAAAGGCAAAAGACATCATGTCGTTATCCGGTTTGGAACAGAATCCGGGGGAAACTATCAAGTCTTTTTTAAATCGCTTTAATATAGCGTTAGCTGAGGTGGATAATGCAGAACCCCGCATGGTCTTGACCTATTTGATGAGAGCTATTGATAAGTCAAGTGAATTCGGAAAGTGGCTGAACATGAAGGAGCCAAATTCTCTGGAAAAGTTCTACAAAAAGGCGGATGAATTCATGCGTTTGGAAAGCCGTCCTGTCCCGGCAAAGGCAACAGTAGAGAAAGCTGAAGACAACACTGCTGCGCCACGTAAGAATGGATCTGTGGGACAGAAAAGAGAAAATAATGATGGAAGGAAACAACACAATTCGAAGAAGCCTCGATCCTTCAAGCCATCAGAATATACTCCTTTGTTAGAAACACCAGAGCGCATCTACTTGGCTACAAAAGATTCTTTTGAGTATCCCAAACCTCCTGTTCTCAGAACCGGAAGAAAAGCTGTGCAAAGTGGGAAGTTCTGTCGCTTCCATAATCAGCCTGGTCATGACACAGACGACTGCCGTCAATTGAAAAATATAATCGAAGAATTGCTAAGAGAAAATAAGCTGCAGCAATTTGTGAAGAAGAGTGGTAATGATCCTGCTTCGTCAAGTCAGGGGCAACAAGCTCTTGCTCATCAGCCCAGGACAAATGAGAAGGCCGCAGGACATGAATCTGGAAGGCCAGTTATTAATGTCATCACAGGAGGACCCCACCCAGCAGGCAGAAGCTGGGGTGAAATGGAGAGGTACACTCGAGCTCTGAAACATATGCCAACTGAAGAGAATGTCTTTGTTTTAGAGGACTCTACACCCCTGAAACAACAAAGGACTTTTAATGATGATATTGTGTTCAGGGCTAGAGATTCCACGGGCATTGAGGCCCCTACTTTGGACCCGCTAGTCATCTCGGCCGGTATTGGACCGGCTATTGTCAGAAGAGTTCTTATTGATTGCGGCGCATCTTGCAACATCCTCTTCAAGAAAACGTTTGACCAGATGAGAATCCCGATGGCGGATGTGCAAGCCTCATCTCAGAAGATTGTTGGCTTCACTGGGGAGCCAAAGCAACCAGTAGGAACCATTGACTTGCTTGTGGAACTCGGAGAAGGAGAAAGAAAAGTAGTTCGCAAGCAGACTTTTGTGATAGTAGATGAATTTTCTGCTTATAATGCTTTCTTTGGTCGACCTATTCTTGCTGCATTCAAAGCTGTCCTTGCCCCATGGTGTCTTACTATTAAATTCCCTACAGACAATGGGGTAGGGGTTATTAAAGGAGACCAGAACGCTGGGCGAGAATGTTATATGACAGAGCTGCGAGAAACAAGGAAGAGAGAAATGGGGAAAGATGCGGCAACCCCAATCCGCATCAAAATACCAACCCTATAGCAACTACAGGGCGGACCCTGCACTGGCGAGCATAGCGGGGCACGAAAAGTGATGGATCCTAGAAAGGCCAGTGCGGGGGAGAGTAGGGTGGTACCAGCAGAAACAACGATACCGGTGCCCGTTGATCTGAAGGACCCAAACAAGGTGCTGAATGTGGGTTCACAACTTAATGTGTCAGTTCAGAATGCCTTGATATCTTTTTTGAAAGCAAACCTGGATGTTTTTGCTTGGACCCATGCCGATATGTGCGGAATATCCCCAGAAGTTGCGGTACATGCTCTGAATATTGACCCAAAGTTCACGCCAGTAAAGCAGAAAAGAAGAATCCAAGGTCTAGAAAGGTCGACAGCATTGAAAGAGGAAGTTGACCGGCTCATGGAGAATAATTTCATCAGAGAATCTACCTATCCAAATTGGGTTTCAAATCCAGTGCTAGTTAAGAAAGCCAATGGTAAATGGAGAGTGTGCATCGACTTTTCAGATCTAAACAAGGCCTGTCCCAAAGACTGCTTCCCATTACCCAGGATCGATCAACTGGTAGATGGAACAGCGGGTCATGAATTGTTGTCTTTTATGGATGCCTACTCCGGATATAATCAGATCATGATGCATGAGCCAGATCAGGAGGACACAAGCTTTATCACCGATGTCGGTCTTTACTGTTACAGAGTTATGCCCTTTGGGTTGAAGAATGCGGGGGCAACATACCAAAGACTGGTTAATGCTATGTTCAAACCGCAGTTGGGAAAGACTATGGAAGTTTACGTTGATGACATGCTAGTAAAATCTAAGAAAGCAGTGGATCACATCGAACACTTAGCAGAAATGTTCGCAATTCTCCGAAGATACGGAATGAAGCTTAACCCTTTAAAATGTTCTTTCGGGGTAGAATCTGGGAAGTTCTTGGGTTTCATCGTGAGCGCTAGGGGCATTGAAGCTAGTCCAGCTCAAATCACTGCTCTAAAAGAAGTCAAAGCTCCTAAAACAAAGAGGGAATTGCAAAGTCTCAATGGAAAAATTGCCGCCTTAAGTCGGTTCATATCCAAAGCTACTGATAAATGCATTCCATTCTTCGACGCTCTAAAGAAAGGAAAGAAAAACTTTGACTGGGCTCCCGAATGCCAGAAAGCTTTTGAAGAATTGATTCAACATATGGAAACGCCTCCAATACTTTCCAGGCCCGGCGATGGCGAGGATCTTCTTATATACTTGGCAGTTTCATCTCATGCTTTAAGTGCAGCGCTGGTACGGGAAGACAAAAGGATTCAACATCCAGTTTACTATATCAGCAAAAGACTCACTGGGGCAGAAATGAATTACTCCAAGTTGGAAAAACTCGCCTATTGTCTATTGATTGCCTCAAGAAAGTTGAGGCAATATTTCCAGGCTCATCCTATCAAAGTCCTCACTGATCAACCTTTAAAGCAAGTCTTGTTTCGCCCTGAGACTTCGGGCCGCCTTTTAAAGTGGAATATTGAATTGAGCCAATATGACATCACTTATCATCCTAGAAAAGCGATCAACGGACAAGCTTTGGCAGATTTTATTGCAGAATTTACAGACAAGGGTAACAGCGAGGAAGAAACAATCGAGAACTCCCCAACCCAATGGAAGTTGTTTGTAGATGGCGCAAGAAATGATCACTGTTCAGGTGCTGGAATTGTTCTTGAAACTCCTGAAGGCCGGTCATTATGCTATGCGCTAAGATTAGAATTTCCTTCAACAAACAATGAAGCAGAATATGAAGCTCTGATCGCTGGTTTGAAAATTGCTAAAGAACTAAACATTCGAGCGTTACAGATCTTCAGTGATTCTCAGCTTATAGTATGCCAAGTCAAGAAGGAGTTTCAAACGAAAGGAGGAAATCTGCCCGCTTATGTGTCAAAGGCTTGGGAACTTTTATGTGAATTCGACCATTACACGATAAGTCATATTCCTCGAGAAGAAAACATGAAAGCAGATTCTCTCGCAAAATACTCAAGTTCGGGCGAAGCCCAATCCTTAGGGTTAGTTCCAGTGGAAGTTTTGTCAAATCCGAGCATTGATGAAATGGATATCGATTGGGTTATGAGTATGTCGCAAGAGCAAGAATCATGGATGACTCCAATAACAAAGTATCTACTCAATGGCTCTTTACCAGAAAACTCTAAAGAACGACAAAAGCTACTGAGAAAAGCTTCTCGATATATAATCCAGGATGGTCAATTATACAGACGAGGATTCTCAATGCCATTGCTTCGATGTGTATCCCGGGAAGAGTCCAAAACAATCCTAACTGAAGTGCATGGAGGAGAATGCGGTGATCATTCAGGTGGTCAAACATTAGCAAAGAAAATTCTCCGATACGGATATTTTTGGCCAGAAATTAATCGGGATGCCGCAGATTACTCCCGAAAATGTGACAAGTGCCAAAGATATGCCAAAATTCCTAGAGCACCTTCTACCGAACTCACACAGATGATCAGTCCATGGCCATTTGCAATTTGGGGAATGGATCTCATTGGGCCGCTACCAACCGCTAAATCAGGGATTAAATATGCTATTGTTGCGGTTGATTATTTTACTAAGTGGGTTGAAGCTGAACCATTGGCTACTATCACTTCTAAGAAAGTGATAAGCTTTGTGACCAAGAATATCATTTGCAGATACGGTGTGCCTCAAAAAATAATCACAGACAATGGTACTCAGTTTGAAAGTGAGGAATTCCAGGATTTTTGCAAACGATTCAAAATCCAGAAAAGCTTTTCGGCAGTAGCTCATCCGCAGGCAAACGGGCAAGTGGAAGCAGTGAACAAGATCATCAAATCAACCATCAAAAAGCAACTCGAAAGAGCAAAAGGTGGTTGGGTCGATAAACTACCACTTGCACTATGGGCATACAGAACTACTCACAAAACTGCAACTGGGCATACTCCTTTTTCGTTAGCATACGGATCGGAAGCAATGATCCCGGTTGAAACAGAGGTCCCTTCACACAGAAGAATCCATTTCAATCAAGCAGAAAATGAAAAGCTGCAACTTGAAGCATTGGATCTCCTTGATGAAAAAAGAGATGAAGCTAACCTCAGAGTTGCAGCTCATCAGCAAAGGATAGCCAGACATTTCAATTCCAAAGTTCGTCAACGCAGCTTTGAAATTGGAGATCTAGTCCTAAAAAGAATTATGACTGCGACAGGTGTGTTTGGGCCAAATTGGGAAGGACCGTATGTGATAGGTCAGAAACTTCTTGACGGCACATTCAAGCTCACCACAGTTGATGGAGATCAAATTCCAAGGGCATGGAACAGCAATCACTTGCGTCCATACTTTACTTGAAAATTTTGTTGGAACATTGTAAAAAGAATTATGAATGTATGATTCCTGTAATTGAAAGCAATTGTGAAACTAATGCAAGTAAATAATGAAAGAATATAAAGTGGATGTAGGCCCAATTTCATGGCCGAACCACTATAAATCTTGTGTTCCTTATTATCATTATATGTTTGCTTTGTTTTCGATATAAAAATACACAAAATGTATTGCTGAAATATCGATTTAAATTTTTGCAGACAGTGGAGATAAAACTTGCGCATAATAAGACCGAGCGATTCTCACCATCATTCAACAAACAAATTTCAAGTCACAAAGACCCCGAATTCAAATCCTAGATAGGAAATGCTTCAATTGAACGGCTAATGATTTCGATAGGAACGAGCCCTTGCTGATAAATTGAGATTGTTTAAACAAACAAACATCCAATGAGGAAGCTAGTGCCCGTTCTCACGAACTTGCCTGGCAATGAAGTACACTTCCTTGGATTAAACAAGCCACTTGTGAGAAAAAGGGGGATGAAAACTTGAAAAGAAAAAAAAAAAAAAAAAAAAAAAAAAAAAAAGGATCGCTGAAAAGGCATAAGCAAGTGAACAGAGGAACAACCAAAGCTACCATCAGCGCCACAAGTCCTCTTCGGAGGCGCAACTCTTCGGATAATAAAAGACCTCTAATGGGTCATATGCCACAAAAAAGAAAGTTCTCTACTCAACAAAAAAGATTGGAGGAGTCATGACCCTCCAACCATGAGAGAGTAACTTCCAGGCGATGAAAACCCTCTCTGAGGCACATTTCACCAGGAGTTGAAGTGTTATAACCGCTCTTCGGGATTTCACTTCACCAAAGTTGAAATGTAAACAAAATAAAAGCCCTCTTCGGAGGCCCATTTCACCAGGAGTTGAAGTGTTATAACCGCTCTTCGGGATTTCACTTCACCAGAGTTGAAATGTAAACAAAATAAAAGCCCTCTTCGGAGGCCCATTTCACCAGGAGTTGAAGTGTTATAACCGCTCTTCGGGATTTCACTTCACCAGAGTTGAAATGTAAACAAAATAAAAGCCCTCTTCGGAGGCCCATTTCGCCAGGAGTTGAAGTGTAGCAGCCGCTCTTCGGAATTTCACTTCACCAAAGTTGAAATGTAAAAACAAAGACCTTCTTGAAAGCACACGTTTCACCGAGATTGAAATAAAACTTCCAAGTGTTGAAACGTGAAAAGGCTTTCTTCAAAGGCACAACTCTTTGGGGGTACACGTTTCACCGAGATTGAAATAAAACTTCCAAGTGTTGGAACGTGAGAAATCCCTCCTCAGAGGTACAACCCCCTCCCGGGAACACAATTAAGAAAAAAGACCTCTTTGGAAACCCACGTTTCACCGAGATTGAAATAAAACTTCCAAGTGTTGAAACGTGAAAAGGATTTCTAAAGCATAACTCTTTGGAGGTACACGTTTCACCGAGATTGAAATAAAACTTCCAAGTGTTGAAACGTAAAAAAAAAAAAAAAAATCCCTCCTCAGAGGTACAACTTTCTATAAAAAAAAAAAAAAAATCCTCATCAAAAGCGTACTTTAACTTTCAAAGGAAAAGTAATTTGCCTACTGTGGGAAATGATCGTAAAAAGAAAAGAAGTTAAAGTACCCTTCAGAGGTCCGCTTTACCACATAGAGGAATTCACTTGATGAGATATGCATATAAGCAAAAGAAAAAAGTGATTTCTTCGAACGACCAAGCGTAAAAACTTATACGAAGGGAGTTGTACTCTATAAAATTTTCTTTAAAGAATAAAATAATTATTCTTTAGCAAATAAGAGTGTAAGTCCCCTCGAGGTATAGAATATTGCAGCATACTTATGGAATGGGGGCAATATAGTATAATTACACACAATATGGTATAACTAAACCAGCAAAAGGTAACGCTCAAGTAACATACCATAAGCTCGCTGCAATATCAAATAAACTCATGCCAAAACGAATAACAAATGTATTCTTTAATTCAAACAAAAGTTTGTACAAACGAGGAATCATTTTATTCAATTACAACGCAGGTACAGGTTTCAAAATAAAGAAAAGCGGGGGCCGGTACCCGCACAATTCTCGGCCAGTACATGCAAAACACAAAAAACTAGAAACTGAAGATCTTCACTTCTTTTTGCTGCCTTTAGACCCTTTACCCGGCCGAATGATCAGCTTTTCAGGTCGGCCAGTGGGTATAAGGGAGGAAGGAGAGGTAGGCGCAGCTGGCCCAACTTCCGGCTCCTCTTCAGTGGCAATGATTATCTTCCCTCTCCTCCTTGATGCTCCTTGCTTCCTTCTCCTCTTTGAGGAAGACTCACTTCCTGGAGTGACAAGTTTAGATAAAGTTGTATCGTCAGAAGGAGTTCGCTCCGGAGATATGTCACCTCCCTCAAGTCCCTCATCTTTTTGCTCTTGCGAAGCAATGGGATCATCCAGGCCATGGAGAGCTTCTATTTGTTCTTCTTGTGACCCAGGTTGCGAGGCAGAAGGAGGCGCTACTTGAAGAGATGGAGGAAGGATCACCGGGGGAGAAGAAGCTTGAGTTTGACTCGGTGCTTTCTCTACAAAGGAGAAAAAACTTAAAATATCAGTATCTTTCGAAAAGAGAGGGGATGACGGCTCGTCAAAAGTCGGGAATTCATTAACATTTGAGGAATAATCAAAAGTCGGGAATTCATTGACATTTGAAAAATAATCAAGAAGATCGTCAAGTTCACAAGGAGCGAACGAGCAGTTCACCACTTGGGCTGGTCCGGTGTCAAGTTTACCTGGGGTAGTTGGATCTCTGAGGCTGATTTCATATCGCTGTGCTTCGTTGCTTTCACCACCTTCATCCCCGCCTTGTGCACTTGTAGTTTCAGTTACTGTCTTAGTTGCAGGCGGAGTAGAGGAGCTAGAACCCGTGATGTCAACCACAGGAGAAACTGGAGGTTGGACAGAGGAAGTAAGCGTTAATTCCTTTCCAGAACGTTCCTCTTCCGCCATTCCAGTTCTCATCCTGGCAAGTTGTTCTCGCCCCTTCGCAAGAGCAGCGCGAGCTCCCTCATCCAGGTAACGCGCCTCAAAATCTTCATCGCCATACCCGGCGTCTTTAAACATGTTAAGAGCAGCTTCCCACACCTCGGCCAGGGTGATTTCATACTTAGGACCAAGAAAAGAGAGGCTGCCGCGTCCCAAGACACAATGTAAATAAAAATCGAATAAAGTCGAATTGATATCGTTTTCCATGGTCTGAGCAGTTTCTTCGGCTGCAATTTTGCCAGCCATGGCCTCATCTCGATCTTTTTCGGTCTGAGCAAGTTGGGCTTTTAGCGCTTCAATCTCCATGTCCCGGGCGCTCAGTTTATTCTGCAGCTGGGTGACATCAGTGCGGTGTTTCTCTACAGCTTGTTCCAACCTCTCAGCTTTAGCTTCAGCGTCCCTCTGGCTGGCGTGCGCATCTCGCACTTGTTTTTGCAATACCTCTTCTCTTTGGGTGTAAGTATTAGTAGAAGAGGCAAGATCATCTTTGAGCTGCTTTACTTCAGCTTCGAGTTTTTCATTGTATTCGGCTATCTCCTTCATCTCAGCGTTGTGTTGATCAAGAATCTTCTGCCATTCTGATTTGTCATTTTCCATGGTCAGCATTGCTTCGATGTTAGCCCGATTAACTCTTTGAAGTTCATCAACCAGCTTTTGCCATCCAGACATTCTATCGATATCAAGCTTGACAGCATCGAGATTTCTGTACATAGCTTCTTTGTCGATGGGGACCAAATCAAGGTCGAAGCGTACCCCCCTCAAACACCAGTTCGGGAATCGGCTCTGCAAAGTAGGGGGCCCCCTTTCAACGTGGTATGAAGGCCTGTTGAGAAGTGTTTGGATGGCACTTCCTTCAAGAGCAGGAGATTCGGAAGGGATGTCAATAGAAACTGAGGCACCAGGTCTCTCAGATGTCACGGGCACGTGCTCCTCGCCAAGTTTGGTCCGCTTTCTCGAATCCTCAATATGGCTCTTCCCCCTATCATCGTGCGTTTTACGTTTATGGGAGTCATCATCCCTTGGGAAGGATTCATGTCGCGTGCCCGCTCCCTCATGACGTTCTTCATACCTTCTCCTCTCTTCAGCTTTTCGCGCAGCTCTCTGCTCATTGGTTTCTCTGGGATCGGCATAGTATTGCTTGTAGTCATAGCTGCCACGCCCTCCATAGCGTCGAAAGTCCTTGTAATAAGAACCGCTGCCGCTGCGCCCCATAGAGAAATCTGAAAAGGCAAAAATAGCAAGTCTTAGAAACTCCCGAAGAAAAGAAGTTAAATATGAACAAATGCCGAAAATTCCTAAGTGTTGTGTGATGTGCAAGCTACGCGCATTAAGCTACAAACCACTCATTGGTGTAGGGGTGATGATAGCTTGGGTATGAGGAGTTGGTGTTTGTGTTGGTGTTAGTCGAAGAAGGGACGTCGCCTCAATCATAGGAGAGATAGTTTTAGACACGTCATCTCTAAAAAGCTCCTGTGAGGTCACTATTATGTCGCTCAACCCATCATAAACATCGTCACCATCATGCTCGGTGAGACTTGTTTTCTCAGTTCCTACATCAGCTAATCCCCCGAGAGGCTGTGAAGGTTCTTCTTCTTCCTCAATCGGGGCAAGTGCCGTCTTACTAGATGACCCCATAATGTCGGTAGGGGTGGAACATTTCACCAATGAAGCTTCGATGTTAGACTCTTTTGATGAAGATTGTTCGATAGTAACGGGGGCATCCGATGCTTCAGTCGGGGAATCGGGAACTTCAGTCGGGGCTTCATGAGGCTGAGTATAGCGAGAAGAGTGAAGAAGCCCGTATTGATGTAAAAAGTCATCTCTCAGCAAAAACTTTATATTCCTCTCTTCTACTGGCACAGCATTCAATCTTTCAAAAATTTGCTTATAGCCTGGGTCTCTAGAAGGAGGTGGAAGCGCTGAAAAGTAAAAAGGGAAATTAACATCTAACTACTCAGGCTATGAAAAGATTTTATAAGGAAAACATGTGTCAGGAATAAAGCTGAACGCCCTTACTTCCAACTCTCCACACACCATAAAACCCCGGAGGGCAACGAACATAGAAGAATTGGGTTAAAAACCCGTGAGCAGTATCAGGGAGGCCAACAATCAGTTTGCGGTTTCGGGCGCTCCTCACAACAGTAATGGAAGGATGATCCTTAGTCCGAGAAAAAGAGCATAGATAACAAACTTCACCAAAGCTTGGAAGTCGATCAAGTGTTCTCCTAAAAAGCACACACAACCCCATTAGAATGGCATAGCCATTGGGGTGTAGCTGGGATGGAGCAATGGACAGTTGACGGAGAAGTTGTTGGAAAAAGTCGTTGAAAGGAGGAATGCCTCCACTTAGGCACATTTGCCGGTTAATTGTCACAAAGCCAGAAGGAGCTATATCGGCAGTGTTATTTCTTTCGGGAAGAATGGCATCTGATTCAACGATACCAAACTGAGCACACAACTGGCGAAAAACTTTGTATGATAGTGAAGTAGGAGCTCTTTCGGGAGGATTAACCAGTGGAGCCGGAAGAACAGTTACCTCTCCAGTCCGAACTGTTGTATCACCTTCCTGAGAAGTCATTCTACACAAACAACTGGATGTTCAAATGCGAAGGTGCACGTTTCCTAAAAAGTGTGAAGTGTCGTGCAAAGCTAATAAAAAAATAATAATAATAACAAGTAAAGATAACTGGAATTAAACTGGTTGACGATTGATTGACTACGGTAATTTCGGAACTTGTTATTTAAAGCTCAAGCGTAATACTAATGAGGGCTGGTCAGTTTCAATTGACTAATCCAGTGCTGCTTTAATATTCCACTTGAAATCGATAGCACTTCGTTCACACGATTTATTTAAGTTAATCATCTATCATTAACTAATCTGTCGTTCGATGTGGGCAATCAATGACAGTATATTCGTCCCAGTTTTCTGTGAATGTTATATTAACAGGTTATTAGCTTACAAGTTAAAGCAATCTGTAAAAGATTCAAGCAGCAGTTCAAGGTTCAAGTGGAGTTTAAAAAAAATACATGTGCTAAGTCGTAACCGACTCAAGAGTTAAGTCGTAACCGACTCAAGAGTTAAGTCGTTCCTGTCTTAAGTCGTCAACACATCAAGCTGATTATGCTCTAAATCCTAGGTCGTAACTCAAGGAACAGAAGAAAGGCTCTGATTCAAAGCAACTGGAAATCCCTTAAGTCTTAACTCGGCTACGGCTCATGAAAATTGCTAGGTCGCATGGAAAATCTCTGAGTTGTATATGGGACGATTCCTCACTCTATTCGAATCAAGTTTTTCAACCAACCTGCCTTCCCTTCTAACTTTCAACCTGTTCACCCACGGCCTCCTCAACAGCAATAGCCTTAACCTATCACACTACAAGTCGCCTCAAATCGCGAATCACCTTATGTCAAGCCAAACGAGTTTAAGTTCGTCAATGACCGATTTGATAAAGCTCGTAGGATTTGAAAGGACAAGCCAAAAACGAGGGACTGAACATGTAAGGTAACAATGGCTAACGGTCGAAGAAGGAACAAGATCACTTACGATTGTATGATGCTAGAAGGAATCGGACGAAGTTTGGATCGAAATTGCCTTGGAGAGCTCAGAGATGCGTTAATGGCAGAAAACAGTTTAAAAGTTAAGTGATGAGAAGAAGGAAAGAGGAAGGACGACTCAGGCTTTTATATCTGGAAATGTTGGAATTTGAATCGGCATGCCCGGGTTATGATAAGTCGAAGCACACGACTTACGACCTAAGCGTGTGCTTCGAGGGGCAAATGTTAACCCTATCTCGTTCACGAGTTAACAGGTCTATGAGTTAAGCAGCTCACGACTCAAAAGGCTTCACGACTTAAGGAAATGAATGGTCTACGGCTTAAAAGGATTGTGCGGCTTTGAACATGTTACGATTTAAAGAAACACACGACCTAAGGATTTGTACGACTTAAGGCCTCTACGGGATAGGAAGCCTTACGAGTTAAGCTTCCTACGACTCAAGGCATCTACGAGTTAAAGGATACACGAATTAGAAACCTCCTACGAGTTAGAGCCTCTACGAGTTAAGGAGTACCCGAGGTAGGCTGCTTACGAGATAAGCGGCTCACGAGTTAAGAAGAGATAACGACTTAAGACCCTGATGACCTAAGGAGTCTATACGACTTAAGGGAGCTACGACATAACAGATTAAAGCTTGACCGAGTTAACAAGTGTTACGACTTAAAAAAGGTGTACGACCTAAAGACACTGTCTCTTAACTCGTCTACGAGTTAGGACTCGCCTTCACAAAGCCTGAACTCAGCTTTAAGCCGGAGGCAGCTGGTTAAGTCAACCACGACCTACGACTTATGATGAGTCGTATACGACATATACAAACAAGCCAGAAACTACAACCAGATAACTCGTAAACGACCTAGTACTTGAAGCGTGGGTTCGAAAAAGGCAGGAAGCTCTCTACAAACCAGAGACTCAGCTCAATGAGTCGGTCACGACTCATCCTAAGTCAGCAACGACTTACCTTAAGTCGGCCACGAGTTAGGACTTAGCACTTTTTCCGCCCAGAACTCTCTATAAATATGAAACCATCTCCAACATGCAAAGGACTTTTGGGGGGGGCTCATTCTCTTCAAGCGCCATTACTCTGCCAAATTCCAGACGACTTCAAAGCTTTTTAGATCCAACGAACTTCTAAAGGAACTCCATGAAGGAATCATCCACATTCACCATGGATTTGAAGATGATTGTCAACATCAAAGCTTGAGCTACTTGTTTCACATATCCTATCACTTGAAGTGTGTTGTAATTGAAAGATCTTGTAAAGAATTGTAATCAAACTAGTGATAAAAAGATTAAAGTGGACGTAGGCTGGATTATAAGCCGAACCACTATAAATACTGTGTCTCTTACTGTTTTTCTACATACTTTCTGCTTATTTCTGTTTCCCGTACAAACGGGTGGTGCTTTCACAATCACATCTTATACACCAGGGTGTTAGCGTTTAAATTTTTTCGTTAACATATACCTTTCAAAAACGAAAATTTGAAATTTCGAAAGAATTTGAAATTTTGAAAATTTTATAAGAACTTGATTTATATAAAAATGATTTATAACTGAAGGGTTTTGAATTTGAATTTCGAGGAATCGAATTCCGGTGTTTTGAAATCGGTTTTAAGACTTTGGAAAATATATAATAATAATATGATTTAAAGATATTTTTTTTCAAATAAGAAATGTTTCAAATGTATTCGAATGAATTTCAGTGATTTCGTAGGAATTTCAAGGAAGTTTTTCAAAGTTAATTGAAGTCCAGAACTCACTTATGTCGCTGGAAAATAATTCCGGTGATGAATGCATGCATCATCGACATTGATTTTCAAGTTTCTGAGTGAGGGAGAGGCCACTCTAGTAGCTTTGCTATGTGAGTGATTTTGTGAAACCAATTTTGATTTCAGATTTTTGAAGTATGGTTTGATATTCGAAAGATAGATCTGTATATATATATTTGAAAAGATTTAAAGTAAGCCAGTGTTCAGTCCTCGAGTTTCAGATTTTGAAACCTAACTTTTGAAATTGATTTACTCATTTAGCGTTGATTTCCAACTTTGGATTGAAAATATGATTTCTTCGACTATTTTAAGATTCGAGCACTTCCAAATCAAGGTTAACTTTTCAAAGCTAATTTTTTTTGAAAGGTATAAGGTATTTGATAAAGAATATAAGTTTAGTTTGTATGTTTCAAGTATGAAATAATATGATTTGTATAAGTTGAAACTGTTTTGTTAAGTAAATAAATAAGACTATTTTGAATTATACTAATACGAAATTTAGTTCTGAAATGTTTTGGATAAAAATTAGCCTTCAAATGTTTGAGAAAAATTTGGTTTTAAATGTTTTAACTTAGTAACATCTTTATAAAACTATTTATTTAACAAGTTGGAATAGATACATAAGTTGTACGTATGTTGTTTTATTCGCATAATTAATTTGATCCAAGTTTGAGTACACAAGTTCGAGGTGAATTACACCATTTCGTGTTAGGATTTTTCATTTGATTCTTGATGGCGAATATTTGATATGGATTTTGGGCTTGATTCTATAATTCTCTATCATAGTATATAGCTATGCAAGGAGATTGATGGCTTCTAGTCAAGAAACCATATCGAAGTCCGCATTAGGGAAGTCGAATGGACAATACTAGTTCGAAAGCGAACTTGTGTGATCGAGCGAGCGATCGAATGTAATGTTGCGAAATGATGACATATGTACATCTTATATCCTAATATCTTGGTATACTTGACGCTGAAATTGAAAGTTGTTGGGTTGGATATCTTTGTAATTTAATTGGAATTTTTCTTTTATGAAAAACCACTACCAAATTTAAAACCATTTTTCAAAACTATTTTTCTTTTTCTTAAACTAACTGTTTTATTCTATTTTTCATAAAAACTATTTTATATACAAAACTATTCTTAATTAAAAATCTTTTAGTAAGCAAAGATGTTCAATCCCATATGGCTTTTCATGCAGCGAAATTTATTTTTTTGAAAATTTTGATCCTTATATAAGATAAACTTTACGTAAGTATAAAATGATTTTGAAAATCATTGATTTTGATAAATCAATAATTGAAGCTTGTATTAGTATGAAAGGATATTTGGTTTACCAGTAATTTGAGTTTATTTAAAAATAATGGATTTATGAAATAAATATTTCAACACTAAGTAATAATGAAGTAAAATTTGAGATATATGAAATTATGAAATTTAGTTTTGAAATATGGTATATTAAGCCTTGAAACATTTTTAAGGTTTAATAGTTTATTTTGTAAATCAAATCTATATTTGAAATTGATAATATTTGAAATGGTTTTGTTGGAAAACTAAATTGAAACTGATGGTTTGAATTTAATTAAAATTGGAAATTTTAGATTTTGGTTTAATTGAAAAAAAATTTGAAATGTAAAGAATTAAGGGCATGTTTTATGATTTCAAATGTATGATTTCAAAATGTTATGATTTTCAAAGTGAAATGATTTCAAGTATTTGGTTTCGAAAGATTTATAACTTTGAAAGTATTATGATTTTTGAAGTGAATACATGTTTGAAATGGAAATGAATTTATTTGACCTAAATTTTGTTGATTTGGAAATTTGAATTATTTTCTAAATCTATTGTTTAAGAAACTTTGAAACTAAATTTATGTAATTTGAAAGAAATGATTTGGTGAAATCATATATGATTTTGAAGCTGAATTGATATTAAAATGGTTTGAAATTGAGAACCTTGTTTATTTAAATACTTTGATTTGGGAGTTATCGAACTTATATAAAAATTGATTTGTGTAAGTATGCAGTTGATTTGAAAACTATTGATTTAAGAACTGTTGATTTGAAAAGGTACTCAATTTTGAAAAATGAAATCTTATATAATCGAAATTTATATAAGCGTGATTTGATATACTATTATTTTCGAAAGTATTTGATTTGAAATGAAATCTTATATATAATGGACTTTATATAAGTATGATATTTGAAAGTGATTTTGAAAGGTACTATATGATACATATTTTCGAAGTAAAGATATGGAAAGTGCCTTCTGCTTGATATCCGCTTTGTGGCCACACCGTGGATTCATTCTATCGATATTATTCTCTCTCTGATTTGGGTTTTCCGGATATGATACTCGAGTGTCCATCGAATTCCATGTCGATCTCCATGGTCTTATGATCGCGACTGCATATAGCGCAATTGCCTGGCTGAGCTGGCCTAGGGGTACGGATTGTTTCCTGGGGGATCCAAGTGTAACCGTTGTGTATCCTGCACTCTATCTAGGTCGCATTAGTAGCGAAACTGCCTGGCTGAGATGGCCTGGGGGTACAGATTGTTTCTTGGGGGATCCGGGCGTAACCATTGTGTATCCTGCATCCTACTCGTCATCATGGCGTAACTCGCAGGGCTGAGAAAGCTTACGGATACAGATTGTTTCCTGGGGGATCCAGGCGTAACCATTGTGTATCTACGATCCATGGTTAGACAACTGTTTTGGTTTGGTTGATTTGTTTGGATTGTACTTTCCATATCTGTTTTATTTAAAAGAGTTTTCTAGTATTTTCATTGGGTGTTGAAACAAGTCTACTAAGTACCTGGAGAAGTCTAGCTTTGCGCCAGATCAACGCACTGCCAGAATCTACAGGAACGAGGATAAACTTGTTAAGATATCGAGTTATAAAAGTATTTTGATAAAGTATTATATAAAGAATATTTTGATCAGTTATTTTCCCTTCTAAAAATTTAAATTTTTTTAAATATTGTTTACTTTGAACCATCATATTTGAATCAAATGACTATTCATCATATTAAAAAAAATTAAATTGAAATGTATAATGGTTCAAATAATGGTTCATCCTTGTCTTTCAACCTGCTTTACCTCCTAGATATCATTTTTTCCTACCTTCTTTCGGGGATGTCTTCCAACCTATTGTTCTTTCTTGTTGTTTCTCCGTTTCCTTCCTTTTCGAGGACGAAAAGATTTAAGTAGGGGAGAGTGTAACAGCCCTATATTTTTCATATATTTTAATATTTGAATTTATTTTATTTTGAAATTATTTTAAACTTGTTTTACTTCAAACATTTCATTTTTAAATATAAGTGTTGATTATTATGTGAATTATAATTTCAAACCGGTATAAATTGGATATTTTACTGAAAGATGAATTTATGTTCAAACTGGTCAAACTTTGACTTTTAAATCTTAAATTTAAATATTTAAATTCTTAAATTTTATCTTTTATTATCAAAATAGATGTAATAACATGAATACTGCTTTTCATTTCGTTGAAAACGGAGTTAAATTGTAAAAGTAATGTACATTTCAATTTTGAGTATAATTTGTTTTATTTTGCAATTTTGCCTATTTTAAATTATATAAATCATATTTTATTTGTTATATTTTACTTTAATATGTTTTAATATGTTATTTTATTTATATTTTAATATTTTTAAAGTGATAATAAAAAAAATTTCAAAATATATTGCATTTATTTTCTATTTTTAAAGGCTAGTTTCCATTTTTCTGCTATTTTCTTCATTTAAATTATATTTCATTAAAATTTATCTATTTATTTTTGTGAATGCATTTTATTTTTTATGTTACTATCTTTATTTTTAAATATTTTTTTAAATCCATATAAATCTTCCGAAGTTTATTTTCAAATTTTGTAGACTAGTTTTCATTTTATACTATTTTCTTATTTTAATCATATATAATTTATATATTTTTTTTATTTGTTATATTTTCGTATTTTAACTGAAATTATATTTATTTTCATATATTTAAACTTATAAAAGAAAATGGATGGAAATTTGAAAGGTTTTTGGACTCTTTATATTTCCAAAGTCTTTTTACATTCCGCCTTTTCATTTTCTCAACCTACTCCTTTATTTTATTTGTGCCGTACCATTCCTCCTTCTTTCCAGCCACATTTCATTTCTTTTTCACGAGCATAAACATTCTCAAACTCAAAGAAAAAAACATACGGCCATTTGTTGTAGAAGTTTGGGTAAAAATCTCTTCTCTTTTTCCTTTGTTTTTCATTGTTTTAATGGTTTTGCACTTGTCACTTGGCCATACTCCTCCACCACCTCCTCCGACCAACTCCACCACTGCCCGTGGACACTCCACCATCCTTTCCCTCTGACTTGACCAGGCCATGAGCCCCCTTGAAGCTATCATCACCAAATGTGGCAAAATCACCTTGAAACTAGCCTAGCTGAACCATTTATGCACATACCCTTCATTTTTCACCTAAACCACCTCCTTGGACGCCGCCACCAGTCCCTCCACCACCTTTGGTCGACACTCCAGACCCCACCTGACCTTTATCTTGTAGGGGCTGATCCCAATGGTCCTTTGGTTGAGCCATATGGTTGCACAAAAGCCACTTATTTGCCTTAAACCCTTTGTATTCACGCCTTGTAACTTCCACCACTTCATCATACCCTTAGCCGCCCTTTGCACCACCTTCTCCAGCCCATACCTGAACCAAAACCACTGCCACACCATCTCCTAGCCTCCAACAGGTCTGGCCATGCCATTTGTTGCCTTGTCCGAAGCTTGAAATTGCACAAAAATCCACTTGTTTGCCTTGTACTTGTATTTTCATACATAGCATCTTCCATACCTTCACTACCCTTGCTAGGCCGACCATATATGACCCATACCTGACAAAATACACCCCATGGCAGTACCTTATCACCCTATAGGCTGAGCATAGTGATGGTGGAAGCAAGTGCAAGTGTTTGATTAATTGTTGTTCCTTAATTCTAGCTTGTTTAATGTCATATTTTGGTTTGAAATTCATGTTATATGTATTGTTTTGTTTCATATGTACAAGACAAGTAGCTTTGGCTCTCCACTCTCAATTCATTTCCGTATTGTCGTGCCTTCGTAGTGTCTGTATTGTTTGCGTTGGTAGCTATCTCCAGCTCTGAACAGGTGAGTTATTCTCACCAGATAATATGTACATATATAACTAGTAAATTGACCCCTTTTGAATCTGTAAAATGCATTATCATGTTACACCTGCTACATTATGATTATTATATGATGTTCACCCATGCTTAAACACCTATTATAACATCTGTTACTGTTATATTATGTTGTTCTGTTATTTTTTATCAGTTTATCACACTGCAAGTTCCTTTTAGCTTAGAATCACTATGGGTTGAAATAATACATACCCGAACGGACTTTAGAATAGGAGAAAATCGTTATGGGCTGAAATGATAGGCCTGAATGATTTTAAATTATTGTCATTTACTTGGGATTGCGGGTTTGAAATGATCAAAGCCGGGTTTTCTTTGTAAATTACGGGTTGAAATGATATTACCCGTATCAGTTTACCTAGGCTAGAAAATGAAATACAGACCCGTTGTTAAAACATGTTTTTCTAAAAAAATTAAAATATTTTAGAAATGTAAATATTATAATATATTGATTTAAATTTGATTTAAAATGATTTTTATAAAGCATTATTGATTTTCTGAAAATTTATAAGTGAAATAAACAAATGGTAAAGTTAGAAAATCTGAAATGTAAGTTATTTTGGAAATTATAATTTGGTGATAAATGGAATTTAAATTAAATATTAAAATATGATAAATTTATGGTTTTTTGACTTAAATGAATTTAAAATGATTTTTATAATATATTAATGACTTTTGAATAAAGTTAAAATGTGAATGAATGAATATTTAAGTTGAAATTTTGAAATATAACAAAAATTGGAGATCTATGAATTTGGCTTAAAAGTGAATTTTAAGTTAAGTAAATAAAAATATAATTAAGTTATATTTGAAATTTAAACTTAAGTGTTAATTTCAATTTAATTTAATGATTTTAAATTTAATGTTGGAATTTAATAAGTAAATTATTATTAAATTTTGATTTTTGAATGGAGATTTAACTTTATAAAATCATGAATATAAGGGTATTTGAATCGTTGTTTTAAAAGTGACATTATATGATTTTATAAGTTAAATTGACTTAAATAAAAATATAATTGTTTGTGAAATTATACTGAATATTCGAAGTTAATTAACTGCATTTCTGAAATACTATTAATTCTAATGTAAATGATAATACAACACTTGTAAATGCTGTAGTTGATAATAATGAACCAAATGGCTAAGTTTAATTAAAGGCTATTATAGCATTTTTGTAAATGTTATAATTGTTGAATTTAAATAAGTTTTACTTGAAACTAATGTAACCCTATTACAACATTTTTAAATGCTATCTTTTGTTAAATTGAACTGTTTTGAATGTAACTTTCTGTAGCAATTTCTAAATGCTGCGAAAGTTGAATTTTCATTTTTTTAAAAATTTAAGTGAATGAATGATCTTTGAAAGATTAAAATTTGGAAATTTAATAATTTAATTATTAAATTTAATAACTTCATTTTAATGATTTAAATGAAGTAATTTATTTCGAAATATAAACTATTTTGAAATGTGTTTTGTAATGGTATTTAAATTAAATAAAAAATGAATATGGTTTTGGAAAAAATATGATATTTGATAACTTGAAATGGATTTTTGAATGATATTGAATTTGAAATGATATTTGTTTTCATAGTATAAATTATCATTTTGAAATTTTAACTACGGGATGTATTTAATTTATAGTTTAACTAATTATTAAAGGATGGACGATTCCAAGCATCCTTTAAGTCATTGTGCATTACTGTTACAGTTCACTTGAGTTGGTTTACATTATATAAGTATATATTGTCCTGACTCGAGTGTTTTGTGTTTTACTTTACGCTCGGGTCAGCCTGAGTATTCACAGCTTTGGATTCTCTTTCTAGAGCTGGTCTTTGCTGGAGTTTCTGCTTATCTACATTTATATCTACTCTCTGTTTCAGCTGTTCTAGTTTATCTCATGTATTAGTGAACTTCTATGTATTTGAGATTTCTATTATGTTGTTCTCAGACTGTATTATGTATTTGGTTTGAGACTCTACGGTAGTAGCTTCATGAACTACTATGTATTTTATATTCCGCTGCGAGGTATTCTGTTTGTTCTATGTCTGTGATTCTGTGATTGTATTTCATTTGCTCCAAATTTATTTACAATGCGGTATTTCGAGCAATTCAAGTCCGACATGTGTGCCTGTGAATGGCTGAAATATCGGGTTTTACACAACCAGTGCCCTGAAATTACCAAGCCTCGGTTTTCTCTTTTAGGCGAGGGGTGGAACATATCGAAAGGAAAGCCCGGATGCTCAACTTGGATTTTATAGAAATAATCATCTTATACTCATTATCAAAATCCGAAGAGGGAACTTGTCATATTCATGGAATTTAAAAGGTGATCTCACCGTTATTCCGCTAGACCACTCGTTGAATACGGAATTTGATTTTGAATAATAACCGAATGATTTCTATAATCCTATTTTCTCAAAAGACACTCTTTGAAAATGATTTGAGAAATATTCATAAAGAGGTTTAAATAATTCTGTATTCATTAAAAGAATATTTTGAAAATGTATATCTCTTGAAAATAATTTGGTAAAGGGTATGAATGAATAAAAAAATCACCTAATTACATCACTTTTATCGATGATTGGATTTAAAAGGAACCGAATTCATATTTGTGTGATTCCTATCCCAAAAACACTTTGAACCAATTTAAGTGTTCGAAGATTGAAGATGTTTGAAGATGGAGATATTGAGACGAATAATAGTGGGGGATTACTTGTTGATTAACTGGGGACAAACCCCCGATTCACTTTATTGTAGCAATGGTCTCTTTGTTATGAAAAACCTCAAAACCACGAGGACTTCTCGCCTAGTAATGGCCAAGGAAAGTACCTTCGGTTTGTCCTGTTCCCAGACAACTTGTATGGACGTCTGTCTGACATTTCATTTCTAAAAATTACGTACATTGATTTTTACAAACGTACATCAGTGGTGGTGGAGAAGGCAAATTCTTTTAACTTAACATCCTCCTTAAGACATACGAGCTCAAGGGTTGTATTTTTGTGGAAGGAAATTAGTAGTCAACGGAAATGGCAATGTGACATACAAAGATGTGATATATGCTATGTGAAAACGTAATTGCCTTGAGCTTCATAAACCAAAAATGACCGAAATTGGGTTAGATGCGGCAAGGCTAGGTGGGTCATTCCTAATTAGGGTATGATCATCCTCTTTTAAATATATTTCTTCCCACTATGATGTTCTGGATGTAAATTAATGTGGATGTATGCAAAGATAGCTCTTGGATAAGGGTCGGTAACGACCGGGGGATGACATATTTGGTACTATCTAGTTATAGAGATAGACAGTCTTATGTTGGTAGATGAGCTTTGTGATGGCTACCCGGGACAGCCATCTAGACGTATACCCATCGGAAGGTAGTCTCTTCACCTTGTCATTTGTATGTAAATCCATTGTCTAATAAGAACTTGCGGTTTTGTTTGTAGAACCTAGTATGCTGGAATTTAATAATGATAACAATTTTGGCTAAGATTAATAAGTTTATTTGCAAGTGTTTTCAATAATTCCATTAAAAATATTATCGTAAAATTTAACTAATAATTTTTTTTAGTTATCATAAGCTAAAAACTCATTCCGTGTTTATGTGCGGCGTGGTCTTATGAGATACCTTTTTATTTTCTAAACATTGTACTTTGAGTTCTCACACCAGTACCATAACTGACTCGGAGTTTATTTTTCCCTTTAAACTCTGGTTGCCCTATTTTTCGGGTAGTCGTGTAGTCAGGATACCTTAGGAGCATTTTGGAGCATGTTGGGGAGCATGTTGGGGAGCATTTTGAAGAAGTCTTTTGGAGCTATGAAGTTGAAGTACCTTATATAGATTTCTACCCACTTTCCACTGTGTTATGTAGTATGTATTTTCCAGCATATGTACGGATGGACAGTTATAACTATCCTGCTGGATTTGTATTTGACTCTGATCATTTATGTATAATTAAAATGTTGAATGCGATGTGAGATTCTATTATTGTGTTATCTTCTATCTTTATTTTCTTTTACACCCTTGATAATCTGCCTCCCCAGCACTTGGATTTACGACACGTGAATTTCGTGGATGTATTAGTGTCATTTTCTAAGGGTCGAAGAGACGGGTCGTCACAAATACTTTTTACTCAATACTAACTGGTATGGGCATTCAACAAATGATAACATTGTTTTTAACCCGTTAGAAGATATGTACACCACGATTTTGAATCAGAAGAGAGATTCCGTAATGAAGGAACATAGGAGTTTGCCGCTAGGTTTGCAGTCATACTTCATTCGATGGAATTGTTTGGTCTGTTGATTTAAAAATTAGAATCTTAATGATACATAGTAATAGATTTTGAAAATAGTGATCTCCATTAGGAAGATGGAAACAATTTTCCCAACTAATTTAAAGGAAATAATTTGGTATTTCTAAAGTTAAAAAGAGGTTTAATAAATCTATATGTACTAAAAAGAGTTGGCTTAAAATATATATCTGAAGATAATTTATCAGATATAAAGATATCAATTGATTGAATGATGATCACCAATCACCACATACTTAACATCTTTACTATTGATAATTGGTTCATAGAAACCGGGATCAGATTTGATAATCACTACCCGAAAATCACTGCGAACCAATATACGTGTTAGAAAGTGAAGATATGTTGAAGACAATGATTTTGAAATCTTCAATGTAAGGACTGCTCTCTATTAATCCTAAGGGGTGATTCCCAAATAGGATGTAGTAGGAGTACCTTCAGTTTGTCCTGTTTCTGCAAAACTTGTATGAATGAATATCTGACATTGCATTTCTGACCTTACATTGGTTTTTACAAATATACATTATACGAGTGGTGTAGGAGGTAACCCTTCTTATACTTAGCACCCTTCCCCGATGCTTATGAACTCAGGGGTTGTACTTTTGTGGAAACCAATTAGTATGTCATCAGAAATGGCAATTTGGCATTCAAAGTAGGATTTTTTATGTGAAAGGTAAAACGTTACCTCAAGCCTTACACATCGATAATGGCAAAAACAGGGTAGACATGGTAGGGCGATGTGTGTCGCATCCATTAGGATATGATCATCATCTTTCTAGATTACCCTATTTCGAGTTTGTTGTGTATGCTTGGGATCCTATGGATAGGTCGGAAATGACCGGGTGATGAGATATCTGGTACTATCTATGGTAAAGGTAGGTCGGTTCTGTGTTGTTAGACGGTAGTGGGGCTGTGCCTTGGTACATTCCTCTCGAGACGTACTGTCGGAAGGTAGTCCCTTACCTTGTGATTGTTGGAAATCCATTCCCTAATACATGCCTTTACGGTTTTGGTTGTAGAACCTAGTATGCTAGAATTTAATTAATGTAACAATTTTAGATATGATTAATATGTTATTTGAAAGAGTTTTCAAAGAATGTCATTAAAAATAATATCCCTGATTTTACGAAGCAAATGTTTTGGTTATCATATGGTAAAAACCCATTCGTATTTATGTGTGACATGGTCTTATGAGATACCCTTTGATTTCAAGAGTATCCATTCTTTTGATTTTTCTCACACCAGTCCCATGATTGATCTGCAGTTTATTTTCTTTTTCCTTAAACTCTAGGTGCCCTATTTTTCCGGGCAGCCAAATAGTCTGGCTTAGCTTGGAGCATTTTGGAGGAACTTGGAGCATTTGGGAGGAGAAGATTCCTCTATAGGTAGTTTTCCATTTCTATTTTCGTTGTATTATGTATAAGTTTATACCAACACCTGTGTAGGGATAAGTAGTTATAACTGTCCCTGGCTGGGTTAGTACTTGCCATAACTTTGATACATTATTTTGAGAGTGGTCTTACCTACTATTTATATGTAAAATTTTATGTTTTTCAATGCGATGTGAGAATCTATGTTTCTATATGCTATCTTTATTTTCTTTTACCCCTGATCATCCACCTCTCCGACACTTGAATTTGCGGCTCGTGATTACCATGGATGTATTAGTGTTGATTTTCGAGGATCGAAAAGGCGGTTCGTCATATTTGGTATCATAGCTTAGGTTGAGCGAATATCTAAGTCTTGATAGGGTCGACTCATTAGAGATAGGGTTTATAATGTCCTAAAATGAGTTTAGTCAATGAGAGTGTAGATTTGAAATTTTTACCCGAATAAATATATTCGAGTTATTTTATACCATTCGCTTAAGATAATCTCATCTATGTATTATAAATTGATACCTTACTACATTCAGATAGTAGAAAATGAGTAACCAAAGAGGACATAGAGGAGAAAATAATAGCACAACGACCACCAATTGTCGTACCCCAAACCTACGGTAGTTGAAGAAGTATTAGTTCCTATGCAACGTTAGGTTAGCTTTGCCGCACTTTGCAAAGATTATACCAACTTTGGAGGAAAGTCATTTAAGGGCACATAATTTATAATTGTAGTTCAAGCTTGGCTTCGATCATAAGCTTAATATTCACCCCGAAGTTCACAAGATGTACAAAGACATAAAGAAGGCATTTTAGTGGATGGGTACGAAGAGGAACATTTCCATTCATGTTAGCAAATGTGCCAATTGCCAGTAGATCAAAAGTGACCAGCAAAAGACTACAGGACTATTTCAACCTCTCGAAATTTCGACTTGGAAATTTGACCGGATATCAATGGATTTCATTGATGCCTTACCTCGAACAAGGAAAGGAAATGAAGGCATTTGGGTTATCATAAACCGATTGACCAAAAGCGCACATTTTATTCCAGTAAAGCTAACAAGAACTGCCTCAAGCCTTGCAGATATATACATAAAGCAGATATTTAAATAAAGCATGAAACGTGGGTAATTGTATATACTATCTTTATGTAAAAAAAATTAAGTTGTTCAATGCGTTATGAGAATTTGTGTTTTTATCTTCTATCTTTATTTTCTTTACCCCTGATCATCCGCCTCTTCGGCACTTGAATTTGCGGCATATGAATATCATGGATGTATTAGTTTCAATTTTCGAGGGCCGAAAAGCCGGGTCGTCATAGTTAGTGGTAAGCTCTAGGGAAGTTATGTAATTTGTTACATAAACAAACTCTATAACCAATCTTGTTCATAATAAAGGTATTTAATTTCTATTATATACTTTGTTATATTAAATTATGCTAATTAGAAAATTCTTCAATGATATGTTATGTGATAATTATTACAAGGAGTTGTAATTATTACAAAGCAAAATTACATATTATTTTAAATATTCTTGATCAAGATGTTTCGAGATAGGACGTTGATACATCTATCAAAGCCAAAGTATGTAACGCTTTCCAAATGTTGGATAGTACATTACTCATGGATGTAGGGCCATCAAGGGGTTATATACTGATAGTTATTGGATAACTATAGAATAACTCTCCCGAGAGTTTCTGGTTGGTTAATTATCACTAAGGTCAAATAGGAGATCCCGAAGTGATGATGTTACACAATTCCCTCGACTTCATAATAATATTTACATTTAAAGTGTATACTCCACTTTGATTATAATTAAATCATGGCGTGCAATCCGTCGAGTAGCTACAGTTGGGTATGGGTTGAATCATTAGAAGTGAAACACTATTCAATAGAGAATTTGTCTCATCAGTTATAAGATGTTAGTGTCATAGTCAAATAAAAGTCAAAGTCTCTAATCAGAGTAGTACGGTTAAAAATAAATGTTATTACTAAACAAGTGGACTTTAATTATGGAATAATCAAGTTGAATGTGGATGATACTGGAATTTTGAACAAAACCAAAATCTATAAGTCCTAAAGTTATATTGTGTTGACGAAGGGAATTGATATTACTAATTTTTAATAAACTATAAAGTTAGATGTTACTGAGAAAGATGTAAAAGCAATAAATTCCACCAAACTATAATACCACTAGCTAAGTTGAAGTTCAAACATTAATATTGATATATATTTGTCATTGAATGAATTTACACCTGCGATTCGCATAGCTGCATTAAAAGATTCTTCAAAATACTACACGATTTAATTAATTCCCAAACTTTTATAATTTAAGTAATATTTATGGAATATTACTTATTTATTTGATGTACTGGGTGCACTTCAAGAAAAACTAGTATTAGTTGCATGATACAATAGCGTTTGAAGCTCACAGCTACTATTGTTTATTATTGACATGTTGATGAAAAATGAAATGTAACTTACACTAAAAAATTTGGCGGGACAAGAAATATTAGGCGGCTACGTTTGTTTTGCACAGTGGAATTTATTTTCGTTCACAGTTTTTAGTTCTTAATTTCCATCCAAAGAAATGAGCTAATGAACAGATAACTCTCCAAACTTTCCCAATCCAAATCCCGACATCCCTGATATCACTTTATCGATTCTTAGGGAAAACTTTTAGATCTGGAGGAGAATGGCTCTCTATAGTAGGCAAACCAAATTCTTGGCTCCATATCTTTAGTTCCATATAGGTTTTCTCGCCAGCGAAGGCCAATTAACTCAGCGTCGATCTCTTCAGATCGAAAGGGAAAGCTTTTTGTCTAGGGTAGGCGAACATGAGAGCTTATCTCCACTGCTTTCTCTCTTCAAATCTAAAGAAACTCTCCTATCATTCAACACTCCATGGAATTCTCTAAGGTACCGTTACCATTATCATTCACCTTAACATTCTATGTTTATTTGTTTTATGCCAATTAGTTATATGATTGATCGACTTTCTTTAACCAGTTCAATTTTTGATTTCTGTGTATCATGTTAATGTAATTTTTATCACCATAGAAATTGGAGTAGAGGGAGGTAGGAATTATGTAGGGAATGATTCAGGGCTGATGATATGCATGATGTTGGTGCAAGGCGTTGTTGTAGCGAAATTGAATCTAAGCAATATTATTGGAAAAAACGTTGTATCTTTATGCATGGACATTTCTTATATTTCATCTTATATTCTTTGACAATTTTTCATTAGCATAGCTGTATGCATAGCTTGTAAATATATATGGCTAATAACAATTCTTAATCTATTGTGTGTGGAAGTACAAAAGTTGTACTTATATAACAAATTGCTGATGTTAGAATGATTATTTAGCAGACCTGATATAGCTTACTACAAATTTTGTCAACTTCTTTGATGTTGTAGCTGCAGGACAGATTCTCTCATCTGTCTTTTGCTTGTTAACTAATATATCTTTTGGGAATGGTTTTCTTTGACACTTTCTACAATTTTTGTCAACTTAATAGATGTTGTAGCTGTTATTTGTCTAGTGTACCAAAAGATATAGCACGCTGCAATAAACTCGTCGCATAAGTTTATCAATTAGAATTTCACTATGCTGGAATTCTGTATTAGATAATTGTAACTGTATGTTACGTTGTAAATAAATTACAACAATAACATTATACTATTTTAAGAAATAATACAACTTATAAACGGAAAGATTACAGAGAATCTAACCAGTATACATAGGAAATTCCGTCTGAGGCTTGTCGTAACAATTTCCTTAAGAATTTTATTTCAAAATTCTCCCAAGATACAACAGACGTAATCTGCACGAGATTGTAATGGGTATGTCAACTCTGTGATATATATATATATATATATATATATATATATATATATATATATGGAATATTGAGAAGTAGAACAAAGAAGCAAAAGAAATTAGATTGGAATGAGAATGCGATCAGTATTCTCTTCTATTTATAATTTCGTCCGCATCCCTTCAAACAGTCGTGTCCGCTTGACGGGTCGCACCCGTTTGCCTTTTGGTCGCTGCTGTTTGTTAACGGGTCGCACCCGCCTGCTACTGGTCGCATCTGCTTGCGTCCAACGGTACTGTTTTGCACCCGCTTGTACCGCCTGCACCTCTACAGTCGGGTCGCATCTGTTCGCCCGCGTCCGATTCAATCGGCTCGCGCCTGTTTGCTTCTAACGGGTCGTACCCGCTACTGTTTGCGCCTATTCAACCCGCGTCCGCTTATGAACAGTCATGTCCGTTCGTTTGCAGTAAAAATACGAGTATCATATTAGACCCAAACCCAAACCCAAACCCAAACCCGGCCCGGTTCGGTTCGGTCGGACGGACGGCGGCGGTGCGCGCGCGTGTGTGGTGGAGATGCATGATCTCCCTCCTCAAAATGAAGCATACATTTGGGTGCCCATAGGCCCCAACACCTTCATTGCAAAGCCATATATAAACTACTATGGCTTAGCAATTTTGACGATGTGGGACTTTATGTATGTTTCATTCATTTTGTTCTTTTAGGAATTCCAACAATTCCCCACATAAATGATAATATACATATCCCCCACACAAAGCGAAATATCACAGAGTACATATGGAATAAATGCTTTATCGTGGATAAGTAGATATTTCACTTTGAACTTTCCCTAGTTAAAACTTATCGAATCTACTTGGCCAATCGGTGCATAATTTCATCTTGAACCGTCGTCCTTTATTGTATATCCAGACAATAAGCTTTACGAAGCATTGATTCCCTTTTCATCCAATCTCTTGGTTGTGTTCATTTTAGTCCTGAACAATTTTTGGTTCTGCGAGTGTTTTAGAGAATAAAAGCCTTTTAATATTCTCATAGAGCCGACCCAGCTCACACTAACATAGGTGATCGCAACCATTAAGAGTATCCTACATATACCCCACTTGTTATTTTCAAGATATGGTCATCATTAAAAAACATAGTTTTAACCTTTACATACTTCTGTAGGCATGCATTTATGTTGTGCACCATAGGAATGGAGTTGGACTATGTCCATGCAAATGCATTACGTTTTGAGTTATTCAGAACTGGTTTGCCTATTGATCCTAGTCCGTGGGATCTCCAGTCGCTAGGATATGTTTCCGTATAAGATAACTCTTTGTGGTTTAGGCTTTTAAACTCATTCCCCTCGATGTGCAGTCAATTTTATCTCTTGATAAACCTTTAGTAAATGGATCCGCTAGGTTATCATTAGTTCTTACATAATCAATGGAAATTGTTCCATTTGAGAGTAACTGTCTAACCATGTTATGGCGTCGACGAATATGTCGTGACTTTCCATTATACACAAATTTGCGCGCTCTACTTAGCGCAGCTTGGTTATCACAGTGTATACATATGGCCGGTACAGGTTTAGGCCAGAATGGAATATCTTCTAAAAAGCGACGACGTCATTCTGCTTCTTCGCCTGCTTTATCTAATGCAATGAACTCTGATTCCATAGTGGATCGAGCTATGCATGTTTGTTTAGTAGATTTCCATGACACTGCTGTCCCTGCTAGGGTAAAGACATAACCACTCGTTGATTTTGATTCCTCTGAATCTGCAATCCAGTTTGCGTCACTATATTCTTCTAAGACGGCAGGATATTTTCCATAATGTAAGGAATAGTTAGTGGTATTTTTTAAATATCCAAGCACTCTCATTAGTGCTTTCCAGTGTTCCTTCCCTGGATTGCTTGTATACCTGCTCAAGCGACTTACTGCATAAGCTATATCTGGTCTTGTGCAATTCATGAGATACATGAGACATCCTATTACACGAGAATATTCCAGTTGCATTACACTCTCATTAGTGTTTTTATGCAGTACTTCTGATGGATTAAAAGGTGTATTTACTCCTTTAATTCCAAAATTTTGAAATCTTTCAATCACTTTTTCTACATAATCTGATTGAGATAACTCAATTCCATTAGGTGTTCTTATTATTTTTATTCCCAAAATAATATTTGCAACACCCAAGTCTTTCATGTCGAAATTGTTGATCAACATTTTCTTTATGGTCTCAATTATCTGAGTATTTGGACCGAATATTAGCATATCGTCCACATATAGACAGATCATCACATATGATTGTCCAAGTTGTTTATAATAAACACATTTGTCACATTCATTTATACGAAAACCATTTCTCATCATGACACTATCAAATTTTGCGTGCCATTGCTTTGAAGCTTGTTTTAGTCCGTATAATGATTTGACTAATCTACAGACTTTGTTTTCATTTCCTTTGGAAATAAATCCCTCAGGTTGCTCCATGTAAATCTCCTCATCGAGATTTCCATTTAAGAATGCTGTTTTTACATCCATTTGATGAATCTCTAGATTATAGATGGACGCAATTGCTATTAGCATTCTTATAGAGGTTATTCGTGTTACCGGCGAATATGTATCAAAAAAAGTCTACTCCTTCTTTTTGACGATATCCTTTGGCTACTAATCTGGCTTTATACTTGTCGATAGAGCCATATGCTTTCATTTTCTTCTTGAAAATCCATTTGCAGCCAATTGCTTTTATTCCTGGTGGAATATCAACAATTTCCTAAGTTTTATTACTTAGAATTGAATCAATCTCACTTTGGATTGCTTATTTCCAACATGAGGACTCAGAAGATGACATTGCTTCCTTGTACGTTTGAGGTTCGTGCTCTAATACATATGTAAAAAAGTCCGAACCAAATGTTTTGGAAGTTCTAGCCCTTACGCTTTTTCTTGGTTCAGCATCCTTAATTTCATGATGAGTTTCATCTTCATGCGAATCGTTCGATTCTTCCCTTGTCCCTTTTGGGACATTATTTCCTTCATTCCTTTTGTGCGGAAACACATCTTCAAAGAATGAGGCATCTCTTGATTTCATGATTATATTTACATGAATATCAGTTATATCAAACTTGAATACCAAAAATCTGTAGGCACTACTGTTTTGGGCTGACCCAAGATAATAACAATCTACTGTTTTTGGTCCAAGTTTGACTCTCTTGGGAGGCGGAACTGGAACTTTTGCCAAGCACCCCCACACTTTGAGGTATTTAAAGCTTGATTTGTGTCCTTTTCATATCTCATATGGAATTGTTCCCGTTTTATTGTGAGGAACTTTGTTTAATATTTGACTAGACATATTTAAAGCTTTCCCCCACAAGTTCGTCGGTAGACCGGAAGTTAAAAGCATGGCAGTAATCATGTCTTTCAACGTTCTGTTCTTCCTCTCGGCTACACCATTTTGTTGTGCTGAATATGGAGCTGTTGTTTGATGAATTATACCATTTTCGGCACAGAACTGTTCAAATGGTGATTCATATTCTCCACCTCGATCAGATCTTAGTATCTTGATCTTTTTATTTAACTGATTTTCTACCTCAGCCTTGTATTTTATAAACGCTGTTATTGCTTCATTTTTACTATTTAAAAGATATACATAGCAATATTACGTATAATCGTTAATAAAAGTAATGAAATACGTTTTCCCACCTTTTGTAGGTAGTGATTTAAAATCACATAAATCTGTATGTACCTAACCTAATAATTCGGTGCTTCTGTCAACAGATTTAAATGGTTGTTTGACCATTTTTGCTTCTACACATGTCTCACATTTGTAGTTCTTATCTACTTCGAATTTTGGAATTAATCCCAAGTTTGATAATTTCTTCATTTTTCGGAAGTTTATGTGTCCTAATATATCGTGCCATAGTAAAATTTCGTGCTCAATCAAGTAAGAAACTTCAATTTTATTAATAGCACGATCAGAATACATAGATTTATTGCCGATAACGGCTATGTTTGCCTTAAATAGGCCATCACATAAATAACCCTTTCGGATATACATTCCAGCTTTGAACAGAACCATCTTGTCTGATTCGAACATAATTTTGAATCCTTTCTTTGATAGCACCGAGCCGGAGATCAGATTCCTGCGTATGTCTGGAACGTGAAGCACGTCATTTAATTTGACAGTTTTTCCAGAAGTGAACTTGAGGATAACTGTGCCACTGCCTTCGATCATGAAACTGCAGAATTACCCATGTAGAGTCTTTCTTTCTGATTGAATTTCTGGTATGTTGAAAACATGGATTTTTCAGAGCAAACATGACGAGTAGCTCCTGTGTCAACCCACCATTGGTTAGGGTTCTGAACCAAATTGCATTCAGAAATAACCGCTGAAAAGGTGGATTTATCCGTTTTCATGTTGTCAACTGTTGCCATATCTGTTTTAGTATAAAACAGTAAAAATTTTAAGATGTTATTTGTCTAGTGTACCAAAAGAGATAGCACGCTACAATAAACTCGTCGCACAAGTTTATCAATTAGAATTCCACTACGCTGGAATTCTGTATTAGATAATTGTAACTGTATGTTACGTTGTAAATAAATTACAACAATAACGTTATACTATTGTAAGAAATAGTACAACTTATAAACGGAAAGATTACAGAGAATCTAACCAGTATATATAGGAAATTCCGTCTGAGGCTTGTCGTAATAATTTCCTTAAGAATTTTATTTCAAAATTCTCCCAAGATACAACAGACGTAATCTGCACGAGATTGTAATGAGTATGTCAACTCTGTGATATATATATGGAATATTGAGCAGTAGAGCAAAGAAGCATAAAAAATTAGATTGGAATGGGATGAGAATGTGATCAGTATTCTCTCCTATTTATAATTTCATCCGCATCCCTTCAAACAGTCGCGTCTGTTTGACGGGTCGCACCCATTTGCCTTTTGGTCGCTGCTGTTTGTTAACGGGTCGCACCCGCCTGCTACTGGTCGCATCTGCTTGCGTCCAACGGTACTGTTTTGCACCCGCTTGTACCGCCTGCACCTCTACAGTCGGGTCGCATCTGTTCGCTTCTAACGGGTCGTACCCGTTACTGTTCGCGCCTATTCAACCCGCGTCCGCTTATGAACAATTATGTCCGTTCGTATAGCCTGCAACTGCTAAAAAGCCCGGTCCAGTTTGCAGTAAAAATATGAGTATCATATTAGACCCAAATCTAAACCGACCCGGCCTGGTTTGGGTCGGTCGGACGGCGGCGGCGCACGCGCGTGGTGGAGATGCATGATCTCCCTCTTCACAACGAAGCATACATTTGGGTGCTCCTAAGCCCCAACACCTTCATTGCAAAATCATATATAAACTAGTATGGCTTAGCAATTTTGGCGATGTGGGACTTCATGTATGTTTCATTCATTTTGTTGTTTTAGGAATTCCAATAGTAGCTACAAGATCGATTCTCTTATTTGTCTTTTGCTTATAACTGATATGTCTTTTGGAAATAGTTTTCTTAGACACTTTCTGCTAGAGGTATTATGGAGATCCTTTAACCTTGGAAATTTAACTAGTACAGTCGATGAAAATTTACACACGATCAATTACAAATAAAATTTGCAAAGTGATCTTTATAATATTGGCATGCATGCCATGCGATGTAACTTATCTTTGTGATTTAAACTACGTGGTGGTGTATAATGTTATTGATCTTATTATTACGTTATTTACTTTTCAAGCTTGCCCTATAGGAAAATAAAATTTCATAGGTTTTCAACATTTGTTGTAATTTTGGGAAAAGAGGAAGCAGCACTAACGGAGCCACTAAGTTTCATGTACAGTGGAAAATTGTCAATCACCGAAGCACCCTTACTTCTTGATGTGCTTATGGCTGTCGATAAGTTTGAGGTTGCTTATTGTATGCGATACTGTAGTTAGTTAATAAGAAATTAGCCAATGACCCCAGAATCTGCATTGCTTTATTTGGATCTCTCTTGTAGCGTCTTAATGGCTTATGCTGTACAGTTATTGACCGATGTTGCCAGACTCTTTCTTGCGAATAAATACTACGACATAAGAAAGTAAGATTTCATAAATTTTGTAGTTTATTAAGGTTCCTAGTAAATCATACCATCCTTCTGTGTACACATAGGTTTCAAGATGAAGTGACGAACCTTCCTCTTGCAGCAATAGAAGCAATACTTAGCAGCGACAATTTTCAAGTAGAATAAAAAGATATGGTTTACAACTTTGTGTTGAATTGGGCGTGCATTCAGTGCCCAAAACTAGAGGAGAGGTGTAAAATATTAGGCTCCAACTTCTTTGTCGTCCGTTGGTCGTTGCAACGACTAAGAATTATACATATTCTTCTCTTATTTCTTCATGTTTCTCAATGCAAGATGAAAACACAAAACTCAAAATACAAAATGAAAACAAACGGGCCCTTAGATTCTCGATTGGGTCGTATGATCTGTTTCCCTTTCATGACGTGTAGAAAACTGAAGGAGGTCATACAATGCAACGAGCTGGATCAAGAATTTTCATCAAAGGTCCTAGAAGCGCTCTTCTTCAAAGCAAAAACGCCTCATAGACAAAGAGCCCAAGCCTTAGACAATGTCTCATTTAACTACAAGTACATGGAGCGCACGTATAAGTACCGACCTGTAAAAGTTGTGGAGTTTGAAGCTCCTCTTCCTCAGTGTATTTATATCTTGACCTAAAGAAAGAAGAGTGCACAAATCTATACCCATGCAGGAGTGTATACTCAGAAGCTTTTCATTTAGTTGGTTAGGGATTTTTCTTATCTGTTCATTGCAATATGGATCAGCAAAGTGCGTTCCATTACTTTGGATTGTTTTGGGTATGCATGAAAAAATTTCTGTTATGTTCACTGTCGATTATGAATTTTCTATAAGAACCAAATCGGCATTGCTAAGCTAAGTGGAGACGCCAAGGTCTGTAGAGTTATGTTTAAGTCATCGTCATCCAAGAGAATGTCTTAGTCATCGCAAAAGTCTGGGTAGATTGTGCTTGGAGGAGGAGTAGAGTTATAAGCAGCTAAAGGAGGTGAAGAGATTAGCTGGGGATGAGAGTTAGAAGTTATTGGGACTTGATAGTTGAATGAAAGATAGTTTGTTGGGCTGGAGCTTGTTAAGGGTTGGTCGGGGGGTTTAAGCCAACTTCAAAACTGAAATTACTTTGAGCTAAGTAATTTGCGGAATGAGGGTGATGTCAGTTTAGGGAAAATTAAGTAGGATAATGTAAGGTAATTTATTGCCATAACAAAATTTGGGACCATACCTTTTTTAAACTTATTTTTACTTTGGTGATGTTTACCTGCATCCATTTTAATTTTTTCTTAGTTTTCAATTTTTGTGATATTTGAAAATTCACCATTTCTTTTACTTTGGATAAAAATTTAACTTTTATCCACATATCAAATCCTATTTGAAATTTTATTTCTATATGCTTTAATAGCAAATGCAAATAACTAAGAACCAAGCTTACCACAATGCAAATTCATAAGTTTTTTGTTGAATTTTGTTCAACCCAGCAATGTGAAAATTTGGATATTCAATCATCATGGAATGCCATATTTAGACCAACCTTCGATTAAACTGGATTTCATTTAATGAGATCTTTTAAAGGTAACTCTTGATTATTTTATATTTGTAGGAGATGTCACGGACTCAATGTCAAAAAGCACTTTCATCAATTAAATTCAACTAGCCAAAGAAACTGAAGTAGTCATTAATTCATCTGTTGCTTGATCTACAGGTATGCGACTTGTCGGACTCATAGCTGATAAAGAAAAAGCATAAGCAACGAGCGTTATCAATGTTTTCCCTGAATCCTGATCTAGTAGAACTATGTGTATTTGTGTTGCAATTCCAAGGAACTCAGGTACGATAATTGTACTTGAACTGTACATTTAAGTGTTGCATGGTGTCCTTGAATCCTGAATTGTACATGCATTGTTGCATGTAAGTGTATAAGCTTTTGATCTAATTTAAGACAAAATTATTATACTAAGTTATATATTCTTACATAATCGGTTATGTGTTATATACAAATAGATTGAATACTTCGATGTTGAAATTGCACAACACAATGTCGATCTAAAGAGATCTTGTATGTCAAAATCGAGAAGGTGGGAAGTGGATGAAAGGTCGCATTGAGGTGTAAGAAAAATTTTAAGCTACTAAAAATGGGAATTCAGGCACACCCAAATAGTTTCACATAAGGTTTTTTTTTGAATCGATATATTTGGTTTGTAACATGATAAAATGATATTACTAATGCACTTCTTTTGGTCTTGAATTTACAGTTTCACCTTCAAATTTCATTTTATGTACCACAGAGAGTGACTGTCAAACTACTACTAGTAACCTTACATTTCAGCATAATCTTTGGACTACCTATGCTTTATAATTCCCAGTTAATCCTTGGACATGATTAATTACATCTGCGTAGTAAAGACATTTGCATACAACTCCAGTTTTCTTGAAACTATTCTATCTTGCGTACCTGATGGTTATTATTGTATGTATGTTTATTCGTAAAAGGTAATATTATTTCTCATTTATATTTAACATCTAGTATGCTATCTTTAACACTCATTTTTTTGGTTGTATGAACAAGACTCTCGGCTTTTTTATTATTGAATGAAGCAAACATGTCTGTTGAAAATTCTAGAAGCTCTATGATGATCACAATACAAACAAATAATTTGTCTTTTGTATCCATTTTAAGGCAAGCATATGCAAACTTGAGGAGCTTGTATGAGTTAAAGGTATTTATTTTGACGTATTCAAAAAGTTTTCTTAATTTTGCATGATAAAAGAATAAAAGTAGCAATTAATTATGTTGTGTATTTTTAATTTCTCATCATAGTTAATTAGATCATAGAAAACTTATAGATTAAAAAATAATAATTAAAGAACAAGTTAATCATATCATCAAATAAGGAAATCTTTAATCTATTGTCAAATTGCAAGAAAGGTCAACACAAAGAAAGTGACAGGTCATTTGTTTCCTAAAGATTGCAAGTTTTTAATGTCTTAAAATTATTAAATGGAATTAAAGACTCCAACAGTACATTCAGTCTCTATACTAGTTTAATCTAACTTAAGATGTTAACTTTGTTGCATGTAACTTAAAACGTTAAGCATCGTTAATTGTATTCATATATAAAGTCAAACCTTTTCTTTATGAAAAACATATAACTTTCAAAAAAATATACAGTAACATCTACCCATTTCTTATCGATTCTAACATCTAATAATCGTAGAAATAAATTTATTGGTGTCTTTAAATGATACTTTTTTCATGAAATCATAAAAGAAACAAATAAATGCCTTCAAAGCTCAAAGGTAACTTAATTTTACAAACTTTTACCCCTCAAAAGTTCAAAGCTCAAAAATAGTTATAGGGAAACTTAATAAAGACTTTTATGTATCCAGTAACCTAAATCAAGATGTTACCTTAATATTGTTGCACTTAACTTAAAAATCATATTCTTGCATTGTATTCACACATAAAATCAAATCTTTACTTCATATCCAGCAAACTTATTCAAGATTTTATTTTATTGTATTGTTTGATCATTTCCACTCATTTATGTAGTAGTGGTTTTCAGAAGTGTATAAAATTAAACTCACGACTACATACATGCTTTTCCTAGAAAATATTTGCATTAGTCTGTCATATATGTTGTTGCTACTTTACCGTTTGTATACCTTTTTTGTGAAAACATTCAACTTCCAGTATATCTCCTGCATATTGTTTAAAAATTATGACAGTTCTACCCTAATTAATTTGAGAGTAACTATCATAAACAACGGATGATAGCAGTTTGTATGTAGCTTGTGCACTGAACTCCTATATTATGATTGATTTAACATTCATCAGTCCTGCCAATAATCATTCATAATGTATCTTCATCTAAAAGCTAAACTAAATGCATGTGCCAGCAATTTTTTTTTTCACAAGCATTGAAGAATCCCGATTCAACAAACTAAACACATCAAGGGTTCAAATAGCAAATGAAGCCACAGTTCCTGTAAATTGATATTCATATGAAATTGGCTAAAAAAGAAAGTCTAAAATTTATTCACTTGTAAACATGCTTCAGGATATCTTCTAAAGATTACAACATAAACTGTGCAGTAAAAATTAGATTTTTCATCTGCCTTGACATTCCTGTATGCAACACTTTATTCGTTGATATAGATGTTAATATGTGTTCAGCGATTTTCAGTTGCGCGTACAATTTGAAGGCGGCGGATTGTGATGATGGATGAGATCTTTGTAACGACCCGTAATTTTCTATAATTTAAATTTGTTAATTTAATAAGATTTTGGTAAATTAAACCTAGAATAAATAAAAATTTGTAATTCGTTAATGATTCTATAATGGAATGAAATGTTGGAATGTGGATGTACGTCAATAAATAATTAATTCAATGCAATCCCAATTAATTGAAAAAATTGCAAGGTTATAATTGATTTTAAATAGTAATATTTGATAATAAATTTAATATAAGAAAAAAAATGTAAATATTGAATTAATCAATGAATTAATAATAATAAATAGTAATTTAATAAAATCAACATTCTGTAAGTAATTGTTTGGAAATGATAACTTATATAAATATGATTAAGAGTTTGTGGCAATAATTATTATAAAGTAATCATTTACTTAGTCCATTAAATCAAAATTTGTAATCAATTGCAATGAATCTCAATTCAATGTCATATTAGTATAAATTAAGGAGATAATTGGAAATAATATTAATTTATAATACGACAATTGGTTGATTTAAAGAATGGAAATCGAGATTTATTAACTTATTGAAATTTAAATTATAATAATTGGATTAATTGCAATAAAATAAAAGTAAACACTGTATTTGGTAAATTGATTAACTTTGAAATTTACATCCGAACTTGTTTAGATTTTTATAATTGTTTAAGATGTAACGACCCGATATTTTCAACCATTCGCATCCATTATAAGTGCATAGGTAGACACTCATGCCGGGATTGAATTGATCAAAATACCGCGTTGTAAATAAATTTTTGGCAAACCTCAGAATATACAGTAAATAAAAATCACAGATCACAGACACAAAGTATATAAAAATGCAGCGGAAGAAAAAGAGATAGTAGTTCATGAAGCTACTATATAAAATATAAGATACATCAGAGTTAAATAAGATACAACAAAAGAGTAACAGGATACATCAGGTACAAATCAGATACATCACTGAACCACTGGATACTGAAACAAAATAGATGGCTGGATCTTCAAGGAAAGCTCCAACGCCGAAGGTGAATCTTGAATGCTAACTCAATCAATCTAACTCGAGCGTAAAGCAAAACACAAAACCCTCGAGTCAGGACATAAATACTTATAAACTGTAAATCAACTCAAGTGAACAGTAACAAAATGCATCAGTAACTTAAAGGATGCTTGGGACCGCCCATCCTCTAAGGATCCGTTAAACTATTTACTATGTAGTAATATACGCTATATACGGTAGTGTCTAATTAATAAAGTATAATCATATAGAAAATAGTGTTAAGGGGATGGTGAACCTTAACGCGGTCGGATCTTTAAAACCAAAATCGTAGTGGGCTCGATATAAGGATATGACACGGCACGCGAGGCAATGCCAGGGTGGATACATCGTTTGCACTCCCGGACCGGTGGTGACGGCAAGCCAGCAGCTTCCGCCCACCTCGAACAATAACCCCGAATCAAAGTGGCGCCACCGAATCGAATCACAAAAGTAATAGGATGGTTTCCGATGGAGCATGCTCGATGAAAGGGTGCGACCCTTTGTGTAGCCCGGTATAGCTCCTGTTTTAGTCATATATGCCAACTCACGGGAGTTGGGTCCACGTAATATACCTCGAGAACGTCGCCACCATCCTACTTCATTCTGGAATCTCCACCGCGTACACAGTTGTTAAAGTGGTTTTGGGTATTGGCCGGCTAAAAGACAATATCCGATCCCGGTCTCTTTAACAACCAATCGTTATTATAACCCGTAGTTATAACTTTAAAACAATATTTTATACTTCAAAATAAAATATCCTTTTCAATCCAAATCTTTATCAAAATAAAGATTAAATCATTTCCAAAACCATTTCAATATATCATTGTAAAATATCTTTCAATTCAAATATTTATCAAAATAAATATCAAGTCATTTCTAACCATTTCAATATATTAAATTTTCATACCCTTTCAACACTACCTTTCAAATCATTTTAATATATCAAAATATCATATCTTTCAGAACTTCTTTTTAAATCATGTTAATATCAAAATGTCCTATCTTTCAAACTCCGTTTTTCAAATCATTTAATATCAAAAATATCATATCCTTTCAAAACTTCATTTCAAATCATTTTAATATATCAAAATATCGTATCCTTTCAAACTTCATTCATTTCAAATCATTATTCATTTTATTCAATCTAAAATACCATTTCAATTCATATTTCAAAACAGTTTATATTCCAAAAATTCTTTTTTTTTTCATTTCAATGAAGTTATTATGCTTAATAATTAAATTATTAAATTCCAAAAATTTCAACTTCCAAAGTTCATTTATTCATTTAAGTTTATCAAAACAGTGAAAATTCACTTTTCGCATCATTTAGAAAACTCTATGGAAAGTTCATTCAAAAAAGTTCAATTTAACAAAAAACAACGTTTAAAAATGTTGTAATAGAGTTTTCTTAAATTTCAAATAAACTTAGTTAAATTCAAAAATCATAGTACTTACAACAATTTCAATAATAGTTTTTTTTTTCAATAGCTTTTTTTAGTTCATTATCATCAACTACAGTATTTATAATTGCTGTAATATCATTTACATTGTAATTAATATCATTTCAAAAATGCAGTCAATTAACTTCAAATATTCAATAAAATTTCTCAACCAGTTATATTTTTATTAAAACATTTTTAACTTATAAAATCATACATTTTCACATTTATAAACATCATTTAATTTCCCTCAAGTTTATGATTTTATAAAGTTAAATTTCCATTCAAAAATCAAGATTAAATAATAATTCACTTATTAAAATGCAGTGTTGAATTTTTAAAATCCATTACATTAAATTTCAACTTAACACTTAAGTTCAAATTCTCAAATATAACTTTGTTTTATTTTCATTTACTTAACTAAAAGTTCATTTTTACGTCAATTTCATAAATTTCCAGTTTTAGTTATATTTCAAAATTTCAACTTACAATATTCATTCATTTCACATTTCAACTTTATTAAAATCAATAATATGATATAAAAAAAACACTTTTAATTCATTTAGATTCAAATTATCATAAATTTATCATAATTTCATATTCAATTAAATTTCCAATTATAATTAAATCAAAATTTCCAAAATAACTTATGTTCAAAATTTCTTACTTTTTCATTAATTCATTTCACTTACAATTATTCAGAAAATCAATAATAATTTACAAAAATCCTTTTTTTTACTAAATTTAAAATCAAAATATTATAATAACTAAATTTCTAAAATATTTAAAATTTTAGAAAAACATATTTTAACTACGTGCCTGTATATAATTTTCTACGCTAGGTAAGTGATACAGGTAATATATCATTTCAACCCATAATTTACAAAGAAAATCCGGGTTTTATCATTTCAAACCCGCAATCCCAAGTCAAAATGAAAAATTTAAAACCATTCAGGCCTATCATTTTAGCCCATAACATTTTTTTTCTAACAGGTAACTTGCAGTGTGATCATATACAGAAATAATATAAACAAGGTCAATATCACAATATACAGTCATATATCAGATGTCAGGTGAAAATTAACACTTTTAACATGGTAATAATATGGTAATAACATGGCATAGCATATCATATGATCATCATTAACTTGCATAAACATTTTTTATTACTAAACACTTGTCATCAATTCACTTTTCATAAGTATAGATGTCAGAGTGAGAAAGACTCACTTTTTCAAGCTGAAGACCAAAACAACTAATACAAGTGCGATTCCAAAAGCACGACAAGCACGATATAGCATGACTTTTGATTTGAATGAATGGAGAGCCTTGATATTTGTCTTGTAAACAATAACCAAAACAAGACAATACACACATAAATATTCAACGCAAAACAATGTTGAAACAATGAAAATACGAAGCAACAAAGGAATAGATTACTTGACCTTGCTTTAACCATTCAAATGCTTGGCCTAGGAGGTTCTTGGGTTCAGCCATAATGATGATATAGCTCAGGTTTGGCACCATAACTCACGGCTAGAAGGAGTATGGAGTGGTAGGGTTATAACATGAAGCATACAATTGGTCAAGGCAACATATATGAAATTTTTGAGCACAACAAGGCTCGGCCTTGGGTCAAGTGGGGTTTGGCCATACTTGTACAGGTTTGGACAGTAGATGGAGGGGTGTGGGGAGGTCTGGAAAATGTGGTGATGGCGGCCTATAGTGGTGGCCAAGGTGGTGGATGAAGATATGAAGTGATATGGTGGCTATCATGAATGTTTCAAGGCTTTATGCATTGTTTTTGTGGAGTTTTGGTTCATGGAGTCTTGGCCATGTCAATTTCAGATCTGGACAGAGGCTAAAATGAAGTGTAGTGGTGGTAGCAAGGTGGTGGTCATGGCTAGAGGTGGTGGCCATGGTGAAGTATGAAGGTGGTGAAGTAATAGTGGTGGCTAGTGCATTGTTTTGGACATTATTTGCAATTTTGTGGAGTTTTGTCACCAAGGGAGGTGTGACCATGGATGGATCTGAAATGATGGCTGGAGATGATGCCAAGGAAGAGTGGTAGGGGATGGTGGAGAGTATGGTGGTGATGGTGGGTGGTAGAGGCCAATCCAGAAAGCATAGAAAACTGGGCAAAATACATAGAAAATGAGAAGAAAAAGGTAGAAAAAAAGATGTAGCCATTACCAGATTTTTTTTCTCAAGATGGAGGCCATGATTTTTAGAGTTTTGGAGCTTGAAAATTCATGAATAATATGAGGGAGTCGGTTGCAAAGGATGAGGAAAGGAATGGCTAAGATAAATTGATGTATTAATTGCAAAAAAAAAAAACGGATAAAACGTCTTTACGTTTCAGGCTTTTAAGATCTCTTAACTTTCTAAACCTTTTGCATTTCCTTTTCTTTTTAATTTTATAAAAACAAAATAAACTCAGAAATGTTATTTAAAACTGAAACTAAGTAAGAATAAAATAAAATAAATAATTTATTTTAAGTAAAATAGAAAAAGGAAATAAGAAATTGCTTAAAAATAGCAACCCTGACATAAAAATTACAAGAAGATCTCCAATGACTTTGGAAAATTTATTACTTCAAAAAAATATATTTTAACAAAAAATTTGAATTAAAAATGGTTTCAAAACATTTTCAAGGTAAAATAATAATTTAATTTTTATTAAATAGAAAGTTAAATAAAGAAAAATGCAGTAAATACCAACTAGGCTTTATAAATTGAAATAAATTCAAATAAACTTTAGAAAAATTATATTATCATTTTAAAAATACTTAAAAGTCAAAATATACATAATATAACATATTATCACATATTAAAATAAAGTATAACAAAGAAGAAGTAATTTATACAATTTAAAATAGTCATTGTTAAATAACCCTATATACGCACAATATTGTAAATGGTATAACTTTCACAATTTACGTCCGATTTCAATGAAACTAAAGTGGTGTTCTTAGAATTTTATGTACTTTCATAATAAAATAAAAAAATTAAAATTTTAAACTTTTAAAATTTCAAGTTGAAAGTCACAGTTTGACTATTTTGACCAAAATCAGCATTTCAGGCAAATATTCAACTTACACAACTTTGGAATTATAACTCATATAAAAAAAAATCAAGATTATATTTAAATAATAAATTTAATCATTTCAAATAAGTAAAATAAGTTTTTAAATCAAAATCTTACATTAAAAATAATTAAAATATACAATAAAATAATTACAAAATACAGGGTTGTTACACTCTCCCCCACTCAAAACTTTTCGTCCCCGAAAAGGAATGAGGTATGGAAGGGCACAGAAAAGATAGAATGAAATAGGATTAAGATAAGATGGCAAGAAGATTGAAGTTATACCTGATAACTGTTGTTATAGGTAAGTTTTATAAGGTGGAGGTGATCTTTCCAAGATCCTCCAGAATCAAGAACACAAGCACGAAAAAGGTGGATTCAAAATGATTACCAAAGGTCTATCAAAGATTATGGAAAGATTTCTAAACAGAAAGATTATAGAAAGATGCCTATGCCGGTCTATAGCAAGATAAGGATGATAAGGACAAGTAAAAGATAGTTTGAAAAACAAAATAAGGAAATGAATTTGAAAGCATGGGGATTTCAACTTAAACAGAGAATAAATCTTTACACAAGTTAAATAAATCTTAACTATCTCAAATTTCATTATCTTATTATCCAATCATCTTAAATTAACAATTTTTAAAACCATGGGTTTGAAAAATAATCATTTATTACACTCACATTGTACTTAATAAATTTAATTCTTCTTTATTCCTAATTAAACTTAAATTTATTCCTCTCACTATATTTATCACTAATGTTAAATATATTTACACTTTTTTTTATAACTACTTTCTTTTATTCTTAGTTCTTTTAACATCATTTTATTGTAGGTCATTCAATTGCCCTTTATTATATTTACCTCTGTTAATCATTTTATAATTAAAATTTAAGTGTATAACATTTATTATAACTACTCGAATTTCATTTATAAAATCTTTTATATTGTATATTATCCAAATTACATTGTTAACTTCTGAAATTAAGGTAAATTATATTTGAATGCACTTGTATTATACAAATAAAACTTTCCACTTCAATCATTTCAAGCTTAAATCATTTATTAAAAAATTTTGATTTTCTTTTTTATAATTGAAATTATTCTTTAAAAATAGAATTTAGGAATTAAATTTCCGATTTCTTCAGACCATTTAGAGATAAGAAATAATATATATACATATATAATATGTCAAATCAAATTTCAATCATATATCTATATATATATATTATAAATCAAGTCATATTTTAGATAATTCAAACCAAATTAAATTCCCCAAAACAAAGCTGTTGCAAGACTACAGAACAGTCTCTTAACTTCGAAACTCGAAAATGAACGTCGATGATGTCGCGATCATCACCGAAGTTATTTTCCAGCGACAAAGAGAAGAGCACTATAAAATTCTTTGGAAACAAATTCTATTTGAAAATACTTTAAATAATATAACCTTTTAAAACTTTAAACCAAAGTTCGAAATAATCGGAATTTAAATCCTCAAATTCTTGTTTTAAATTCATTTCAGTTCCCAAATAAATTTATAAACAAATATTTATAGATCTATTTGTAGAACAATAAATGATAAATCAAGTATTACCATTTCAAATTATCAATTTAAATCATTTCATTAAGTTTCATAAATTTACTTATATATCAAAATTTATTTCATTAACCAATTTTTTTTTTAAATATATTATGTCCGTTTGTTCTGTCAAAGTGTTTTAGAAATCCTATCGATAGCGTTGATCAGACGAATCGATCAGAAACCCAAATCAACATCAACAACTCAAACAACACAATATATAAAACATTTTAATTTTAAATATTAGTTTACATAAACACTATACATGAATAGATTTTCAAAGAAGGATAGAGATTCAAATTTTTGATTAACACAAATCAAAGGAGATTATGATTTAAAAATAAGTTGGAAACAAGGATGACATGATTAAATAACAGAATAGGAAGATGGATAAGCTTATATAAATCACGGGCAACCTTAACCGGGTCAACCGTGACTTAAAGAATAAGATCAATGTTGATTTTTCTAGGGTAAATCTACATTTGATCTCAAGAGTTAGAGTTTGAAATAACAAAAGATATTAGCATCTAAACCAAGGATAGATAAGAATCTCTGGTGAATCGATGCTAACTGCAAAGTAGTTTTCCCCTTTTTTCAATTAAATTTGAAATTGGCGTGACCGCCGACTCACTAGAAAGATCATTCGAAGCGGAGTTATGGAATGCTCCAGAGTCAAAAGAAGATGAATAGTGAGGGATACGAATGGATTTTGGAACCGTAGGGAATGTTCCAAAATTCAAAGGAATCGAATCAAAAGGGAGAGATTCAAACTCGAATGAAAGTGATTCTGTAAATACATTCACTCCATATGCTGAGTTTTGCCTAGAGCTACCAAAGCTCTGATACCAACTGTAACGACCCGATATTTTCAACCATTCGCATCCATTATAAGTGCATAGGTAGACACTCATGCCGGGATTGAATTGCTCAAAATACCGCGTTGTAAATAAAATTTTGGCAAACCTCAGAATATACAGTAAATAAAAATCACAGATCACAGACACAGAGTATATAAAAATGCAGCGGAAGAAAAAGAGATAGTAGTTCATGAAGCTACTATATAAAATATAAGATACATCAGAGTTAAATAAGATACAACAGAAGAGTAATAGGATACATCAGGTACAAATCAGATACATGCCTGAACCACTGGATACTGAAATAAAATAGTTGGCTGGATCTTCAAGGAAAGCTCCAACGCCGAAGGTGAATCTTGAATGCTAACTCAATCAATCTGACTCGAGCGTAAAGCAAAACACAAAACCCTCGAGTCAGGACATAAATACTTATAAACTGTAAATCAACTCAAGTGAACAGTAACAAAATGCATCAGTAACTTAAAGGATGCTTAGGACCGCCCATCCCTTAAAGATCCGTTAAACTATTTACTATATAGTAATATACGCTATATACAGTAGTGTCTAATCAGTAAAGTATAATCATATAGAAAATAGCATTAAGGGGATGGTGAACCTTAACGCGGTCGGATCTTTAAAACCAAAATCGTAGTGGGCTCGATATAAGGATATGACACGGCACGCGAGGCAATGCCAGGGTGGATACACCGTTTGCACTCCCGGACCGGTGGTGACGGCAAGCCAGTAGCTTCCGCCCACCTCGAACAATACCCCCGAATCAAAGTGGCGCCATCGAATCGAATCACAAAAGTAATAGGATGGTTTCCGATGGAGCATGCTCGATGAAAGGGTGCGACCCTTTGTGTAGCCCGGTATAGCTCCTGTTTTAGTCATATATGCCAACTCACGGGAGTTGGGTCCACGTAATATACCTCGAGAACGTCGCCACCATCCTACTTCATTCTGGAATCTCCACCGCGTACACAGTTGTTAAAGTGGTTTTCGGTATTGGCCGGCTATAAGACAATATCCGATCCCGGTCTCTTTAACAACCAATCGTTATTATAACCCGTAGTTATAACTTTAAAACAATATTTTATACTTCAAAATAAAATACCCTTTTCAATCCAAATCTTTATCAAAATAAAGATTAAATCATTTCCAAAACCATTTCAATATATCATCGTAAAATATCTTTCAATTCAAATATTTATCAAAATAAATATCAAGTCATTTCTAACCATTTCAATATATTAAATTTTCATACCCTTTCAACACTACCTTTCAAATCATCTTAATACATCAAAATATCATAACCTTTCAAAGCTTCAGTTCCAAAATATCATATCTTTCAGAACTTTTTTTTAAATCATGTTAATATCAAAATGTCCTATCTTTCAAACTCCGTTTTTCAAATCATTTAATATCAAAAATATCATATCCTTTCAAAACTTCATTTCAAATATTTTAATATATCAAAATATCGTATCCTTTCAAACTTCATTCATTTCAAATCATTATTCATTTTATTCAATCTAAAATACCATTTCAATTCATATTTCAAAACAGTTTACATTCCAAAAATTCTTTTTTTTTTCTCATTTCAATGAAGTTATTATGCTTAATAATTAAATTATTAAATTTCCAAAAATTTCAACTTCCAAAGTTCATTTATTCACTTAAGTTTATCAAAACAGTGAAAATTCACTTTTCGCATCATTTAGAAAACTCTACGGAAAGTTCATTCAAAACAGTTCAATTTAACAAAAGACAACGTTTAAAAATGTTGTAATAGAGTTTTCTTAAATTTCAAATAAACTTAGTTAAATTCAAAAATCATAGTACTTACAACAATTTCAATAATAGTTTTTTTTCAATAGCTTTTTTTTAGTTCATTATCATCAACTACAGTATTTACAATTGCTGTAATATCATTTACATTGTAATTAATATCATTTCAAAAATGCAGTCAATTAACTTCAAATATTCAATAAAATTTCTCAACCAGTTATATTTTTATTAAAACATTTTTAACTTATAAAATCATACATTTTCACATTTATAAACATCATTTAATTTTCCTCAAGTTCATGATTTTATAAAGTTAAATTTCCATTCAAAAATCAAGATTTAATAATAATTCACTTATTAAAATGCAATGTTGAATTTTTAAAATCCATTACATTAAATTTCAACTTAACACTTAAGTTAAAATTCTCAAATATAACTTTGTTTTATTTTCATTTACTTAACTAAAAGTTCACTTTTACGTCAATTTCATAAATTTTCAGTTTTCGTTATATTTCAAAATTTCAACTTACAATATTCATTCATTTCACATTTCAACTTTATTAAAATCATTAATATGATATAAAAAAACACTTTAAATTCATTTAAATTCAAATTAATATAAATTTATCATAATTTCATATTCAATTAAATTTCCAATTATAATTAAATCAAAATTTCCAAAATAACTTATGTTCAAAATTTCTAACTTTTTCATTAATTCATTTCACTTACAATTATTAAGAAAATCAATAATAATTTACAAAAATCCTTTTTTTTATTAAATTTAAAATCAAAATATTATAATAACTAAATTATTAAAATATTTAAAATTTTAGAAAAACATATTTTAACTACGGGCATGTATATAATTTGCTACACTAGGTAAAGTGATACAGGTAATATATCATTTCAACCCATAATTTACAAAGAAAATCCGGGTTTTATCATTTCAAACCTGCAATCCCAAATCAAAATGAAAAATTTAAAACCATTCAGGCCTATCATTTCAGTCCATAACATTTTTTTTCTAACAGGGAACTTGCAGTGTGATCATATACAGAAATAATATAAACAAGGTCAATATCACGATATACAGCTATATATAAGATGTCAGGTGAAAATTAATAGTTTTAACATGGTAATAATATGGTAATAACATGGCATAGCATATCATATGATCATCATTAACTTGCATAAACATTTTTTATTACTAAACACTTGTCATCAATTCACTTTTCATAAGTATAAATGTCAGAGTGAGAAAGACTCACTTTTTCAAGCTGAAGACCAAAACAACTAACACAAGTGCGATTCCAAAAGCACGACAAGCACGATATAGCATGACTTTTGATTTGAATGAATGGAGAGCCTTGATATTTGTCTTGTAAACAATAACCAAAACAAGACAATACACACATAAATATTCAACGCAAAACAATGTTGAAACAATGAAAATACGAAGCAATAAAGGAATAGATTACTTGACCTTGATTTAACCATTCAAATGCTTGGCCTAGGAGGTTCTTGGGTTCAGCCATGATGATGATATAGCTCAGGTTTGGCACCATAACTCACGGCTAGAAGGAGTATGGAGTGGTAGGGTTATAACATGAAGCATACAATTGGTCAAGGCAACATATATGAAGTTTTTGAGCACAACAAGGCTCGGCCTTGGGTCAAGTGGGGCTTGGCCATACTTGTATAGGTTTGGACAGTAGATGGAGGGGTGTGGGGAGGTCTGGAAAAGGTGGTGGCGGCGGCCTATGGTGGTGGATGAAGATATGAAGTGATAGGGTGGCTATCATGAATGTTTCAAGGCTTTATGCATTGTTTTTGTGGAGTTTTGGTTCATGGAGTCTTGGCCATGTCAATTTCAGATCTGGACAGAGGCTAAAATGAAGTGTAGTGGTGGTAGCAAGGTGGTGGTCATGGCTAGAGGTAGTGGCCATGGTGAAGTATGAAGGTGGTGAAGTAATAGTGGTGGCTAGTGCATTGTTTTGGACATTATTTGCAATTTTGTGGAGTTTTGTCACCAAGGGAGGTGTGGCCATGGATGGATCTGAAATGGTGGCTGGAGATGATGCCAAGGAAGAGTGGTAGGGGATGGTGGAGAGTATGGTGGTGATGGTGGGTTGTAGAGGCCAATCTAGAAAGCATAGAAAACTAGGCAAAATACATAGAAAATGAGAAGAAAAAGGTAGAAAAAAAGATGTAGCCATTACCAGATTTTTTTCTCAAGATGGAGGCCATGATTTTTAGGGTTTTGGAGCTGGAAAATTCGTGAATAATACGAGGGAGTCGGCTGCAAAGGATGAGGAAAGGAATGGATAAGAGAAATTGATGTATTAATTGCAAAAAGAAACGGATAAAACGTCTTTACGTTTCAGGCTTTTAAGATCTCTTAACTTTCTAAACCTTTTGCATTTCCTTTTCTTTTTAATTTTATAAAAACAAAATAAACTCAGAAATGTTATTTAAAACCGAAACTAAGTAAGAATAAAATAAAATAAATAATTTTTTTTAAGTAAAATAGAAAAAGGAAATAAGAAATTGCTTAAAAATAGCAACCCTAACATAAAAATTAAAAGAAGATCTCCAATGACTTTGGAAAATTTATTACTTCACAAAATAAAAAAAATTAACACAAAATTTGAATTAAAAATGGTTCTAAAACATTTTCAAGGTAAAATAATAATTTAATTTTTATTAAATAGAAAGTTAAATAAAGAAAAATGCAGTAAATGCCAACTAGGCTTTATAAATTTAAATAAATTCAAATAAACTTTAGAAAAATTATATTATCATTTTAAAAATACTTAAAAGTCAAAATATACATAATATACATATTATCACATATTAAAATAAAGTATAACAAAGAAGAAGTAATTTATACAATTTAAAATAGTCATTGTTAAATAACCCTATATACGCACAATATTGTAAATGGTATAACTTTCACAATTTACATCCGATTTCAACGAAACGAAAAGTGGTGTTCTTAGAATTTTCTGTACTTTCATAATATAAAAAAAAATTAAAATTTTAAACTTTTAAAATTTTAAGTTGAAAGTCACAGTTTGACTATTTTGACCAAAATCAGCATTTCAGGCAAATATTCAACTTACATAAGTTTGGAATTATAACTCATATAAAAAAAATCAAGATTATATTTAAATAATAAATTTAATCATTTCAAATAAGTAAAATAAGTTTTTAAATCAAAATCTTACATTATAAATAATTAAAATATACAATAAAATAATTACAAAATACAGGGTTGTTACATAAGAAGTCAAAAATGATAAGATTTGTTAATTTTGGAATTGAGATTGAAAAAGGTGATTTAATTAATTAATTAATAATTTATTTAATTAACCGAAAAATAGCCATTTGGCCACTGACTTGGATTTTGACAAAACCAGTTTCATCGGATCCGTAATGGTGAATTATTGTAGGATTTCAAGTTTCGTAGCGATCGGACTTGTCGTTTGATCGTACGGGCTCGAAACGCCTAGAAATCAATTTAACTGAAATCAATTGAAATCAATTTGAAATAACTTGATTTTAGCAGAACTTCTTCATACGATGGAATTTGGATGTGAAACCTGTTCCATTGCGCTTAAAACATTTAAAAAAACATCTATTTTGATATATGGGTTGACCTAATTTCGTTCCACAGTCAGAACGGGCTTTTCGGTCCATTTTATCGTTCAACGCGTTTATCAATCGCGTCCATCCATTCTAATTTTAGCTTTGCATATATATATATATATATATATATATATATATATAGACACACACACACACACACACACCTTGTTATAAATCCTATCCTATCTCTTATTCCTCGTTTCTATACGTTCAATTCAGTTGTCTTTCCTCCTCAATGGCAGACAATCAAATTTCAGATCCAGTTGCAATTCAAAACCAAATCAAAATTTCAAACTCCACAAACTATATCATGTTTTATATCGTTGGAAAGCTCTCAAAGAGTGCATCTCAATTCTATGATTCGTTTTTCAGTTCGATGCATTGTTTGTCCAGAAATTGATGAATGATTTGTGGACGTTCATCACGCGACGATCAAGTTTGATGGATCGCCAAATCGTGGATACAGCTGGGTAGAGAGCTGCGAGCGGAGTGCATCCATATGGGTTTTGCATCGGATTGATGGTTGGATCGAGATGGATAATTGGATTAGGGTTTGGAAGGGGTGGCGGCTGTAGGGTTTCTCGGCCGTTATTGGGGGTTCGACGACGTCGTGGGGGTCTTTGGTGGCGCAGCGCGTTTGGGGGGCGAGGTCGGTGGCTACGACGGCGACGCATTCGAGCATTCTTCCTGTGCATTCTCATGATGATTTGGGTTGCCTGTAGCTCGTGAAGACCAAGCAGCAGCTGTGACGTGGCAACCAACGTGCTTTTTCTGGTATTATTTTATTTATTGTATATTTGAAATCGTATAACTTATATTCTGAATAACTTTTGCATACGGACTTAGAATTACACACGGTTTTCTCTGCTTGGTTCGTATTGGAATTTCGGACATTTCGACTCTTGTTTGGACGGATTTTGAGAATGTTCAATTCTTGGGTTTAAATTGGATTTAAATTCAATTTAAATTCAAAAGGTGAGTGTTTTAACCCACTCACAACTTCTAAAATTTCTTGTATGTGTTAAATTAATTTCTGATATGATTAGAAATTCATTTATGGCTGTTAGGTACATTTTATCATCATTCCTGTTAAATTGAAATTTATTGAATTAAATTGTTATTTAATTTATTATTACATATAAACTGTCAGTTAAATTGTTATTTAATTTATTATTGAATATAAACTGCCAGTAAATACCTGTTATTTATTATCTTTTCTATATTGATGTTATTATTTGAATTGGATGATGATTGTGATAAATGTTTGATGATTGATATTGGATGAATGGATGTTGTAATTATATTGTTATAAACTCAAAGTTGTTATGCATTTTATTTCATTTGGGATTGCGGTTTGAAATGATATGTAACCGTATTTTTATTTTAAATTACGGATTGAAACGATAAATATCCGTATCACTTGACCATAGGGTAGAAAATTATATAAAAACACCGTGGTCTATATATAAAATATTTTGAGAATAATTTCTATGGTTTTGGAAAGAAATATATGGTTTAATGAATATTGATTTTTTTGATATTATATAAATATTATTTTATATATAGTTAAATGCTTGAATTTAAACTATGTATGAGTTTGTTAAATAAAAGTTTAAGTTTAATAATAGAGTTTGATTTTTATTAAAATAAATGAGAGTAAGTATTTAAATTTTATTTTAATATGGAGTGCATAATGATTTAAATTAATTAAGGATGAGAGATAAATTGGAGATTTATTTGAAATTAAATTTATTCAAGAATTAAACTCTAAAGGGTTGATGTGAAATTTATTAAATTGGAAAATTTAGAAGGTATAATTATTATAACTTGATTTTGGGGTCAAGGTGAATTAAATGAGTATTTCAAGTATAACTAAATTGAGTTTTTTTTTAAGGATAATGGATCTATTATGCAAATATTTCAAAACAAAATAATAGAACATTGAATTGTTGGTTCGTAATATCAACCTTAGTTTTGAAATTATTTAATACTCAAAGTTTGAAATATATTGAAATTGAAATGGTTTATTGAAACTGAAAGTGAGTTGAAAGTTATGAATTGAGATTTAATTTAAAGGGAATAAAATTGTGAAGTCGAGGAAATTATTTTACTTTATAAAGTGATTTTAAATTCAAACTATTTTGTTTTATATATTGTTTGAATATCCAAACCATTTAAGTTTTGGAAGTTATGGTTTAAAAGCTATGAAATTCGAAGTATTATGTTTTGAAAGGTTATATTTCAAGCGTTTGGTTTTGAAATATTATTATTTTGAAAGTGCTATGATTTTAGAAAGGATATATTCGAAATAAAATGATATTATATTGATTTGGGTTTTAATAAAACGATATCATATTGATGGGTTTTTGAAACGGAAATGATATCGTATTTGTATGGTTTTAAAATGAATATTATATTCTGGTTTTAAAAGTATAAACTATTTTGAAAAGATCGTGGTGTTATAATAACGTTTGGATGTTAAAGAGACCGGGATCGGAAGTTGTCATACTCTCTCTCAACTCCGAAAACCACTTTAACAACTGTGTACGCGGTGGAGATTCCAGAATGAAGTAGGATGGTGGCGGCGTTCCTTTGAGGTATATTCATGGACCCGACTCCCGTGAATTGGCATAAGATGGCTAAAACAGAAGCGATTGAAGGGCTAATGAGGTAGCACCTTTGATCAGACACATCCCTTCGATATTATACTTTGACTTTTGGATTGATTCAGTGGCCACCTTTGATTTTTTTTGACTTCGGGGTGTGACTCGAGGTGGGCGGTAGCTGCGCGCTACACGTTACCACCGGCCCGGAAGCGTAATTGGTATATCTACCCTGGCATTGCCTAGTTGTGCCGTGTCACCTACCCTAGTGCGCCTTACGATTTTGGATTCCTCCCATAGCCCGTGGAGTATTTAGGGTAGTCTCCCGATCTGGAAATGCGCTAATACTGGATGGACCACTGGGACTATTATGGCGTTAAGGGGAATATTGGGTCACTCCTTAACGCTATTTAAAAGTAAGTTTAATTTACTGTAGGCATTATTATAATAGCGAAAAATTACTACATAGTAAATAGTTTAACGGATCCTTAGGAGATTTGAATCCCGAGCATCTCTTAAGTTACTGCACTCACGTTAGACACTGGATATGAGATGTCAAATCCTGTAAACATCTCTGATGCCGTTACACTCATATTTATTTCTATTGATTTAACTTACATAAGATCTTTTAGTTCTGACTCGAGTGTTTTGTCTTTTCAATTCGCTCGGGTCAGCCTGAGCATTTCAGGATTTGAAAACCTTACTTCTGAAAGACAAAGACGATGATTGTATTACTACTATTTATTATATTGTTCCACTACATTCATACTATTCCGCTGCATTATTTATTATTCTTTGGTATGTGTAACTCTGATATGTGTTGTATAAGTATAATCAAATGTTTTGTAAAACAGCTTCATGAACTGTTATTTGATTATTATATTTTGTTGTTCTGCTATGAGATTCTGTTTTATTTTCTTTCTTTCTCCCTTTTCTTATTCCCACCAATAACAATCCGCTCTTTTGTATGGTTTGAGTCTGACGTGTGTGGTTTATCGTCGATTTAAAGCGTACAAAAAGGTGGGATGTTACATCTGGTATCAGAGCTTTGGTTTAGCGATAAACCTTGGCTTTGTGGGGTCTAACTCTTTATTAATAGGGTAGTAATACCCTATGATGAGTCGCTGAGTGTGTATATATATGAGAGCGCGTATTTGTTAGTGTTATAGAAAGGGTTTTGATATTGTGTTAATTTGTTCCGTTTTGTATTTATAAATTCTGGTTGGTGCATAAGACTCTATGACATCAATAGGGATTTCTAAACACTTAATAGGACAGACCGACACAATATTTGTTTTGAATATAGGTGAATGAAATTATTTTGCCTATTATATTTTCTATATATATAAAATAATTTTTTTTATAAATGATTTATATATTTGGTTGCAATATATTGGTTGTTAGGTAACGCAATTTATAAATAATAGTTGAAATGAGATTGAAAATAAAATAAATAAAAATTGAGAATTTAAAACTTAAGTTCCGGGTTTTTAAAATTTTCTTTCGAATGATTTTGGAATATAATAATGATATTATTTAGAAGTATTTTCTGATATAACTATTTCAATATGATTTGAAAGAATTGCTTTAAAGAAATTTTGGAAGAAATAAGTTCTATATTCCCCTCTCCGTCGCTGGAAAATAATTTCGGTGATGAGTGCACGCATCATCGACATTCATTTTCGAGTTTTAAAGTGGGAAGACCACTGTAGTAGTTTCACTGCAGATTTATTTTGGATAAACGAATATAAATTTTAAATTGTTTTAAAGATAATTGGATATATAAATTGTAAGTATATACCTTTATCTATTATTTTTAAAATGATTTGAAATTTAACCCCGTATTTAGTTCTTAAATTTCCGTTAATCAATAGTTTCGATTATTGTAGTGAAATGGAATGTAATTAGTTAATAGTTGGAACCTTTAATAAAAATAAGAGACTAAATGCTAGGTTATAAATGAAATCACCAGAATGTTGAAATTTGTAACCTATAGAACAAAGGATATTTTTATTGAGCATTGAGTTAATTAAAAGAAGTAAAATAAAATTGTGTAACTTTCAATTACATCATTAAAAGCATATATATAGATATATATATATATATATATATATATATATATATATAACTTACCAAATATTTAAGATTCTAATGCTTATAGGAAAATGTAATAGATATTATATAAGTAATAAATGAGGTAATGAAAAGTATGTAATGAAATTCTTTTATAAATAAGAATTTAATGTTATAATTGTTGTAAACTTAAGTACGCCTGAAAGGCCACTAATTAAATATAATTGGAAAAGTTATAAAGAAATGAAAATAAACTTAAGTAAATGTTGAAGTTATTTATAAAAAAAATAAGTAAAAAGATGGATAATGTAAATAAATGAAATTAAGTAACGAATGAATGAATGTAATGCAATAAAAGAAATTGACATGATAGGGATAAATGAAAATGAAATTTTGTAAGAAATGAATGAAATAAACGCTGAATGTATGAATGAAAAGGAAATCAAACAACAAATGTATGAAATGAAATTAATGAGAATGAACTTGATCTATTGTTTGGAATTGTTGTTTTTTTGGTTTATGGTTGTTTGGGCAAGGATACTTTAAAAATTGTTTGGATGTATGAATAATCTATCTAGTTTCATCTAAGCAAATAAGCGTTATCAACCCCTCTTACTCTGCAAAAAAAAATATGTACGTTTTCGGATTACGATAATAGCGTTATTATATTGTTTTTCCCGTGTTGGGATATATTATTTTGTGATATTGTGATATATATTGTTATATTTGATATTATATTTTCTTTCCAGCCCCCCCTCCGTACAAAGAAGACTCTGCCAAAAAATTTCGTAAATTTTGGACTTAATTTTTTTTGAAAGTTTTCCAAACTTTATTAATTTGAGTATAATAAGATTTAATGGTTATAAATTGGTATATTTTATTTAAATTAATTTATTTTGTAAATTTATTTGTTTATAAATTTAATATTTTAAGTAAGATATATTGATTCCTAATTCTTCTTTTCCTCTCTTTTTTCCTTTTTCGGGACGAAAAGTTTTGATGGGGGAGAGTGTAACGACCCGTAATTTTGTATAATTTAAATTTGTTAATGTAATAAGATTTTGGTAAATTAAATCTAGAATAAATAAATTTTGTAATTCGTTAATGAATCTATAATGGAATGAAATGTAAGAATGCTGATGTAAGCTAATAAATAATTAATTCGATGCAATCCCAATTGATTGAAACAGTTGCAGGGTTATAATTGATATTAAATAGTAATATTTGATAACAAATTTAATATAAGAAAAAAATGTAAATATTAAATTAATCAATGAATTAATAATAATAAATAGTAACTGAATAAAATCAACGTTCTGTAAGTAATTGTTTGGAAATGATAACTTATATAAATATGATTAAGAGTTAGTGGCAACAATTATTATAAAGTAATCGTTTACTTAGTCCATTAAATCAAAATTTGTAATCAATTGTAATGAATCTCAATTCAACGTTATATTAGTATAAATCAAGGAAATAATTGGAAATAATATTGATTCTATTTATAATATGACAATTGGTTGATTTAAAGAATGGAAATCGACATTTATTAACTTATTGTAATTTAAATTATAATAATTGGATGAATTACAACAAAATAAAAGTAAACAATGTATTTGGTAAATTGCTTAACTTTGAAATTTACATCTGAACTTGTTTAATTTTTTTTAATTGTCTAATAAGTGCAAAATGATAAGATGTGTTAACTTTGGAATTGAAATTGAAAAAGTGATTTAATTAATTAATTATTAATTTATTCAACTAACTGAAAAATAGCCATTTGGCCACTGACTCGGATTTCGACGAAACCAGTTTCATCGGATACGTAACAGTGAATTATTGTAGGATTTCAAGTTTCGTAGCGATCGGGCTTGTCGTTTGATCGTACGGGCTCGAAACGCATAGAAATCAATTTAACTGAAATCAACTGAAATCAATTTGAAATAACTTGATTTTAGCATAACTTCTTCATACGATGGAATTTGGATGTGAAACCTGTTCCATTGCGTTAAAAACATTTAAAAACATCTATTTTAATATGTGGGATGACCCAATTTCGTTTCGGAGTCAGAACGGGCTTTTCGGGCCATTTTATCGTTCAACGCGTTTATTAATCGTGTCCATCCATTCTAATTTCAGCTTTGCATATATATACCTTGTTATAAACCCTAGCCTATCTCTTATTCCTTATTTCTATACTACAATTCAGCTGTCTCTCCTCCTCAATGGCAGACAATCAAATTCCAGATCCAATTACAATTCAAAATCAAATCAAAATTTCAAACTCCACAAACTATATCATATTTTATATCGTCGGAAAGCCCCCGAAGAGCGCGTCTCAATTCTGTGATTCGTTTTTTAGTTCGATGCATTGCTTGTCCAGAAACTGATGAACGATTCGTGGCCGTTCATCACGCGACGATGAAGTTCGTTGGATCGCCAAATCGTGGATACAGCTGGGTAGAGAGCTGCGAGTGGAGTGCATCCGCATAGGTTTTGCATCGGATCGAGATGGATAATTGGATTAGGATTTGGAATGGACGGCGGCTGTAGGGTTTCTCGCCCGTTATTGGGGGTTTTCCGGCGTCGTGGGGGTCCTAGGTGGCACGACGCGTTTGGGGGGCGAGGTCGGTGGCTCTGGACGGAGGCTACGACGGCGATGGTGACGCGTTCGAGCATTCTTTCTGTGCGTTCTCGTGATGATTTGGGTCGCCCGTAGCTCGCGAAGACCAAGCAGCAGCTGTGACGTGGCAGTCAACGTGCTTTTTCTGGTATTATTTTATTTATTGTATATTTGAAATCGCATAACTTATATTCTGAATAACTTTTGCACACAGACTCAGAATTACGCGCAGTTTTCTCCCCTGGGTTCATATTCGAATTTCGGACATTTTGACACTAGTTTGGATGGATTCTTAGACTGTTGAAATTTTGGGTTTAAATTCAATTTAAATTCAAAAGGTGAGTATTTTAACCCACTCACAACTTCTAAAATTTCTTATGTGTGTTAAATTAATTTCTGATGTGATTAGAAATTTATTTTAGCTATTTAGTACATTTTTATCATCATTCCAGTTAAATTGAAATTTATTGAATTAAATTGTTATTTAATTTATTATTGCATATAAACTGTCAGTTAAATTGTTATTTAATTTATTATTGAGTGTAAACTGCCAGTAAATACTTGTTATTTATTATCTGTTCTATATTGATGTTATTCTTTGATTTGGATGATGATTGTGATAAATGGTTGATGATTGATATTGGATGAATGGATGTTGTATTTATATTATTATAAACTGCAAGTTGTTTTGCATTTTTATTTCATTCGGGATTGCGGTTTGAAATGATATATAACTGTATTTTTATTTTAAATTATAGACTGAAATGATAAATATCCGTATCACTTGATCATAGGGTAGAAAATTATATACAGACACTGTGGTCTATATATAAAATATTTTGAAAATGATTTCTATGGTTTTGAAAAGATATATATGGTTTAGTGAATATTGATTTTTTTTGATATTATATAAATATTATTTTATATATAGTTAAATGCTTAAATTTAAGTTATGTATAAGTTTGTTAAATAAAAACTTAAGTTTAATAATAGAGTTTGATTTTTATTAAAGTAAATATGAGTAAGTATTTAAATTTTATTTTAATATAGAGTGTATAACGATTTAAATAAATTAAGGATGGGAGATAAATTGGAGATTTATTTGAAATTAAATTTATTTAAGAATTAAACTCTAAAGGTTGATGTGAAATTTATTAAATTGGAAATTTTAAGGGGTATAATTATTATAACTTGATTTTGGGGTCAAGGTGAATTAAATGAATATTTCAAGTATTACTAAATTGAAGGAAATATTTAGTTATTTGTAATTTGAGTTTTTTTAAGGATAATGCATTTATTATGCAAATATTTCAAAACTAAATAATAGAACATTGGATTGTTGAATCGTAATTATCAACCTTAGTTTTGAAATTATTTAGTAGTCAAAGTTTGAAATATATTTAAATTGAAATGGTTTATTGAAACTGAAAGCGAGTTGAAAGTTATGAATTGAGATTTAATTTAAAGGGAATAAAATTGTGAAGTCGAGGAAATTATTTTACTTTATAAAGTGATTTTAAGTTCAAACTATTTTATTTTATATATTGTTTGAATATCCAATCCATTTAAGTTTTGGAAGTTATGGTTTAGAAGCTATGAAATTCGAAGTATTATGTTTTGAAAGGTTATATTTCAAGCGTTTGGTTTCGAAATATTATTATTTTGAAAGTGCTATGATTTTAGAAAGGATATATTCGAAATAAAACGATATTATATTGATTTAGGTTTTAATAAAACGATATCATATTGATGGGTTTTTGAAACGGAAATGATATCGTATTTATATGGTTTTGATATGGATATTATATTCTGGTTTTAAAAGTATAAACTATTTTGAAAAGACCGCGATGTTATAATAACGCTTGGTTGTTAAAGAGACCGGGATCAGAAGTTGTCATACTCTCTGCCAACTCCGAAAACCACTTTCACAACCGTGTACGTGGTGGAGATTTCAAAATGAATTAGGATGGTGGTGGCGTTCCTTTGAGGTATATACGTGGACCCGACTCCCGTGAGTTGGCATAAAGTGGCTAAAACAGGAGCGATTGACGGGCTAATGAGGTAGCGCCTTTGATCGGACACATCCCTTCGATATTATACTTTGACATTTGGATTGATTCGGTGGCAACTTCTGATTTTTTTAATTTGGGGGTGTGGCTCGAGGTAGGCGGTAGCTACGCGTTACCACCGGTCCGAAAGCATAATTGGTATATCTACCCTGGCATTGCCTAGTTGTGCCGTGTCACCTTCCCTAGAGCGTCTTGTACGATTTTGGATTTCTCCCGTATCCCGTGGAGTATTTATGGTAGTCTCCCGATCTGGAGGTGCGCTGATACTGGATGGACTACTGGGACTATTATGGTGTTAAGGGGAATATTGGGTCACTCCTTAACGCTATTTAAAAGTAAGTTTAATTTTACTCTAGACATTATTATAATAACGAAATATTACTACATAGTAAATAGTTTAACGGATCCTTAGAAGATGTGAATCCCGAGCATCTCTTAAGTTACTGTACTCACGTTAGACACTGGATAGGAGATATCAAATTCCGTAAACATCTCTGATGCCATTACACTCATATTTATTTCTGTTGATTTAACTTACATAAGATCTTTTAGTTCTGACTCGAGTGTTTTGTCTTTTCAATTCGCTCTGGTCAGCCTGAGCATTTCAGGATTTGAAGACCTTACTTCTGGAAGACAAAGACGATGATTGTATTACTACTATTTATTATATTGTCCCACTACATTCATACCGTTCCACTACATTATTTATTATTCTCTGGTATGTGTAACTCTAATATGTGTTGTATAAGTATAATCAAATGTTTTGTAAAACAGCTTCATGAACTGTTATTTGATTATTATATTTTGTCGTTCCGCTATGAGATTCTGTTTTGTTTTCTTTCTTTCTCCCTTTTCTTATTCCCACCAATAACAATCCGCTCTTTTGTATGGTTTGAGTCTGACGTCTGTGGTTTATCGTCGATTTAAAGCATATAAAAAGGCAGGATGTTACAAGCTTATTAATGAAGGTTGTTGGTTGTGGTCAGTGAGGTGTTTAGATTGGTGATTGCAGATTGCTTTTGGTGTTGGTAGTTGTATTTTTCATACATATAATTGGGAAAACATAAGTGAATCTGTGCCTTTAAATATTTAAATTTCCAAACAATTGAGGTTTGTGTCTTTGAATCGTCTGAATTTGTGCCTTTAAATATTTAAATTTTCAACTATTCAACATACTCTCTCTCTCTGTCATTCTTTTTTCTTTTTTCTTTTTCTTTTTCCTTTTTCTTTCCTTTTTTTTCCAATGAAACGATATAAAACTTTTCTGTTGTTTTATTCTTGCTATCACTGGTAAAGAAATTGTAATTTCTCAGTAAACATCAGTAAGTTAAAGCTTTCCTTCCAAAGATGTAAGCCTCAACGATTGAAAACCAAGTGAGATCAGGAAGCCAAAGCTTTACTCCAATGATGTACGGATCTGAAAAAATATCATTTATTTATTACGTACATGGAAAAAATCATTCAACGCATAATACATAAAATTCTTCTATCATTACCTGCATTTTTTCTATGTCCTTTTGATTTTATTATTTCTAAACACTATTTAACTTCTGTCCATTGCGTCCCAGAGGCAATAAATTAATATATTGGTTATGATGCAGCCAGAAAAAGAAACCTCTCATCATATAGGCCTAAGCATACTAGCCTAGCCATTCATGTTTAATTGATGGAAGCTTTAACCATTTATGGGCTTGTTTTAGCACTAGCATATTTATTTGCAAATCCTTTTGTTTAATTTAATCCTAGAATGAAAACATTAAAATAAATTCATTTTAAATAAATAATAAGATAAGAAATAAGAAGAAGAAGAGAAACAAAATGTTTTAGAGGAGAGTAACTCATTGAGTATTCAATTCGATCTATTTCTTTATTTCCCCATGATTCGTATGCTTGCAACACCAACAACAAAAGTTTCCCAAATCTAATCGATCGAGTGTATTGTGTCGATCGTTTTGAGTAATATATCTAAAAATGCCCAACGATTTTTTATTGATGCCATTTTGGGCATAATAGGTACACAAAAAATATAACTCAAACTCGGACATCTTTACCTAACTTGCTAAGATAAGATGGTAGAAAAATCTTTCTTTAAGACTTCAAATTCTTGCATGACCACCATTCACCCATAATCATTTATATTCTTTTTGAGTTACGCAGGCTCATATTCCAAATCACCTTATGTGTGTTTTTTTGTCATAATTAGTTTAGTATTATGCATAAGCGCAAGCGCATGCTCTCTCTCTTCAGATGATTCAAATTCAGACGACTCAAAGACACATACCTCAATTGTATGGAAATTTAAATATTTAAAGGCACGGATTCAAAGGCAAAGAGAGCGAGGAAGGTTGTTTGTTGTAGTCGGGTGCGTTTCCATTGGACTTGCTACTTCAGATGTTGCTCCATGAATCTGCATTCTTGCTTGTCATTCATTACTTTAGACATGCATCTCTCTCTTCAGCATTTTATTCAAGCTTTCCTCTAGTTTCAACATCCTAATATTTTTTATTGAAAATCAGGTTCCACACTTAATTATGTTGGACCATTTCTGTTGCAGTTACATTCTCTCTGACACCTCAATAATACTTGCCAATGCATTTCATCTGTTTGCTGCTATTGACATTGTAATGCACTCAATTCCTTTAGCGTGCCACTCTGTATATGATTAGCATTTCTGACTACTTGGATTTCGTCATAAGTGCTTAAGCCTATCAACCTTAGCTCATGCATTATATGGGTTGTTTGTTCATGTATGAGTAAAATTATGGAAGAAATGGAGTAACTATATTGAGATTAGTTGGCCGCTACACAATGCAAAGAGCATCAAGCAAAGTATATGTTTACGTGCTGTTAGCAATTGTTAATGTACTTAGAATCAACTCATACTCCAGGTCCATTGCATGGGTTGTGTGTGCATGCATATGTTTGTACACATACATGTGTTTAGGCAACTCATTGACATGCAATGTTTAATGATTTGCAGATGATTGCAATGAAATAGTAGGTTTCACAGCCATGCTTCAAATTTGATTTTATATGCTGTTATAAGCAAATGTTTAAGTTGTACCAAACTTTGGCATCTTATATAGATTATAATTCTATGGTTTGAGTTCAGAAAAGATATGGCTAAGCTCTTAAGTACCGTTGCATTATAGATAATTTATGTTTTTATTAGGCCTGAAGCTAATTTGTGAACTTGGAAAAAATTTCACTCGTTACCGAGTATACCTTCTGGTAAACCTGCAACTGTTTCAAGTTTTGGTTATATTATGTTTGAATAATAATCAATTAATATTGTTTGAATGTTACTTAATAATTCATAGCAAATTCTTATTGTTGAGTATCAACCTTGTTTACTAGTAATTATCTTTTTCGGAATGAAGACCATCAACAACAATGGACATGACTTCAATTGTTATATGTATTATGACATTTGTTAATACTGGTTGTGTAAACTTGTTTGTGAATGCATGTGGTATGTGAATTTGCTCATTTTGTCAAATAACTATTATTCAAATGGTTATGGATATTATACTTATATGATTAATGTGCTTTCAATCATTTGAATATGATGATTATATGATTGATTGATTGGTTGTTGGTTTGAATATGGTAATTATACGATTGTTGATGATTTTAATATGACTATTATATAACTTGTTGCTGGAAATAATATAAGCCATTAACCGTATATAGTAGCATTTAAAACAAAACAATCAACACCTTTTATTAGCGTTTTAAAAATGCTACAGAAACAAATGTAAAATACGACCTGAATTTATAGTGGTATAAAATAAATGCAGCGAAAAGTTTTTAGTTGCACAAAATAAACGCTATAGAAAATCAAAGAATAATCCAACTACGAATGCAATTAAAAATGTTAGTTTTGGTAGGATTTTGTAAACACTGCAGAAAAACCTTTAACAACATTTAAAGAAGACAGTTATACGGAAATACTTTATAGCGTTTATTAAAACACAACAAAAAAAAAATCATACTTTTAGTTGCGCGGCCTGTAGTAGTAGTATTCTTTAAAATGCTGCTAAAAGATTTGGTAGCGTTTTTTCAATGCTACTAAAGGTCTTTTTAGGTGTAATTGTGCCATGAATATTTTCTAGGAGCCATCAGTAATTAATTGGGTGAGTATATAAAAGTTATACATGTATAAATTGATACATGAATCAATACACGGTTGAATTTAATTTATATATAACTAATTGCTAAATGTTTTAGAACGTTTGAAGGGTCCATCCAGCCCTGTCATGGTTGGCCATGGAGTGAGATAAAAGGGTTTGAACCAAAGGCTAGATCTAGAACATAAAAGAAAGGAGTTTAGGAAATAAAGGAGGAAATCAATATTTGATCCCTTTTATAAATACAATACTTAACTCCTCATTTCCTCGCTTAATCACCCCCTCTCTCTTAGACCCTGGCCTTTGTCTTCCTTTTGAATCATTTCTGGCCGAAATCCCAAAGCAAATAATAATAATGGTATTTAGTTTATTCAGATAAATAAAAGGTGGTTCTCCTTCTTTTGCAAAGCTAGGAGTTGGGATATTAGATCTAGGAGCAACTCTTTCAATCTAGGTGCATTCAAGAGCAACATCAATAAGTTTTAACATATTCTATTTTTTATATTTTGACCATGAAGTTGTAGATCTAGTTGTTTAATTGTTTTAACGAATTTGTATATGCTTCTGTTGTCTATGTTTAATATACAAGCGTAGATATGTTGATATGGATTAGATTTGAAATAATAATAATAATTTTGATTGTTAATTCTTATTGTTAATTAGTTACTATTATTGTTGATGTTATTTTAGATGTTGATCTAGTAGCAAATTTATTATATATATAGTTAAAGTAACATCCCCAAAATTTTATCAATTTAAATTTAGTAATTTATTTAAATTTCTGAAATTTAAATTTGGAATTAATTTGAAATTTTTAAAGGCAAATAGAATTAGTATTGATTTATTCATATATATAATGGATTGTAATTCAAATTTGAACTTGAACTTGTATGTGAATTTAAATTTAAATATAAAATATCTTAAAAATATTTGGATTCAAAATATTAACATGTGTGTACGATTTTATTAATGTATAAATTAGTATTAAAACATTTTCTTTTAAAGTTGTATAAATATAAAAAAGGGATGTGATTATATAAATAGAAAATGTAATTTAAAATAATATACGTAAATGTGTTTATAAATTAAGAAGTATAATATAAATAAAAATAATGCATAAACATTTTCTCACGCAAAGGAATTTACAAGTGTTAATATTTAACATATTCAACTTAACAAGTGTAACAATCTTGAAATAAAAATGAACAACTGTCATCTTCTTGTTTTTAATCTTTAAGAACATTTATAACACGAAATTAAAGCTATATAATATTTTTACTCTCCTCCCTTTCATCTTTTTTTATCTTATTTTCAAAAGTCTGTAAAACCAAAAGAAACAAACAAACAAACAAGAAAACATTTCAAAACAGATCTAAACAAAGGCTTCTTCAATCTTTGAATCAGTAAAGCAATCCAAATAAAAGATCAAAAGCAAACAACCAAGTCTGCAAACAAACAACACATCAAAGCACAACTCAACAATCAAGGCATTTCAGATTCAAAACAAAAATCAAATATTCAGGGATCATTACAAATCAACTCAAACAAGAAAATTCAAGTTCCGGTAGTCTGTTTTCAACTTCCAGAATTTAAAGCTCTCTGTTTTCTTTCTTGACCAAGGTGAGTAAACTTTTTGAGATTTTGTAATGTGATCTGTTGTTTGAACTCATGCTTAAGTAAGATTGAAAATGTGTTGCATGTATACAGAGATGTGTACATGTGTATATATTGTTTGTGCATTCCTATTACAGGCATGAACCCTCTGTTCCAGGTTAACAGGCATAAGCCTGTTCAAAAGAATTCAATTCTTCTTCTTCAATCATTTTTTAGCTTGTAGAATTGAAACAGAAATTGTTTATTTAAACATGATTTAAATTTTAAAAATGGGTTTAAGAAAAAATAAATTAAAGGGTTTCTGGAAATTTGAAAATAGAGGCACAATTCAAATTTTGATAAAATTCAAACATCGAAAATCCTAGTTTCAGATATACTATCTGAAACGTTATCAAAAATAATGATTTTTGAAATAAAATCAAGATTTTTAATGAACTATCGATCCAGAAATATGAAGTTGAACGATATTGGAATTTTTGGTGATTACTGGTGATCGACGATGTAGTTTGTTTCGCGATCATGGCTGAAGCTAGCATGGCGGTCAGGGATAATCAGAAAATTGTTGAATGAATTTATAAATCATCGTGGTGGCTAAAGATCGACGAATTAAGGTTTAAGCTTCGTTTTTGTAATTGGTCGGAATTCGACCAATTGCAAAGCCAACGTTGCATCGGGCTTGACCAGGACAACTGGTGGCGGTTGATGAATGATAGGAGAGGCTCTGGACGAAGGCACGTGAACTCTGGTAAAACGTGTTGTCGACACAAGGTGGAATAGTTGGTCAAACTTGTGTTCCAGTTTAGGTCAAACTGCCCGTTTGCGAATGCGTTGTGATTTCTGACTTCTAGGTGGTTTGATGGTTTGGGAGGGTTGTCACTAACGTGTTGACGACTGGAGCTTCGATCGTAGGTGGCTGTTTCGACTATGCATGCGCACGAGGCCAGAATTGTATCAGGAAGCTTGGTAGAGGAATAAGGCTATGGACTCGAAGTGTTCTTTGGGGAATCAAGATGCTAGCTCGAGAGAGGTCTCGGGTGTTTTTGAATGAATACCGGGTATAAAATAACTTCAACAAAATCTATGTTTTTAAAAAGAAAAGTATGGGTGATTCCGGGGAGACTCGAAACAAATGGAGGATAGGCCCGGGGTGACACTAGAGTGAGTCTCGGGTATTAAGATTTCTAGTTTTAAAAACTTTAACAATCTAAATTAAATAAATTTCTAAATTTACTCTTTTTAAGAAAAATTATGATTGTTTATTAAGTCAAAATGTGTAGTTTAAGGATTTTGAAATAAAATATTTTAACTTAATTAAGTTTAAGAATGTTTTAAACTTATATTTTTAAAAGTTTATTTTAAGTAAAACTTAATTAAGTAATTAAGGAATTAATCAAATATGTTTTAATTTGTTAACTTAAAGGTTAAGTTAATTTATATTGTTAATAATTTTTAATTAATTAAAATTTTATAATTATTTAATAATTAAGGAATGGTTATTAATAAATGTTAATTAATTATTAATAAAGGTTAATTAATTATTAATAAAAAGTTAATTAATTTAGAATTAAGGATTAATTAATTAAGGAACAATTAATTAATGAAGGCGATTAAGATTTAATTAATTTATAACCAAGGAAATTAATCATTGATTAAAGATAATTAATGAAAGCAATTATGTGGTTAATTAATTTAAATCACACGATTAATTCATCTTAATTGAAGATGATTGATTAGTATTGAATGCTGTGTATTGGATTGATATCTCTGATATGTGATTGTGATGCTATGTAATATGAATTGCTTTGTGCTAAGCTATGATATCTGTGATGATTATATTTCTGTGTGAATGTGAAAACCCATTGGCCCGTAAAACAGCATATGAATTTCGATGCGACAGGGAGTCGGACTCCAATTGGTTATACGAAACCCACATCGAATATTAATGATGAATTTTTGTGATTGATATACCCACGTGTTTTTAAATTGAGCGCTTGCTATTCGGTTCAGCTGAGAGAGGAATTTATGTCATATAACCCATTCTGAATAGTGATGTGACGAAATGGATAACATTTGAAGACGGTGGTGAAGACCGGGTGTCTTCGAGAATGATAGGATAACCTGTCGAATGACTTTGCGCTGAGTTGCTCCGGTATTGAGATCTCCATATATGATGGGGAGTCCGATCGAGATTGTGGATGCCCGGATTGCAAGGGCTTCTTTTGAAGTGCTTTCGGTTCTGTTCGAACCCAAAACAGACTTGTATGGTTGTATGTCTGACATTACATTTTGTGATATAAAGCTGATTTCTTTCAAATACATTTCTGTTGGTGGCGGAGAATTTATTATCATAGTTTAACACCCTTCTCTAAGACGTACGAGCTCAGAGGTTATGTAGTTGATGGTTATTAGTGATATACTCCCAATTTGGTAGTGTGGCATGCTGAGTGTTGTTGTGTGTTGCTGATCATTTGTTGATCGAAGGCAAAGCTTTTGTGAAAATCATAGCTTTGTGGACGAGACTTCGTCGAACCTCACAACCCGGTAATGGTCGAAACAGGAATCGTTGCAGCAAGGTTATTTGGGGGTAGCGCCCCCTGAGGGTATGTCCATTTTTTCTAGATAAGAAGTGGTATCATGGTATGGATCCCGGATACTTAACTTATGTGGTTGCTGCAAACTTATTGCTTTGTGGTTGTTGGTTGAGAGGCGCCTAGGATAAAGGTTGGTAACGATCGGGAGATGGCATACTCGTGTCAGTGGTTACCTAGTTATAGAGGTAACCCGACCTTGTGTTGGCAGAGATCTGGTTAGGTTCTCGGGGACGTCCCTCCAAAGGCGTTTCATTCGGTGTAGGAAGTTCCTTTGCCTGACCATTTGTTGGAAATTCATTCATTCAATATGAGCCGTTTATGATTTTAGTTGTATAACCTGCCATTTACTTATGGTGGTCACCACCGTTTAGATGGTAGCTATAGTAGGCATACAATAATGGTTGTATGCTGGCTAAGATTAATATTATACTTTCGAAAATGTTTCCTACACTATGCACTAATAATAATATTAAAAAGAGTTTTCTCGTATCAAACATGTTTGACTATCATAAGAAGAAATCTCCTCCAATTATGCGATTGCATTGTGTGTGTGGCCGGAGGTCTTATGGTAGTTTCATTTTCCAAAAGCATATCGGTTTTGTTTTATAAACTATTATGTACAAGCAACTGTTTTTATTTACGTATACCAGTCTTATGACTGACCCGAAGTTTATTGTTCCCTTCCTAAACTCTAGGTGCCCATAACTTCCACACAGGCAGCCTGGAAGCAGGTTATCCGTGTTTTGAAGCTAGCTTGGATTTTGAAGTCTTTTGGAAGCCATCTAATTTTGGAAAGCTTTAGGCCTTGGAAATCTTTTGAAGTGTTGGAATTTTTTAAGATCTTATTGGAGTGGAAGTATGTTGGAAACTTTTTGAAGTCTCTGTTGTTCCGCTGTGGAGTTGTCGTAGTATCATATGTGTAGCACTCTGATATTGGCGATCGATGTTGTAATGGATATTGTATCAAAGTTTTATCTGTGTTGTGATCAATGATATTTATTTTATTTCCTCTGTTTATATTCATCTAATGTTGTTATAAGCTCCATCCGATCTAAAGTTCACCATTTGTATCTTCGGCAGTCAAATACAAGTGAGGTATTTGATGTTGATTTTTGAACGTCGGATTTTGGGTCGTGACAAGTGGTAACAGAGCTAAACGTTGAGTAAGAAATTTAGCTACGGAGTATAACACATTAGGTGGCTCATTAGAGATAGGGTGAAGTATACGCTAGAATGAGTACAACCCGAAGGACCGAAACCCTAAAATTTCTTGGTCTATTTCTTTAAACTGTTGATATTCCTTAAGATATCTTGTCCGTATACCTAAATCAAGTTTTCTTACTATTTACAGATAGTGAGAATGAGCGAAAGAAGAGGACAAGGTAGGGGACAGGGAAATACCACTACAACTGGTCAAGTCCCTGCAACAGCAACTATACCTACTCAACCTCAGCCGAATTTGGCTGATCTATACAAAAGTTTCTCGAATCTTAGAGGTAAGCCGTTCACCGGCAAGGAATCTATTGTCGTAGCCCAAGCCTGGATTAGATCGTAAGAAAGAATTTTTAGAGGGTTGAAGTTGGAAGACGATCAAATGCGACAATAGCGTCTTGGCAACTCCAAAAGGAAGCTCTAGCTTGGTGGGAGACAGTTACCGTGGATGAGCCGGAAGATGAGTTTACTTGGAGTCGATTCAAAGAGGTGCTTGAGCAGCGATACATGCCATCTGCTAGTATCTCTCGAATGTACCAGGAGTTCATAGATTTGAAACAGGGAAGTTTATCATTTGAGGAGTATTTGAATAAATTCAACAAATTATCTCGTTTTGGTCCGGAACTGGTGAATACACCCTTGAAGAAAAATGAAATATTTATTCCGGGAATAAATAAGAAGTACCACGAGAGGATGACTGCCCACTAAAAGAATCCTTTTCGGACTTGATCGATATGGGTTATCGATATGCTACTCTAGATATGCAGGAAGTTTCGAAAGAGAAGGGGAGTTCAAGCAATCCGAATTGAAAAAAAGGAAGTTCGATGGGAAGAAGCTGGATTAAGGCAATGAGAAGAGAAGTAATGAGGAAAACTCGACTAGAAATATTACTTGTTACAACTGTCAGGAGAAAGGCCATTATGCAAACGATTGCAAGAAGCCAAAGAAACAAATAAAGAAAGATCAACCCGTGAAGACAAGTCAAAGATCCAAGGAATGCTATTGCTGTCACCAGCCAGGTCACAGAGTTAAAAATTGCTCGAAAAAGAAACAAGCACAAGTAGCGAAAATGTACGCAATAAAAGATGACCCCTCAACTGCAAAGGCGGATAAAGAGAAAGGAGTTTTGGAGGGTAACCTTATCATTTATGATAGAGTTGTTAGAGTATTGTTTGACACGGGAGCTTAACATAGCTTTATCTCTCAACAAATCATGAATGAATTGAAACTTGAACCTAAATTTGTCAACGACCCCATTTGCATGAAGAATCCAATTGGTGGTCCTGCAAACCTTTGTCTATATTGTAGGGAAGTGCCTATCTCGTATTCTTTCCATCAATTTTCTATCAACCTTTATGTTCTTGACTTTAACGAATTTGAAATATTACTCGGAATGAATTGGTTAACAAGAGACGAAGCCAAATTAGATTGTAACAATCGAACAATTCTGGTCAAAACAAAACTTGGAGATTTCACTGAAATTTCTTGTGAAGACCCTAGTCCGGAAAGGGACAAGTTGATTTATACGTTGGAATTTCCCGAACCTAGTTTGGAGTCCATACCTATTGTCCAGGAATTTCCAAATGTATTCAAAGAGGTCAAATCTTTACCCCCATACAGAGAAATTGAATTCAGAATTGACTTTGTACCCAATGCTTGTCCTGTTGTCCATGCAAGTCGTAGGAAAGCACCCAGAGAAAGAATTGAACTAGTCAATCAAACCAGGGATTTGTTAGAGAAAGGATTAATACGTCCTAGTGTTTCCGAATGGGGTTCAGCTGTGGTATTCGTCGCTAAGTCTGACGGATCCTTGAGATTGTGTGTGGACTACCGCAATCTCAATAAGCTAACTCTCAAGAACAAGTTTCCTTTACCCAGGATCGATGACTTGTTCGATCAACTGCACGGCGCTCGATTCTTTTAAAAGATGGATCTAGCCCAGGGATTCCATTAGCTACGAATTGCCGAAGACTGTGTTCACTTGACTGCTTTCAGGGGTCCATACATTTTCTACGAATGGTTAGCCATGCCTTTTGGACTAACAAATGCTTCGGCATACTTCGTAGACTTAATGAATCGTGTATTCCGAGAAGTATTAAACAAATTTGTTCTTATGTTTATCGATGATATCCTAATCCACTCCAAAAAAGAAGAGGAGCATGCTAAGAATTTGAGAATTGTTTTGGAGATATAGAGAAGGAACATTCTATTCACCAAATTTTCTAAATGCCACTTTTGGATCAAGGAAGTCAGATTTCTCGGGCACATTGTTAATGAAGAAGGAATTTCTGTTGATCCGGGCAAGCATTCTCCTATTTTAGATAGGAAGCGACCCACAAATCTGAAAGAAGTTCAAAGTTTTCTGGGTTTAGCGGGATATTACCGGAATTTTGTTCAGGATTTTTCTAAGATAGCTAGTCCATTGACTAAGCTAACAATGAAGAATGCAAAATTTGACTGGACTCCGAAGTGTGATGAAGCTTTCCAGAAATTAAAGAGGAGATTGACTACTGCTCCTGTTTTCGCTATTATTAACGAGAATTAAGGCTTATCTATTTATACTGACGCTTGTGGTGACGGTTTGGGTGTGGTGATAATGCAGAATGGGAAAGTAATTGCCTACGCGAGTAGACAATTACGTCCGCACGAGAGCAACTACCCAACATACGATTTGGAGCTCTTGGCTATTATTTTCGCCTTAAAAATCTGGCGTCACTATCTTCTGGGTAAGAATCTGTTTCAGCTCTACAAAGATTTAAAGTTTAACTTAACTTAATATTTAAACTTAATAAATCCTTCTTGTTTAGGTCAAAAATTCGAATTATTCACCGACCAAAAATCTCTGAAATATCTCTTTACCTAGAAAGATCTAAATCCGAAATAGCGTCTTATGACCTAGATATTCTGTATACGCCTAGAAAGGCCAATGTAGTTGCCGATGCCTTGAGTACAAAACATGCTATTCTAGCTCATCTTATTGTCGCTCCTACTTGTTAAAAAGATTGCAAGACAGCAGATAGAAGACAAGTTTCTTCGAGAAATGTATAGAAGAATTCATCGTGGTGAAGATTCCAATTTTGAAATCGATAGTCGTGGAATTATTAGACTAAAAGGCAGGATATGTGTCCCAGACATCCCGGATCTGAAACATGTAGTTTTGGACGAGTGTCACAAATCCAAACTCAGTATCCATCCAGGAGTTAATAAGATGTATAGAAATATCAAAAGATTTTTCTGGTGGAAAACAATGAAAAGGGACATATCTATTTATGTAAGTCGTCGTGCTACCTGCCAGCAAATTAAAAGTGATCAAAAGAAAGTAGCGGGTTTACTCCAACTATTGGAGGTGCCAAAGTGGAAGTGGGATCAAGTGTCGCTGATTTCATCTACGGGTTGCCACGAACTAAGAAAGGAAATGAAGAAATTTGGGTTATAGTGGATCGTCTGACTAAAACTACCGACTTCATCCCAGTGAAATCCACCCAGACAGCAGCAAGCTTAGTAGAGCTGTATATAGAAGAGATTGTTCTTCTCCACGGTATACCCAGCAGTATAGTGAGTGCTCGTGATCCGATCTTCACTTGTACATTTTGGAAGGCGTTTCAAGCCGCATTAGGAACCAAACTGAATTTCAGTACTGCTTATCACCCACAGTCTGATGGGCAGACTGAAAGGATAAATGAAATTTTAGAAGACCTTTTGCGAGCTTGTATTCTCGACTTTGGCGGTTCGTGGGAGGATCATTTACATCTGGTTGAATTCTCACATAACAATAGCTATCAGGCCAGTATCGAAATGGCTCCTTTCGAAGCTTTATGTGATGGTCTGTGTCGGTCACCTGCATGTTGGATAAATTCAGGTGATAGACCCGTCCTTGGACCAGATATGATTAAGGAATCCACTAAAATGTTGAATTTATTCGAAACAAGTTGGAAATGGCTCAAAGTCGTCAGAAGAGTTATTACGACCGTAGGAGAAGAGCCTTAGAATTCCAGGTTAGAGATTCTGTATTCCTAAAAGTGTCTCCAACGCATGGAGTATTGAGGTTTGGGAAGACTGATAAGCTGGCACCATGGTATATTCGTCTTTTTCCTATTCTAGAGAGGATCGATCCTTTAGCATATCGAATGTAGCTACCCAGTTGGTTATCTGGCGTGCATGATGTGTTTCACATTTCTAACCTCCAGAAATATGTACACGATCCAGATAGTATTATTGAAGAGGCTGCTCAGCAGGATTTGGAGATCACACCAAATCTGGCAGTAAAGAGAGAACCGATAAAGATCATTGATCGTGATGAAAAGCAGTTGAGAAACAAAATTGTGAAACTGATTAAAGTGCAATGGAGTGGTGATCCAAAGGACTGTAATTGGGAAACAAAGGATAGCATGCAAAAGTCCTATCCAATTGCAGAGTGGATATTCTAGCTTGTTTGGTAAGCCATTTCTCTATCTTCTATATATTCATATGATTCTTTATTTGTCTTTCTCTCTCTTTCAAATTTCGAGGATGAAATTTTCTTAAGGGGGAGAATTTGTAACATCCCAAAAATTTTGTCAATTTAAATTTAGTAATTTATTTAAAGTTTTGAATTTTAAATTTGGAATTAATTTGAAATTTTTGAAGGAAAATAGAATTAGTATTGATTTATCCATATATATAATGGATTGTAATTCAAATTTGAATTTGAATATGAACTTGAAATTGAACTTGTATTTGAATTTAAATTTAAATATAAAATATATTAAAAATATTTGAATTCAAAATATCAACATATGTGTATGATTTAATTAATGTTTAAATTAGTATTAAAACATTTTCTTTTAATGTTGTATAAATATAACAAAGGGATGTGATTATATAAATAGAAAATGCAATTTAAATTAATATACATAAATGTGTTTATAAAATAAGAAGTACAATATAAATAAAAATAATGCATAAACATTTTCACATGCAAAGGAATTTACAAGTGTTAATATTTAATATATTCAACTTAACAAGTGCAACAATCTTGAAATAAAAATGAACAAGTGTCATCTTCTTGTTTTTAATTTTTAAGAAAGTTTATAAAAAAAAATTAAAGCTATATAACATTTTTACTCTCACCCCTCTCATCTCTTTTATCTTATTTTGAAAAGTTTTAAAATCAAAAGAAACAAACAAACCAGAAAACATTTCAAAATAGATCTAAACAAAGGCTTCTTCAATCTTTGAATCAGTAAGCAATCAAAATAAAAGATCGAAAGCAAACAACCATGTCTGCAAACAAACAACATAGCAAAGCACAACTCAACAATCAAGGCATTTCAGATTCAAAACAAAAATCAAAGATGCAGGGATCATTACAAATCAACTCAAACACGCAAACTCAAGTTCCAGTAGTCTGTTTTCAACTTCTAGAATTTAAAGCTCTCTGTTTTTCTTTCTTGATCAAGGTGAGTAAACTTTTTGGGATTTTGAAATGTGATATGTTGTTTGAACTCATGCTTAAGTAAGATTGAAAATGTGTTGCATGTATACAAAGATGTGTACATGTGTATATATTGTTTGTGCATGCCTGTTACAGGCATGAACCCTCTAGTCCAGGTTTACAGGCATAAGCCTGTTCAAAAGAATTCAATTTCTTCTTCAATCATTTTTAGCTTTTAGAATTCAGACAGAAATTGTTTATTTAAACATGATTTAAATTTTTAAAATGGGTTTAAGTAAAAATAAATTAAAGGGTTTCTGGAAATTTGAAAATACAGGCACAATTCAAATTTTGATAAAATTCAAACATTGAAAATCCTAGTTTCAGATATACTATCTGAAACGTTATCAAAAATAATGATTTTTGAAAGAAAATTCAAGATTTTGAATGAACTATTGATCGAGAAATACGAAGTCGAACGATATTTGAATTTTTGGTGATTACTTGTGATCGGCGATGTAGTTTGTCTCGCGATCATGGCTGAAGCTAGCATGGTGGTCAGGGATCATCAGAAAATTGTTGAATGAATTTATAAATCATTGTGGTAGCTAAAGATCGATAATTTAGGGTTTAAGATTCGTTTTTGTAATTGGTTGAAATTCGACCAATTGCAATGCCAACGCTGCATCGGACTGGACCAGGACAACTGGTGGCGGTGCGTGAATGATAGGAGAGGCTCTGGACGAAGGTGCTTGAACTCTGGTGAACAGCGTCACCGATACGAGGTGGAATAGTTGGTCGAACTTGTGTTCTAGTTTGGGTCAAACTACTCGTTTGCGAATGCGTTGTGATTTCCGACTTCTGGGTGTTTGATGGTTTGGGAGGGTTGTCACTGATGTATTGACGACCGGAGCTTCGACTAGAGGTAGCTGTTTCGACTGTGCATGTGCACGAGGCCAAAATTGTATCAAGCGGCTTGGTAGAGGAAGAAGGCTATGGACTCGAAGTGTTCTTTAGGTAATCAGGATGCTAGCTCGAGAGAGGTCTCGGGTGCTTTTGAATGAATACCGGGTATAAAATAACTTCAACAAAATCTAAGTTTTTAAAAAGGAAAGTATGGGTGATTCGGGGGATTCTCGAAGCAAATGGAGGATTGTCCCGGGGTGATACTCGAGTAACTCTCGGGTATTAAGATTTCCAGATTTAAAAACTTTAAAAATCTAATTAAATAAATTTCTAAATTTATTGTTTAAAAAAAATGATGATTGTTTATTAAGTCGAAATGTGTAGTTTAAGGGCTTTGAAATAAAATATTTTAAATTAATTAAGCTTAATAATGTTTTAAAACTTATATTTTTAAAAGTTTATTTTAAATAAAACTTAATCAAGTAATTAAGGAATTAATCAAATATGTTTTAATTTGTTAACTTAAAGGTTAAGTTAATTTTTATTGTTAATAATTTTTAATTAATTAAAATTTTATAATTATTTAATAATTAAAGAATGATTATTAATAAAGGTAAATTAATTATTAATAAAGGTTAATTAATTATTAATAATGGTTAATTAATTATTAATAAAAGGTTAATTAATTATTAATAAAAGGTTAATTAATTTAGAATTAAGGATTAATTAATTAAGGTAATTAATTAAGGAATAGTTAATTAATGAAGGTGATTAAGATTTAATTAATTTATAATCAAGGATAATTAATCATTGATTAAAGATAATTAATAAAAGTAATTATGTGGTTAATTAATTTAAATCACATGATTAATTCATCTTAATTGAAGATGATTGATTGTTATTGAATGCTGTGTATTGGATTGATATCTCTGATATGTGATTGTGATGCTATGTAATACGAATTGCTTTGTACTGAGCTGTGATATTTGTGATGAATATATTTCTTTGTGAATGTGAAAACCCATTGGCCTGTAAAATGACATTTGAATTTCGATGCGATAGGGAGTCGGATCCTAGTTGGTTATTCAAAACCCACATCGAATATTAATGATTAATCTTTATGATTGATATATCCACGTGTTTTTAAATTGAGCGCTCACTATTCGGTTTAGCCGGGAGAGGACTTTGTGTCATATAACCCATTCCGGTTAGTGATACGACGAAATGGATAGCATTTGAAGACGGTGGTGAAGGCCGAGTGTCTTCTAGAACGATATGATAACCTATCGAATGACTCCGCACTGAGTTGCTCCGGTATAGAGATCTCCATATCTGATGGGGAATCTTATCGGGATTGTGGATGCCCGTATTGAAAGGGCTTCTTTGGAAATGCCTTCGGTTCTGTTCGAACCCGGAACGGACTTGTATGGATTTATGTCTGACATTAAGCTTTGAGATATAAAGCTGATGTCTTTCAAATACATTTCTGTTGGTAGCGGAGAATTTATTCTCTTAGCTTAATACCCTTCTCTGAGACGTACAAGCTCAGAGGTTATATAGTTGATGGTTATTAGTGATACACTCCCAATTTGGAAGTGTGGCACGCCGAGTGCTGCTGTGTGTTGCTGATTATTTGTTGATCGAAGCAAGGCTTTTGTGAAAAGCGTAGCTTTGTGGACGAGACTTCATCGATCCCCACAACCCGGTTATGGTCGAAAGAGGAATCGTTGCAGCAAGGTTATTTGGGGGTAGCACCCCCTGAGGGTATGTCCATTTTCTTCTGGATAAGAAGTGGTATCATGGTATAGAGCCCAGATATTTAACTTATGTGGTTGCTGCAAACTTATTTCTTTGTGGTTGTTGGTTGAGAGACGCCTCGGATAAAGGTTGGTAACGACCGGGAGATGGCATACTCATGTCAGTAGTTACCTAGTTACAGAGGTAACCTGGCCTTGTGTTGGCAGAGATCCGGTTAGGTTCTCGGGGACGTCCCTCCTGAGGCGTTCCATTCGGTGTAGGAAGTTCCTTTGCCGGACCAATTGTTGGAAATCCAATCATTCAATATGAGCCCTTTACGGTTTTAGTTGTTAGCTATAGTAGGCATACAATAATGGTTGTATGCTGGCAAAGATTAATATTATACTTTCAAAAATATTTTCCACACTATGCACTAATAATAATATTAAAAAGAGTTTTCTCGTATCAAACATGTTTGACTATCATAAAAAGAAATCTCCTCCAATTGTGCGATTACATTGTGTGTGTGGCGGGAGGTCTTATGGTGGTTTCATTTTCCAAAAGCATATTGGATTTGGAGAAAGAATATTTTATTAAAAAAATTAGTTTTTATTTCAGGTCAAGATGTTAATTTAACAATTATATTTACATTTAATTTATAATCATTAATTTTTCGCAAAATAAAACATATCTATGGAACAAAAAGATAAAATGAAAGGTCGTGTTTTGGCAAAAGAATATATATACATGTGTGTACATTATATTTACAAAGTATCTTAAATTATTAATGTATAATATATATTTGAATTTGTAGATCTAGATCTAATCTTATTGTCTTACCAAATCAAACAACTTAATGTTTCGGAATAAAAATTTTGAATTCAGATTTATTGATTCGGTTAAAGTCAATTAAGATTTACTAAGGGATTTATTGAAAAAACTTTTGAAACATACATATATGTGTGTATATGGCCAAGGACCACTAGCTCAACTAGTTAGTAGTATGATGCTTAAGACAAATGTTAGAGGTCCAAAGTTCGAGCCCCTAAGATAACAAAATGAGTTGTCCACTTGAATAAAGGACCACTCTTACTATTCAAAAAAGGCATGTGTATATATATACATTTATTTGCAAATAATATCTTGGACAGCTATTGTGTATATAAAGGGCAAATGCAGCCGTTGCCATGTAAATCCCAACACCTATACATGTACACTTTAGCTATTACACAGTATGAAAATTTGCAGTTGCACTATATTCACTTAAGTATATTTTGGATATACTCACAAACATACCAAATACAAATTTGGTCAAATATATCATTTAAACAAATTAGAAAGTTAAATAAAACTAGTTTTAATTTGAAAATATTATAATGGTTGTACAATATATCCTAAGGGGTGAATACGGTATTTAAAATATTTCACAGACAAAAAGTAAATAATGCAAAATGTAAATGCAAAAATTAAATAACACACAGATATATCCAGCTTCGGCCACTAAATCATTAGTGCCTACTATTGTCTCCATCGTTATTACTATAATTATATATTCGAATGCTTATAATATTTGTAAATTTGCACTTCCTACTAACATGAATATATTAATCCTTCATATAGTAAACCTGAATCGGCTTTTTCCTTAAGTCAAGAATTTTCTAAATTACAAACTATAGTTCATTCCTAGTTAAAAAACTAGAGTTCAAAAATAGAAAAGAAAATTACAAAAGGTAAATAATAAATTGCCTCTGTAAATAATTGAATATGTAAATAAATGAATAATGGCGATTCCTTTTTCTCTCTTTTACTAAGTCAGACGTGTCCTTTCCATACTCCAAAATTTCTCTCTCCTCTCTTTGAAAATCACATAGCCTTCCTTCTTTTATTTAGTGTGCTACTATTGACACCCGCTTTTTTTCCAGCTACCAAAATTAAAGGCTACCTTTAAGAATTTCATTTCTCTCTACCTAACACTAATCGCTATTTTCTACACATTAACAGGTACCCAAAATTCAAAACGTTTATTCCCTCCACCTTTCAGAATGAACGCCATCGACAAAGGAAAAACGGAGAAGTCGAGTCGTTTGTCAGCAAATTAAAAGCTCATAGCCTCTGAACAACCTACGCAGTCATCGAGTAAGCATTCATTCCCTAGTTTTTTAAAATCCTAGATTTTTCAAATCATAGCTGAACTGGTTGTCATTGATTAATACGTTAAACTTTCGCTTTTGATTTTTCTATCACTATAAAAAATAACAGTATTCTCGATGGCTCAGTACCATTGATGGCCGATGGTAGCCGTCGGTATGTACGCCGTCGAGGAATATTCGTTCCAATGGCTCTTCGATGGCTCTACCATTTTATTTTCATCGGCTTCATTGTTTTATTTTCGACAACCGACAACGGATTTACCAATGGCTTCCAACGCTAAGTCATGTGCACATGGAAGTACATGGCCTGCCTAAATTGACGTCGGAAGCCGTCGGATGTCTAGAAAACAAACCGTTGGTTATTTGTTGAAATTATTGTAAAACAAGCCCTCGGTCGCCATTAGAAAAGCTGTCGGTATGTAGGCTGTCAAAGAATGTTCTTTTTAACGGCTTTCTGATGGCTTCGTCATTTTATTTGTGGCAGTTGACAATGTCTTTACCAACGGCTGACGACGCCACATCGTGTATACCTGGAAGAACATAGCTTGTCGAAACTGGTGTCGGAAGCCTTCAAAATACCTAGAAAGTAAGCCGTCGGAAGCTGTTGGTTTGCCATCGAAATACCTAGAAAATAAACCGTTGGTAGCCGTCAAAAGCCGTTGGAAATTTATAAGTTTTTTTTTCAATTTCAGCAGCCTTTCAACCTCAACTAACATATATATATATATATATATATATATATATATATATATCGTTGCTCAACTTCATATATACAACTCATATATATCAAAGTCCAAATCACATATAAAACATCAATAACAACAAAGTATCAATATTTACAATATATCAAACTAAAACAACCCACAACATATTCAAACATCCATCAATATCTCAAACTACATCCCAAAATGTATCAAACAAGTCCGATAACATCTCAAAACAACTCAAATCGACCTCATACACATCCAACATCTCGAAATGTATAAAAAGACTCAAATCAACCTTACCCATCTCAAACATATCCAAACATATCCAACGCTCAAACACCATACCAACAAAGCAAAACTATCTCACCGTCTCAAAGTGCATATATATACAATATTCCAACACAAATAGAAAAAAACGTACCTATCAATCCTGGTCATTGTCTCTAAATCCACATGATGAAGGAAATGTGCCATGCTCCTACACATATGAAGCAAGGGGCTCGTCCAACTTGGCCAGTTCCGCTGCACAACGCCTGTCTCATTCCTCCAGCCCCGCAATCTTAGCTCTCAACTTTTGGTCTAAGGGTTATCCTAGGCTTTTTTGTAGGCGCTTTGCCTACGTTTAGCATGTTACGTTATTCCAAAAAGTGTACAAGTTTCATATATTATAATAACTAAAATCAATTTGTTATAGGTTATTCATAAATATAATGTACATAAATATTACCTCTTGATTCCTAAAGCCATAACGCCTATTTCGTGATGCAGGCTCCATAACTGCGCCAAAGTTTGCGTCCTCCTCGTCAACAGTCAGCTCTTCTTATCCAATCTCTCAAGCACTTTCTCTAGTACTCGCATGAATTTTTCATGTGATTCCAAATAAAATTACAATTAAAATTCATACCTTTAATTATTTATAACTTAGTATTTAAAGTGTTTATTAATAACATAGAGTTTAAAATATGCTTACCATGGCCTGTTGTGATTTCGAGTCGTGCCATGTATATTTTACTATGCAATCTTCATTTTCATGCTCGATGGCATGAGCACGAGCAAACACATCCATGTACGAAATGGGTTGACCACGCTCTCTTTCATAAAATAATTATTATGTATTATTATCATCAGTATAACATTATAAAATGTAATGACTAGTTATAATCACAATTAATAAATTTACCAACTCTTGACATTAACGTTGGAATGATTTCGAACCCTCGTGATGTGTGGCTTGACTTTTATTTCTATTTGCAGAGTTCCTCTACCACTTCGCCAGTAAATTTAAAATTAACTTTATACTTGACATTTGTAAATTGATGCGATTATTATGCTAACTCTACTAAATTTTGAATAAATATACAGAACTAGTAAACTTACCTTCGCTTCATCACTATCCCAGAAAGCAACCCAAGCTTGCCATGCGGTTGCAATCATCCAATCAGGCCTTTTCTCCCTTTTTCGATGCTCGACATCATATAACATAGTTTTTCCGCATCTTCTTCATCCAATAATTTCTGCACAGGAGAAGGTCAGGTTCATGTAGCTCTACCGTGCCCTGCTCGTTGAAAAAAATAATTTATATATTTATACTTAGTCCACAAATTGTAAAGTGGTTATACATAAAATGAAATACAAATGCAACGAACCGGATTTTCGACCCACGAAAATCGACACTAATACGTCCACTGTATTACATGTCAAACACTCAAGTGCCAGAAATACCTATTTGTTGGGATGAGAGAAGAAGGTAGAAGATAGAAGAAAACTAAACAACACAGAATCTCACACCGCGGCAAAAAATATATAATACAACAATGATCTTTACAAAAATAAAACATTTTTGTTTATATAACATCATAGTACACTAAACTTGTCCTAAACTTTGGCGGTTACAGAAACATGTCCTTACAATGATTAACATACAGACTCTATAATAAAGTGGTAGAAATATACGCCAATACGTCTTAACCATCCTGCTCCTCTCCAACTCCAAAGTATCCAGGTAAACGTGGGAAAACATGCTCGGAATGCTAACACTACCCTTCAGGAATCATTGCAATGCCAACATCCATCCATATAAGTTCGTTCTGGGTTTGAACGAAATCGGAGGCACTAACTCCACTACATCCATTTTGGAATCACCTTCAGAATTAGTAGCAGCAGCCTTTGCACTTCAAAGAGCACCATCTTCAGTTATCCTCAAGATGTCTTCCACTCAAACGTACACGTTGGTTCGGAGTGGTTTTTAGATATATGAATCTTGTCCTGGTCTCTCCGGGCCGACAACCGATAATTTTCGAGTGACTCATTCCTGATTCTTCTGGAAGTAAGTATTCAAGTCCTTGTTGGGAACTCAAAATTTCATTTGTACTTCCTAAGTCAAATTAGACCAAATTTGATAGTCGGTTATTTAACTATCAAATAACAACAACAAAATCTAGAGATTTATTGTTCCCTTCCTAAACTCTGGGTGCCCATAATTTCCACATGGGAAGCCTAGAAGTAGGTTATCCATGTTTTGAAGCTAGCTTGGATTTTGAAGTCTTTTCGAAGCTATCTAATTTTGGAAAGCTTTTGGTCTTGGAAATCTTTTGAAGTGTTGGAAGTTTTGAAGATCTTATCGAAGTTGAAGTATGTTGGAAACTTTTTGAAGTCTCTATTGTTCCGCTGTAGAGTTGTCGTTTTATTATAGTATCATATGTATAGCACTCTGATATTGGTGATCGACGTTGTAATGGATATGGTATCAAAGTTGTATCTGTGTTGTGATCAATGATATTCATTTTGTTTCCGCTGTTTATATTCATCTAATGTTGTTATAAGCTCCATCCGAACTGGAGTTCGACGTTTGAATCTCCGTCAGTCAAATACAAGTGAGGTATTTGATGTATATTTTTGAACGCTGGATTTCGGGTCATGACAGTTAAATACTGATGTTAATTTCCATTAATTCATAAGTAGTTTTATTTAAAAAACATATACATGTGTGTGTATTAAATCAATTTGAAAACCACTTACAATAAACGGTTTACAAAAGAAACGAAAAGGTGTGTATATATATATTTACATATACATACTACATACATATATATATGTATGTATGTATATTAAATGAGATCCCTTTTGATGTATAAACTTACATAAATTAAAATCCTAGTTTGGTTAAATAAAGTTTTTCTTTTTATTAAAAAATTAGTCTTTTATTTCAGGTCAAGATGTTAATTTAACAATTATATTTACATTTAAGTTATAATCATTAATTTTTCTCAAAATAAAACATATCTATGGAACAAAAAGATAAAATGAAAGGTCGTGTTTTGGCAAAAGAATATATATACATGTGTGTACATTATATTTACAAAGTATCTTAAATTATTAATGTATAATATATATTTGAATTTGTAGATCTAGATCTAATCTTATTGTCTTACCAAATCAAACAACTTAATGTTTTGGAATAAAAATTTTGAATTCAGATTTATTGATTAGGTTAAAGTCAATTAAGATTTACTAAGGGATTTATTGAAAAAACTTTTGAAACATACATATATGTGTGTATATGGCCAAGGACCACTAGCTCAACTAGTTAGTAGTATGATGCTTAAGACAAATGTTAGAGGTCCAAAGTTCGAGCCCCTAAGATAACAAAATGAGTTGTCCACTTGAATAAAGGACCACTCTTACTATTCAAAAAAGGCATGTGTATATATATACATTTATTTGCAAATAATATCTTGGACAGCTATTGTGTATATAAAGGGCAAATGCAGCCGTTGCCATGTAAATCCCAACACCTATACATGTACACTTTAGCTATTACACAGTATGAAAATTTGCAGTTGCACTATATTCACTTAAGTATATTTTGCATATACTCACAAACATACCAAATACAAATTTGGTCAAATATATCATTTAAACAAATTAGAAAGTTAAATAAAACTAGTTTTAATTTGAACATATTATAATGGTTGTACAATATATCCTAAGGGGTGAATACGGTATTTAAAATATTTCACAGACAAAAAGTAAATAATGCAAAATGTAAATGCAAAAGTTAAATAACACACAGATATATCTAGCTTCGGCCACTAAATCATTAGTGCCTACTACTGTCTCCATAGTTATTACTATAATTATATATTCAATGCTTATAATATTTGTAAACACGCACTTCCTACTAACATGAATATATTAATCCTTCATATAGGAAACCTGAATCGGCTTTATCCTTAAGTCAAGAATTTTCTAAATTACAAACTGTAGTTCATTCCTAGTTAAAAAACTAGAGTTCAAAAATAGAAAAGAAAATTACAAAAGGTAAATAATAAATTGCCTCTGTAAATAATTGAATATGTAAATAAATGAATAACGGCGATTCCTTTTTCTCTCTTTTACTAAGTCAGACGTGTCCTTTCCATACTCCAACATTTCTCTCTCCTCTCTTTGAAAATCACATAGCCTTCCTTCTTTTATTTAGTGTGCTACTATTGACACCCGCTTTTTTTCTAGCTACCAAAATTAAAGGCTACCTTTAAGAATTTCATTTCTCTCTTCCAAACACTAATCGCTATTTTCTACACATTAACAGGTACCCAAAATTCAAAACGTTTATTCCCTCCACCTTTCAGAATGAACACCATCAACAAAGGAAAAACGGAGAAGTCGAGTCGTTTGTCAGCAAATTAAAAGCTCATAGCCTCTAAACAACCTATGCAGTCGTCGAGTAAGCATTCATTCCCTACTTTTTTAAAATCCTAGATTTTCAAATCATAGCTGAACTGGTTGTCATTGATTAATACGTTAAACTTTCGCTTTTGACTTTTCTATCACTATAAAAAATAACAGTATTCTCGATGGCTCAGTACCATCGATGGCCGTTGGTAGCCGTCAGTATGTATGCTGTCGAGGAATATTCGTCCCAATGGCACTTCGATGGCTCTACCATTTTATTTTCATCGACTTCATTGTTTTATTTTCGACAGCCGACAACGGATTTACCAATGGCTTCCAACGCTAAGTCGTGTGCACATGGAAGTACATGGCCTGCCCAAATTGACGTCGGAAGCCGTCGGATGTCTAGAAAATAAACCGTTGGTTATTTGTTGAAATAATGGTAAAACAACCCCTCGGTCGCCATTAGAAAAAGCTGTCGGTATGTAGGCTGTCAAAGAATGTTCTTTCTAACGGCTTTCTGATGGCTTCGTCATTTTATTTGTGACAGTTGACAATGACTTTACCAACGGCTGACAACGCCACGTCGTGTATACCTGGAAGAACATAGCTTGTCGAAATTGGAGTCGGAAGCCTTCAAAATACCTAGAAAGTAAGCCGTCAGAAGCTGTTGGTTAGTCGTCGAAATAGCTGGAAAATAAGCCGTTGGTAGCCGTCAAAAGCCTTTGGAAATTTATAAGTTTTTTTTTTCAATTTCAGCAGCCTTTCAACCTCAACTAACATATATATATATATATATATATATATATATATATATATGTATATATATCGTTGCTCAACTTCATATATATAACTATATATATCAAAGTCCAAATCACATATACAGCATCAATAACAACAAAGTATCAATATTTACAATATATCAAACTAAAACAACCCACAACATATTCAAACATCCAACAATATCTCAAACTACATCCCAAAATGTATCAAACAAGTCTGACAACATCTCAAAACAACTCAAATCGACATCATACACATCCAACATCTTGAAATGTATAAAACGACTCAAATTAACCTCATCCATCTCAAACATATCCAACTCTCAAACACCAAACCAACAAAGCAAAACTATCTCACCATCTCAAAGTGCATATATATACAATATTCCAACACAAATAGAAAAAAAGGTACCTATCAATCCTGGTCATTGTCTCTAAATCCACCCGACGAGGGAAATGTGCCATGCTCCTACACATATGCAGCAAGGCGCTCGTCCAACTTGGCCAGTTCCGCTGCGCAACGCCTGTCTCATTCCTCCAGCTCCGCAATCTTAGCTCTCAACTCTTGGTCTACGGGTTATCCTAGGCTTTTTTGCAGGCGCTTTGCCTACGTTTAGCCTGTTACATTATTCAAAAAAGTGTAGAAGTTTCATATATTATAATAACTAAAATCAATATGTTATAGGTTAGTCATAAATATAATGTACATAAATATTACCTCTTGATTCCTAAAGCCATAATGCCTATTTCATGATGCAGGCTCCATGACTGCGCCAAAGTTTGCGTCCTCCTCGTCAACAGTCAGCTCTTCTTATCCAATCTCTCAAGCACTTTCTCCAGTACTCGCATGAATTTTTCGTGTGATTCCAAATAAAATTACAATTAAAATTCATACCTTTAATTATTTATAAGTTAGTATTTAAAGTGTTTATTAATAACATAGAGTTTAAAATATGCTTACCATGGCCTGTTGTGATTTCGAGTCGTGCCATGTATATTTTACTATGCCATCTTCATTTTCATGCTCGATGGCATGAGCATGAGCAAACACATCCATGTACGAAATGGGTTGACCACGCTCTCTTTCATAAAATAATTATTATATATTATTATCATCAATATAACATTATAAAATGTAACGACTAGTTATAATCACAATTAATAAATTTACCAACTCTTGACATTAACGTTGGAATGATTTCGAACCCTCGTGATGTGTGGCTTGACTTTTATTTCTATTTGCAGAGTTCCTCTACCACTTCGCCAATAAATTTAAAATTAACATTATACCTGACATTTGTAAATTGATGCGATTATTATGCTAACTCTACTAAATTTTGAATAAATATACAAAACTAGTAAACTTACCTTTGCTTCATCACTATCCCAGAAAGCAACCCAAGCTTGCCATGCGGTTGCAATCATCCAATCAGGCTTTTTCTCCCTTTTTCGATGCTCGACATCATATAACATAGTTTTTCCACATCTTCTTCATCCAATAATTTTTGCACAGGAGAAGGTCAGGTTCATGTAGCTCTGCCGTGCCCTGCTCGTTGAAAAAAATAAGTTATATATTTATACTTAGTCAACAAATTGTAAAGTGGTTATACATAAAATGAAATACAAATGCAACGAACCGGATTTTCGACCCACGAAAATCGACGCTAATACGTCCACTGTATTACATGTCAAACACTCAAGTGCCAGAAATACCTATTTGTTGGGATGAGAGAAGAAGGTAGAAGATAGAAGAAAACTAAACAACACAGAATCTCACAACGCGGCAAAAAATATATAACACAACAATGATCTTTACAAAAATAAAACATTTTTATTTTTATAACATCATACACTAAACTTATCCTAAACTTTGGCAGTTACAGAAACACGTCCTTACAATGATAAACATACAGACTCTATAATACAGTGGTAGAAATATACGCCAATACGTCTTAACCATCTTCCTCCTCTCCAACTCCAAAGTATCTAGGTAAAAGTGGGAAAACATGCTCGGAATGCTTACACTGCCCTCCAGGCATCATTGCAATGCCAACATCCATCCATATAAGTTCGTTCTGGGTTTGAACGAAATCGGAGGCACTAACTCCACTACATCCATTTTGGAATCATCCTCAGAATTAGTAGCAGCAGCCTTTGCACTTCAAAGAGCACCATCTTCAATTATCCTCAAGATGTTTTCCACTCAAACGTACACGTTGGTTCGGAGTGGTTTTTAGATATATGATCTTGTCTTGGTCTCTCCGGGCCAACAACCGACAATTTTCGGTTGACTCATTCCTGATTCTTCTGGAAGTAAGTATTCAAGTCCTTGTTGGGAACTCAAAATTTCATTTGTACTTCCTAAGTCAAATTAGACCAAATTTGACAGTCGGTTATTTGACTATCAAATAACAATAACAAAATCTAGAGATTTAATTATCCAAAGCAATCATTAAGCCTCAAAAATAATTTCATTTATAAATCTCCTTTCCCAAATAGTTATCCGCATTCATATACTTATCTCCTTCACATAAGTATATTCACAAAACATTTATAAGATTTACCGTTTCCAAATTTATTAAATGGATTTAACTATATTATTTAAATTGGAAATAAGAATAACTCTAAGCACTATTCCTTTGGTGTTAAGTGTGGAACCAATGTTCTATACCACCATTTTTAAAAGATTAGCCTCAAGAAACCCATACCTCAAATTCCTGTGTTACTATCTTAAATAAATTCTTTTATAAATTTTCTTTATCCATGAAATCCCTTTTGCTTTATCCCAAATTCATTTACAAAACATTTATCAACTTCCATACTCATTTATGAGATTATTTATAAATATTCAAACCCGGTTCTTTATAAACTTTCAAACCTTGTATAAATTTCCCTTTATAAATATCCAAACCCATTTATAAAATCTTTTTACTAATATTCAAAACTATTTCTAGAACTCCTTTTATGAATAACCCAAAATTATTCATAAATCTTCTTTATATAATATTCAAAACAATCATCAAATCATTCTTCAAATATCTTGTTTAAAATAGAATAACCTTGAAGACCGTTTGAAAAGAAAATGAAATATTAACTTTCCAAAACCAAATGGAGGCTTAATGACTAGAATGGATCATTAATTTTGGGTTTACTTATCCAAGTTATATCATGTGTATTGCTTAACATCAGCTATGTAAGGGATTCACACATAACCTATAATCAATCATAGGTAGATGTCTAAGTTGCAATATAGATACATCCATTATTGGTGAAAATATACATAAAAGTATATTCTATATGCTTAAGTTATCATGAGCCGCTTATTGAAATTAACTTGCTTGTGTTTATCACATTACCGATATTCAACATTCGTGCTAAAGACAAGTCAACTTGCTTCCCATAAAACATGTCAATATTTTATAATCACTACTTTAATTCATTTGGCTACTTAATGTTCTAGACGAGAGATCCTTTGATTTAAAATTACTTAACTTGAAAAGAAGATTGATTTAAAACATAACCAATTAAGTTTAAAAATAGTTTTGAAAAGATTAAAGTATGTTTAATTAGCTTAAATCCTAATTAATGCTTAATTAAATCAAGATTAAATCATAATTAAACTTTAATTAACCTAATGAACTTGGTTATGTCACGACCTGATTTTTCGACGCCCGAAAAACCGAACCATTTGAGTTAAAGAAGTAGAGGTAAAAGAAGAAAATAGAAAACAACATCAGAATCTAACCATCGCAGCGGAATAAAATATATTAGATAGTAAATGATCTTTGCATAAAAGAAAATACATTTGTTTGTACATTATATCATCAGAGTATACATAACACACAACTGGATAGTAATCATAACCTGTCCTCACAATCTGAATACACCGCTAATCAACATAGTGGAATATCTAACACAAATACGGAAGTACGTATCGCCATTCAGCTCCATTGCATCCTTTCCTTTAATCTATAATACTTGGTCTGACCCGAGCATTATAGTTAAATAACACCCGAGTCAGTCTAGAATACCAGCGTGAGAAATCCATACTCAAATTGATTATTAAAGTTTCAAAAATCCTTTGAAATCAAAAGCATCTTGTAAGACCATACCACAAATAAATATGTCGGGTTTTTACCATACGATAGTTAAAACATGTTTATACCAAATCCTCTGATATTATAATAGGGTCTATATACAAATACTTATTCAAATAGCCGAAATTGTTACATTTATTAAATTCCAGCTACTAGCCACAATCGTGGATAATAGAATCAAAACCGTAAAAGGCATGTAGGGAGAATGGATTTGCAACTAATGATTAGGCACCGGGATACCACCTATCACAGTACGTGGCCTAGATCATTGTACCGAGGATTACTCCTAATCCCCTGCAACACAAGACCGGGACTACCCCTTACTGGATAATCTCGAGTAAGTTCACCCCACGGTTGGGATCAGTAACCACACCACTAATCCGACAAAAAAGGGACATCTAGACAGGGATGACCTCACCCTAATGGGTGCTACCCACTTAGCCTTGCTGCATAACCCCTGATTTTCAGTCATTCCCAGTTGATGAGGCTCGAAGCTAAGCGTTACCTTTTAGAACGTTTCACTTAAAATGTCCATCGTCCACCTCACGATGTTCTGAAAGCATTCATCCATACAAGTCCACCCTGGGTTCGAACGAAACCGAAGGCACTACTCCTACTACATCCATTTTGGAATCACCTCAAGATTAGTAGCGACTAGCCCTTGCACTTCACTGCTCCACCTTCGAATCCAAACTCGTCTTCCTCACGAAAACGTACAAACCGGATCGAAGTTTTTTCAAGAAATTAATCCCGATCCCGGTCTCTTCGAAACGATCAACGCATTGGCCAATATTGATAGTCGGTTATTTAACTATCAATTATCATTCACAAACATCCATCAAACATAAATAATTTCACAAAATTATTTATTAACCTCAAAATATCTTCACAAGATATATTTCTATTTTCAACCCTTTTGAAAATAGTTTTCAAACCACACTTTTCTCATGAAGTAAAGTTCCAAATATTTATTTCCACTGAAAACACCAAGCATAAAAACTTTAGATTTTTAAAATAATTTAAAACACTTTATTATAAAATATACTTTAACATTTAAATTGAAAACTACTTCAATACTTTATTAAAAATATATTCTTTATAAAATATAAAACTTGATTTTCTCCTTTAAAACAAAATACCAAGTCACCTTTAAATAATTGCTACAATAATAGATTTGAAAAATACTTACTTTAGAATTTAAACATTTAGAAATAATAAATTTTCTAAAACATGCTTTTTAAAGCAACATTAAAACTTTAAACTTATATTTAAAAATTTACTTTGAAAACGTACTTGGCTGTCCAGGAAAATATACTTCTCTTCACATCCTTTAAAAATAAATCACTATTTATTTTTAAACAAATTTTCCCATTTCTTTAATAAATTCCCATCGTGAATTTATTCTTCAAATATCCACTGATATATTACTTCACCTTTATGAACCCAGTTTATAAATTCCAAAGTCTCACTTCTCTTTATGAAAAATATCTCAGTTTTTTTACACACTTAAATCAATCTCCAAATTGATTTCCAATTTACTTCACTTTTAAATAAATTTCCTTACTTACTCCATTTATTCCAAAATCCATCAACTTCAGATTTTATTTCTTCATTATGATTTAAAATCTTTTTAACTGAAAATACCAATTTCATATTTCCCAAATTTCTTTTTTATCCTTTCAAATAAATCCAAACCTTGAATTTCAAAATAAATTCTTTATTTCTGGAAATAATATCACTTGAGTTTAAAAATAAAATCACTTATTCCCATTTATTCAAATCTCATTTCCCACACTTGGAATTTTATTTATCAGAATACAAAAATCACTTTTTATTCTTTTCCAATTCATTTTTAATTTATTCAAATTTCTATAATTATTTTACTCAAAATTCACTCTTTTATTTTCTTTTCATAAGTCCCATTTCTATAGATTTTGATAACTCAGTTCGCCGAAATATTTTAAATCAACCATAGTACTCAAAATTTCCAATTATCAATATAATTCATCACAGGATAGGAAATATTATATCACAAAATATTTTATCAAATCTAAATAATTTTGAGGAATCCACTTGGATCCCTTCAACCTGTTTCCCTACATCCACATGTGTTAGCACAATAAAATACCAATTTCACTTCGATGTGGAATATCGCGGTATATGGATTTTAAATATAATAGAATCCGCTATTATAAGGCGCATAGGGTCTCATCCGCTATATAATGCGGGAAATCAATCACTCAAATATACTATATACTACTATATATAATATAGCACATCAAAACAATTCAATCATTCAATCAATTATTTAAATTTAACCATTTAAATTTAAATAGAAATCCAGATAAGTGATATTAACTCACCTTATATTTTTGATTTGCAATCTGATCCAAACCTGCTTGCCTCTCACGATTATTGACCTTGTATAAATATTTATACAATATATTAATATTTGAATTAATTTAATAATCAATTCTCCATGTAAAAAATTTAAATTGACCGATGAATTAATTAAACTACTAAATCCCCTTTTGACCTACATGTACATTAATAAAATAAATTATAGAATTCAAAATTGGACTTTCAACACTTTAAAATTCCAATTTATTTTCCCAAAATTTTACCTTTATAAACTCTTCAATATTCAAAATTCTATTTTCAAAATCTTGTACATATATTTCTGTTTAACTATTTAAAATAGGTATGTGCATATATGTATACATAAATCCTTAACCCTAAAAGAATCACTAGTAAATAGACTTTACTATAAAAACCAAATAATGTGTTATATATATATATATATATATATATATATATATATATATATATCTGCATACATACATATCCATATATATTAAATTTAATTAAATAAAATTGGTCGATACCTTACTGGTACATCGGCATCGCCGACACTTACCCTGAACACCACGACATCACTACCTGACATCCTCAAGGCCACCCTATGCGATGCTCGAAATCGAGCCTCGTCCAACCTTGCGAGCGTACACCTTCCCCAAACCTAAATCGCGAAGACGCGTCCCCAACGGCCTTTGCTGCTGCTTCCAGTACGCGACCTCCATCCCATCAACATATGCGCGCCTTCGATTGCAAGATCGAGCACGCGACAAAGCCCTAGCTCGAAAAAACACGGCAACCCTAAAATCGAATTGCCCTCAAATCGAAGCTCCACCGTGAATTCGATTCGCCGATTCGATTTTTGTACATTTTTTTATACACGGAGAGGCTTTGGCCATTTTTCTATTTGAATTTTGATTTCGAGTTTTGAAAAGAAACGCAGCCATTTTTTTGAACAGAGACGAGGCTTTGATTTGATTTTTAGCTTCTGAGGGAAGACAAAGAGTACGTGATGTCTTTGAAAGGAGGGTAACATGTTCAATTTGGCCATCTACAGTGACATTCGAAATGAAGGGAAAATATCTGATGTGAAATTCTTTTTGACTGGTCAATATAACATATTATTTACATTTGAATTTCAATTTGAATCTTCTTGAATTACGCCACTCAAAATCTTGACCTCTTATTAAGGTGTGCCGCTAGGCGTTTATAATGTTATACCCCTATTACGAGCACGATGGAAAAGGTTTCGAGTCCTAATTCAATCATATGGTGAAGATAGCTTTTTGAATCCAGTTATTATATTAAATTTCGATTTAATTTTCAGCACGTTTACCTCCCGTATGGCCAAACGGTCACTCTAAACACTGCGAAAATTGAAATCCGATAATAATACAATATTACGGAAACAATGGAACCGGTTTCGTCGAAATCCAAGATTACGCCTCGGAAGGCTATTTTAAATGTCAATTTAAACGATATATTTTCAAAACTTAACAAAACACTACCACATTCAATTTTAACACTTTTACTATCTTCAGTACTATCAATATAAATTTTACAAGCCTTCAAATTATTTTTAACATGCGTAAAACCGAGGATTCAATAATTTACCCAATTTCAGTTTATTAAATCCAATAACTTAATGGATAAATAATAATAATATTTGAATTGAAGTTAAAAATTTACTTTTATATATTTAAAATCAATTAAATATTCCAATTTCAAGCATCCAAAAATTTCGAGTCGCTACATTCCTCCCCCCTTAAAAGAATTTCGTCCCCGAAATTGCTAGTTAAGAAGAATGATCCAATACCCATTACTATTTCCAAAACCAAACAGTTTTATCAACTTACCATAACATATCCATTTATTAAAGACCCATTATTACTTCAACCAACTTCCCAAAACCATCTATAGTTTCCAACAACATTATTTACTCCACTTATTCAAATTTAAATTTAAATCCAAATTTAAATTATCAAAACTTTCTCAAAAATTTTCTAATTCTCTAAATTTCCAAAAAATTCGCCAGCGTCTCCTTTGTGCGGCTAGCTCGGAAAAACTACAAAATGCCTTTACGGGCTCCCAAATTTCAAAAAGAAAAACAAAAGCCAGGTGGCTAGACCAGAAAATCACCAAATTTCATATAGAAATTTAAATACATACCTTTGCCGAGCAAATTTCAATTTATCCTCTAAAATCAAAAATCCCAAATTCACTTTCCTAATCCTTTAGTTCCAACTAAACAATTAGTTTCAATTTTCGTTTCCAAAATCCCTTATTTCAATTCCAATTTGAAATCGTTTTGTCGCTATCAAAAATTTTTTAGCTCCCAAAATTTTCGGAGAATTTTGGCAGAATCTCCTTTGTATGGAGAAGCTTTTGCAATTTGACAAGAGATATAAATATATATACATCGACCCACACGGTCGGAAAAACAGAAACGGTTCATATTTTCTATTTTATTGCTTAGGCGTACCTTTATTTAGCATTTTTAAGCAAGCAGCTTATTATTTTAGCAATTAGCGTCCATATCCAGCCAAACGGCTTCCCGATACCTGTACTTACTCAATTCAAACATGTAAGTACTAAATATACGAAAGTTATTAACATTTCACTTACTTTCAATAGCTAAACACATGCATTTCATAGGCAACATGCACCAAACACTTTCCATGAGCAATTTATATGATTTCAAAACTAATTCAATTGCTTTCAACCAATTCATGTGCCATTGCATTCAATTTTAATGGTTTACAACTTAATTGTTTACATTCACTTCATTTTTAATCCAAACAAGCTCATATTCAAGTCAATTGATTTCAAAGTAAATTTTATTTCACTTCTATCAATAAATAGAATTTTATTTAATCACGTTTTCGTCAAACGACAATTTATTTCTACGCAATTCGATTATGTTTATGTGAATAAATAATTACTTAAGCTTATAACCATTTTAAATTGATTCCAACTCAATTTATATTTAATTCATTCACAACCATTTTATTTAGTTTGACACATTCGATGCTTATATCGATAACCATGCTCCAAATTAATTCAACCCAACTTTTATTTACTGAACTTTCACCCTTCCTCGAAGCCAAGCTTCTATAAATTTTAAACTTAAGTTAATTTACTTTAATTTATTCCAACTTCAACTTAAGTTCACTTCTATTTAATTTGATTCTCGTCTAATCAAATTCCATTTAATTCAGTTAGCCCATCCATTTTATTTTAATTTATCTTCTCAATTTATCAAAATAATACCCAAGCACATACTTAACTCATTTATACTCGAATTGGATTTTATTTGTAACTCAAATCATTTTTATTATAATCCAATTCCATTTTATTTTTACAACATCTCCACTTATTTTAATTCATTATCAATCCAAGTCGAATTCTATTTATAATTCGAGTTTATTTCCAAACTTCATTATTAACTTACAATCCATTTTATTTAGCCGGGTTAAATTTTATTAACGTACTCTATCAAATAATTTATTTTGCTAGCTAGCTTACTTCCAACTTTTAAATAAATATTTTATTTTATTACAAAAATCACTTCATTAAATTTTGCTGAGTTCAATTAATTTTTTTTATAATTCCAGTTTGGATTTTCTTTCATTTTCAAAAATTCCAACACTTTTATTTTGGCTTATTTATTTCCTTTTTACATTTTTATAAGCTACTCACTTATTAATATTCATACTTCTCCATCCATTTACAGTCAATCACATTTTCACTTTACTTTTAACCAGGGATTATATTTTTATTTCAATGCTTTTCAATTCTTTTATAAGCTTCCAAAGCTTATTTATTCCAATTCAATACTTACTTAGTTTACACTTATTTATTTAAGTAAGAATTTTATTCCATTCAATATTATCTATAACTAAACTGAATTTATTTCAATTCAATTTTATTCCCACCTAACTCCAGTTAAATCTAGCTACATACCATTCTTTGAATTTTATTAAGCAAGGAATTAATTCCATTTAATACCACCCACACAATTCACTTTTATTTCATTTCAATTCTTTTCAACTTACTTCAAATCCAACTCATTATTATTACTTTGCTTAAGTTAATTTAATTCTAATTAATTTCATTTCTCAATCTAAATTTAATTTTTATTTTCCCATTCCAATCACATTTAAGATTTACTAATTTATTTCTTCCAATCATCAATTAGATTCCAAAGTCTAATCTTAATCCAAGTTAAATTCTCATTTTTTTTGTTTTTTTAACTTTCACATTTAATTTTTAATTCCAAAATCCAATCCGCATATTCCTCATCAAAATCATTCACCCTTTTATAAGTTTTTAACTTATCTCCTGATGATCTCTAAATTGTCTAAATAAGGATTTCAAGATTTTAAACACCCGGCTTTTGGTTTTCAAATCATTTTGAAATTATCTCAAAATCACACTTCTCAAATTTTTAAACCAATCCTGGTTTTTATCCCCAACAAATTTCCTTTGAAATTTCAAAAACAAACTAGTTCTTTTGAACAAATCAATTTGGCAGCAATCCGTCACTTAGAAACTCGAAAATGAACATCGATGATGCTGCAGTCATCACCGAAGTTATTTTCCAACGACTGAAGTGAGTTCAATGCTATATCCCTTCCTAAAATTTATTTGAAAAAATTTCCTTTTAAAATAATAAAGCTATTACTTGTCTTCAAAACACTTCAAAAAACACTTCCAAAATCTCCAGGGTTTTAAATTTACAGATTTTGACTTAAATCAAAATTCATTTGTATAATTTATGCTCATACAATTTTTTTCCATTTGATTATATAAGTCATTCCAATTTTTATATAATCTTATTTGTTTAAAATATTATCATCCAAACATCCAAGTTATATAACAATTTAAGAAAATATTTCTTTTATATCAAAATATATTTTTGGGTAAAATTATTTCATTCACCCACCTTTAAAACAATACTGTGTCAATTGTTCTATTCAAGTGCTTGGCAACCCCTTCGATACAGTTGTTCAGACTGTGCCGACGAAGGTTTATAGGTCACTTAATAAATCAATCAACATAATATAAAACCAATTTTATATGCACTAACAAATACGCGCTCATAACTATTAATACGCTCAAACTCATTCTGGAGTACTACTGACTCTTTCTCAAATGAGTAATCCCCACCATAGCCAAGGTTATCACCAACCTTCTGCTCTGGTACCACAATGTCACGACCCGATTTTTCGACGCCCGAAAAATCGAACCATTTGGGTTAAAGAAGAAGAGGTAGAAGAAGAAAATAGAAAACAACATCAGAATCTAACCATCACAGTGGAATAAAATATAATAGAAAATAAACGATCTTTACACAAAAGAAAATACATATATTCGTACATTACATCATCAGAGTATTCATAACACACAACTGGACAGTAATCATAACTTGTCCTTACAATTTGAATACACAGCTAATCAACACGGCGGAATATCTAACACAAATACGGAAGTACGTATCGCTATCCTACTCCACTGCATCCTTTCCTGTAACCTATAGTACTCGGTCTGACCCGAGCATTATAGTTAAATAACATCCGAGTCAGTCTGGAATACCAGCATGAGAAAACCACACTCAAATTGATTATTAAAGTTTCAAAAATCCTTTGAAATCAAAAGCATCTCGTAAGACCACGCCACAAATAAAACAAGTCGGGTTTTTACCTTACGACAGCTAAAAATTTTCTATACCAAAATCCTCTGATATTATAATAGGATCTATTTACAAATACTTATTCAAATAGACGAAATTGTTACGTTTATTACATTCCAGCTACTAGCCACAATCGTGGGTAATACAAAAAAAACCGTAAAAGGCACCTAGGGAGAATGGATTTCCAACTAATGACTAGGCTCTAGGGTACCACCTGTCACAGTACGTGGCCAAGATCACCATACCGAGGATTACTCCAAATCCCCTGCAACACAAGACTGGGGCTACCCCTTACTGGATAATCCCGAGTAAGATCACCCCACGGTTGGGATCAGCAACCGCACCACTATGCCGAGAAAAAAGGGACATCTAGACAGGGATGACCTCACCCTAATGGGTGCTACTCACTTAGCCTTGCTGCATAAGCCCTGATTTTCAATCATTCCGGTTGACGAGGCTCGAGGCTAAGCGTTACCTTTTAGAACGTTTCACTTAGAATGCCCATCGTCCACCTGACGATGTTCTCAAAGCATTCATCCATACAAGTCCGTCCCGGGTTTGAACGGAACCGAAGGCACTACTCCTACTACATCCATTTTAGAATCACCTCAGGATTAGTAGCGACTAACACTTGCACTTCACTGCTCCACCTTCGAATCCAAACTCGTCTTCCTCACGAAAACGTACAAACCAGATCGAAGTGGTTGTCGAGAAATTAATCTCGATCCCGGTCTCTTCGAAACGATCAGCGCATTGGCCAATATTGATAGTCGGTTATTTAACTATCAATTATCATTCACAAACATCCATCAAACAAAAATAATTTCACCAAATTATCTATTAACCTCAAAATATCTTCATGAGACATATTTCTATTTTCAACCCTTTTGAAAACAGTTTTCAAGCCTCACTTTTCTCATGAAATAAATTTCCAAATATTTATTTCTACTGAAAACACCAACCACAAAAACTTTAGATTTTTAAAATAATTTAAAACACTTTATTATAAAATATACTTTAACATTTAAAGTGAAAACTACTTCAATACTTTATTAAAAATATATTCTTTATAAAATATAAAACTAGAAGTTCTCCTTTAAAACAAAATACCAAGTCATCTTTAAATAACTACTATGATAATAGATTTGAAAAATACTTAGTTTATAATTTAAGCATTTAGAAATAATAAATTTTCTAAACATGCTTTTTAAAACAATATTAAAACTTTTAACTTATATTTAAAAATTTACTTTGAAAACGTACTTGGCTATCCAGGAAAATATACTTCTCTTCACATCCTTTAAAAATAAATCACTATTTATTTTTAAACAAATTTTCCCATTTCTTTAATAAATTCCCATCGTGAATTTATTCTTCAAAAATCCACTGATATATTACTTCACCTTTATAAACCTAGTTTATAAATTCCAAAGTCTCACTTCTCTTTTTAAAAAAATCCCGGTTTTTTTACACACTTAAATCAATCTCCAAATTGATTTCCAATTTACTTCACTTTTAAATAAATTTCCTTACTTACTCCATTTATTCCAAAATCCATTAACTTTAGATTTTATTTCTTCATTATGATTTAAAATCTTTTTAACTGAAAATACCAATTGTTGAATATGCGCTTATATGATTTTTGTTTGATGATAATAAACATATATACATTCGTTTAAATGTATTTGTTAATGTACTATTTAATTTTTTCATAGATTAAATAAATATTTGTTGAATAAAATAAATTACACAGAATTTGAATTCAAACAGAAATTTTATTCAAACAAATATTTATTACAATTTTGAATAGTACAAATTCAAGATCTCACTATACATATGCAATTTTGATTGTAATTACATCACAATTCAATTTACATAAATGCCTCACTACATACACTCACACTCGTAGTTTATCTTCAACTTCATTCCAGTTAGAATCCAGCATCTGAGCAATCTGCAAAATATTCACTAACACAGTAAAATTGAAAAAGAAATATTTTTGCAATACAAATTAAAATATGGATTTTTGAAAATATTATTTGCCTCAGTTATTTGGGTTGTTCGTCATCATTCACATTTGAATTCATCATACACGAACAATGTGACATGCACAGTGTATCACTGTACATGCCACAAGGCCGTGCACATCGATATACACTTGATAATGCTACAGGGACAGGTGAGCACAGGTCAAACCCAAATGAAAAGCCGGGTTCAACTCACGTGCAATATATTTAAAATCACGACACGAGCATAAGGTCAAACCCGAGTTTTTGAAACTGGATTCAACTCAAGTGAAATTTCAAAAATCAACATGAAGTGAATCAAGTTTAGGTCAGATCAATCAGTAGTATGCAAATGAAGAAACAACATAAAAGCTTATGTATGAAGACCACAAAAGTAATGCACCAGTGCAACAACTCAAGCAATGACCAGAACACAAAGACAGGAAGAGAAATGACCCAGTATGCAAAATGGAGAGTATGCAACATAATGAAGCAGTGTAAGACCAAAATTGCAAGCATACAAAATACTCATGAAATAAAGTGAATGCAACTACAAGAACTCAACAAGGAAGACTACAGCATCAAGTCGAGTCAACAACCAGAATATATGAAAAAAAGAGCTCGAGCACAAGATATGGAAACTCAACAATACAAAAACTGCAACAAACACAAGTAAATGAGACAGCAGTATGCAAGTGCAGACAATCAATACACTGTATATACAACAGGGAGCATGGTACAACGCAAACTACAATATCCACGACAAACAACTCAGTGAAGCCCAAGTATACTACTACAGTGTCATGACCAAAGCAAAATCAGAGAGGAGTATCAGTGTACACAACATCAAGTTCAAATAACCAAACAGTGAACCTCAGTATGGAAATGAGACAGGAACCAAGCAGTGTCATGCTATAGATTATACAATGAAAACATCAATTGAAGTTCAGGTTAAACCAACTAGAAAAAATGACCAAGAACTTATACAAAGTAGCAGAATCAAGTACACCATGATATCAAGCTCAGTGAAACAGAGATAAAATGGTCAGCCACCATAATGATGAAAATATCGAGCTCAATGCAACACAGTGGCAACCACAAGATGCAGACATAAACAACACAAATCAAGTTACAAACATCAAGTGTCGACCAGGTAGCAAGCAAGACATGATTATTCACAACAAACAAGTCAGTGCAGCAATGTAACGAATATCAGAGACAAGGTATGTACACAAGTATACAACTACAGGTCTCAATGTCGAAGAAACAACTCAGCATTGAATTGAATACATAGAGACAAGACCAAATACACAAGTTCACATGTATCCAGTGACACAGCAGTTTTGAACAAGAAGTCCAGTGATGCAAGAATGATACAAAGCAGAAATGAATGCAACAAGCATCATGTGTTGAACAACATCAAGAATGCCAACAGTATGGATATATAGTGATGCGTGGAACAAGACTCAAGTATGTATACAGAGAGTATACATCATAACAATCCAGACAACAAACAAGCACTGAAACAGAGATGGCCAGAGACGAAGCTCACAGGGATGAACACATAGATGGCCGAAGCCGTGGCAAATCAAGGAGTAAAGTTTGAAGTCAATGCAGACGCAAACAAGTTAAGATAAACAGATGGAAACAAACTCGAAGTCAAGTGATAAAATTCATGTTTAAAAAATTCAAGTGCGTATTTTTGAAAAAGTCAAAAATCGAAAGAGGAAAGTTTTTGCCGTATCAACCAAGGGAAAATCGAACGCTACAGAATTTAATCTGTGTGAATCAAGTAAGTCGCAAATATCAAGCAACCGAGAATTAGGAAAGTGACAAATCAGACGAACGTATTAAAGGAAATCGAAATCCATATATAAACCCACAATCATCATTGGCAATCGGCATCGAGTTCAAGCAATCATTAAACCAGCAACGAAAGAGAATACATACCATAATCTATCCAACTCGATCAACAGAGGAGCAGCTGCGAACGAAGCACAAGCAAAGCAACCAGAGAATCGATCATCAGAGAAGCAGCGAGCAAGGCAACACGCAAACCACTGTATCGATCAAAAGGCGAAGCTTCAAAAGCCTAATTTTGGAAGCAAGAAATAAAAGAGCCGAAGCCCTAATTTCAGAAAGAAGAGAGAGGCCGCAATTTTTCAAAAGCAAGAAGAAAAAGGAACGGGCAGAAGAAATTGGGCCGGCCTTGGTTTTTGATATACAATAGGGCTTTGCTTTATTTTTCAAATAGGGTTTAATTTTATTTAAAGGGGGTTTTTGTTTATTAGTTTTATTTTTTATTTGTTCTTTTTGAATCAAGTCTTGGTAAATCACCACCTAGGTTGTAGGTAGTGTCAGATTGTCTAGTTAGAATTAGTTCAGTGAGCAGGGTGTGCGTGTTTGCAAAACTCTATAGGCGGTAGCAGGGTGTGCGAGTCTGTTTGAGTGTTTGTAAGCGGGAGACCGTTTAATTCTAATAGAAATCTGGGAATGCAGCAGTAGGCAGGGGTTGCCGAAGCTGGGTAAATTTTGTGTGTGATTTACTTTTCAGCATACTTATTTCTCTGCAGTTTGTTTTTGCGTTTAACTCGAGAAAATTTGCTATAACTCTGTTCACCCCCCTCTAGGGTTAATCTAGATCCTACACCAATTTCATATTTCCTAATTTCTTCTTTATCCTTTCAAATAAATCCAAACCTTGAATTTCAAAATAAATTCTTTATTTCTGTAAATAATATCACTTGATTTTAAAAATAAAATCACTTATTCCCATTTATTCAAATCTTATTTCCTGCACTTGGAATTTTATTTATCAGAATTCAAAAATCACTTTTTATTCTTTTCCAATTTGTTTTAAATTTATTCAAATATTTGTAATTATTTTACTCAAAATTCACTCTTTTATTTTCTTTTCAGAAATCCCATTTCTATAGATTTTGATAACTCGGTTCACCGAAATATTTTAAATCAACCATAGTATTCAACATTTTCAGTTATCAGTATAATTCATCACGGGATAGAAAATATTATATCACAGAATATTTTATCAAATCTAAATAATTTTGAGGAATGCAGTTGGGTCCTTCCAACCTGTTTCCCTGCATCCACATGTGTTAGCACAATAAAATGCCAATTCCACTTCGAGGTGGAATATCGCGGTATATGGGTTTTAAATATAATATCATTCGCTATCATGTGGCGCATAAGGTCTCATCTGCTATATAATGCGGGAATCAATCACTCCAATATACTATATACTACTATATAATATAGCGCATCAAAACAATTCAATTAATTATTTAAATTTAACCATTTAAATTTAAATAGAAATGAGTGAGATTAACTCACCTTTTATTTTTGATTTGCAATCTGATCCACCCTGGCTTGCCTCTCACGATTATTGACCTTGTATAAATATTTATACAATTTATTAATATTTGAATTAATTTAATAATCAATTCTCCATGTCAAAATTATAAATTGACCAATGAATTAATTAAACTACTAAATCCCCTTTTGAACTACATGTACATTAATAAAATAAATTATAGATTTCAAAAATGGACTTTCAACGCTTTAAAATTCCTATTTATTTTCCCGAAATCTTACCTTTATAAACTCGTCAATATTTAAAATTTTATTCTCAAAATTTTATACATATATTTATGTTTAACTATTTAAAATAGGTATGTGTATATATGTGTATATAAATCCTTAACCCTAAAAGAATCACTAGTATAAAAACAAAATAATGTGTTATATATATATATATTTATATATCTGCATACGTACATATCCATCTATATTAAATTTAATTAAATAAAATTGATCAATACCTTACTGGTACATCGGCATCGCCGACCCTTACCCTGAGTACCACGACTTCACCGCCTAACTCCTTCGAGGCCACCTTATGCGATGCTCGAAATCGAGCCTTGTCCAACCTTGCGAGCGTACACCTTCCCCAAACCTAAATCGCGAAGTCGCATCCCCATCGACCTTCGCTGCTGCCACCAGTATGCGACCTCCATCCCATCAACATACGCGCGCCTTCGATTGCAAGATCGAGCACTCGACAAAGCCCTAGCTCGAAACAACACAACAACCCTAAAATCGAATTGCCCTCAAATCGAAGCTCCACCGTGAATTCGATTCGCCGATTTGATTTTTCTACATTTTTTATAAACGGAGAGGCTTCGGCCATTTTTCTATTTGAATTTTGATTTTGAGTTTCGAAAAGAAACACAGCCATTTTGTTGAACAGAGACGGGGCTTTGATTTGATTTTAGCTTCTGAGCGAAGATAAAGAATACGTGATGTCTTTGAAAGGAGGGTAACGTGTTCAATTTGGCCATCTATAGTGACATTCGAAATGAAGGGAAAATATCTGATGTGAAATTCTTTTTGACTGGTCAATATAACATATTATTTATATTTGAATTTCAATTTGAATTTTCTCGAATTACGCCACTCAAAATCTTGACCTCCTATCGAGGCGAGCTGCTAGGCGTTTATAATGTTATGCCCATATTACGAACATGATGGAAAAGGTTTTGAGTCCTAATTCAATCTATGGTGAAGATAGCTTTTTGAACCCAGTTATCATATTAAATTTCGATTTAATTTTCACCGCGTTTACCTCTTGTATGGCCAAGCGGTCACTCCAAACACTGCGAAAATTGAAATCCGATAATAATACAATATTACGGATCCAATAGAACTAGTTTCGTCGAATCCGAGACTTTGCCTCGGAAGGCTATTTTTAAATGTCAATTTAAACGATATATTTTCAAAACTTGACAAAACCCTGCCAAATTTAATTTTAACACTTTTACTATCTTCAGTACTACCAATATAAATTTTACAAGCCTTCAAATTATTTTTAACAGGCTTAAAACCAAAGATTCAGTAATTTACCCAATTTCAGTTTATTAAATCCAATAACTTAATTGCTAAATAATGATAATATTTGAATTCAAGTTAAAAATTAACTTTTAAATATTTAAATTCAATTAAATATTCCAATTTCAAACATCCAAAAATTCCGGGTCGTCATAGGTTAAGTCCTAATTGACTTCCTAATGTATCTTAGTTAAGGTTTAAATAATTCATTATTAGTTAAATTCTAATTAATTAAATAATCACTTAATTAAGTAATAATTAATTAACTAATTAAATTACTTAAATATTAATTAATCATTAAATTAGTTCTTAATTTCATTAATTACTAATTAAAATTAATCACTAATTAGTCATTAACCTTCTTTAAGTGTTACTTAACCCTTAATTACTTATTTAATTGTCAACTAAATACTAATTACTTTTAATTAATTTATTAAATAATAAATTAATAATTTAACTAAACTTAATGTATTTTTACATTACTAATTAAGTTTGAAAAACTTTTGCAAAGCCATTTAAAATGAAATCGCTTTAAAACGAAAATCGACAACTTTGTCGAATTGCGTCCATAGCGACTATCGATATAAGTGTAGTTCGCTTAAACATACTTTAAGCGGAAACACTTGCTCATTCTTTCCAATTTTATGTTAAGAAACACAACTCTATAGTTTTTGAGACTTAGAAACAAATATAGAAACTTTGAAACAATTTCCAAACTTTAAAATAAGAAAACATAGTTTTTTATTTTGAATCGGATCTCACGTCTGTCGCAACACACAAAATGGTTAACTTTGTTTCAGCTCAACATACTTTGGTTCTTAAATCACAACCATACATCCATACTACCCTACATTTAACTTCACAATGAAACATATATATAAACATAAGGTTATATGGTTACTAACTCGACAACGTCACATTCAAATCTCAAATTCAACACCAAACACAAACATCCATCAAATCACCATCGACCAACAAAATAAACATTCAATATTCTCATCAGCACTATAACACATCATAATAAAGTCAAAAAGTTTTTCAAAATAAAGTAGTTTTACTCATTGGAACTCCGCAAATACAAAGCAAACTTCGACTAGACTTTGGAAACAACACACGAGCTACGAAGAGTGAGGATTTTCCAAGGTTTTGAGCTTCAAATGGGCTCAACCTAATGTGTGGGGCTCAGCATAGTGTTGTGGGGTGGGTGTGAGCTTGGTTTATTGAAGAATAAAGTGAAGAAATGAATATAGGAAAGTTTCTAGATTTGGAAGAGATTTAAAGTGAAAAGTTAGGATTTTTAAGTACTTAGAAATGTTTTGGAAGCCATGGAAAGTTTAGAGAGAAAGTTCTAGAAAATCAAGGAGAGAATGTATGTGTGAGGGTGTGTATTTATAGATGAAGAAAAGTGGGGAAATTACCATTTTATCCTTAGCTTAAAATATCATAACATGTCATCATTTTGACATGTCACATCACCGCCTTCCTCCCCCTTATATGTCACATCTCCCCTCTCTCTAGTCACATACCCTAAGCCGTGATCGACAATGATGATGGCACTTAAGGAAATGATAAGAGATAATGATATGATTTAGTACATAATTTATTATTTTAAAACCATGTCTTGTCACCACTTGCTAAAGATAATTAACATAAGATAATACATAATAAAGTATATTATTATATGGTTACTTATCTTCTATATATGTGTATATATAGTTCATAAATGTGAACAACATTTTCGATAATTTTATGGTATCGAAAAGTCGAAATTCTAGAGAATGTTCTTCGGTCATATTTTTCTACGAACTGTCTATTTTGGCAAACAAAGTTAAAAATCTATTTATCATCATTATTAAATAATTAAAATATGTTAATTTGTAAATAAAAACCTATTTATTTAATATTTAAACTTAACTTGAATTTTTGAAGAAATAAATAAAACAGATGGTATCAATTGTTGATGCCATAAATATATTCTATTTTCCAAAAATAAGATAAATTGTTTCATAATCTTGTTTGAATACATATATTAATGTATGAATCTAAAGATATACACGATCATTATTGTTTAAAAACAGTTTTATTGATAAAACGATTTCTGGTTGTTTTATCCATATTTTGCCTAGGACGATATTTACAAATTATCAAAATTTTACCTTGTAATTTGTCCGCAAATATTTTTTCCAAACAAATAACTATTATTATTTGCCACTTAAAACATGATTATTTCTTACTTTAAAACACATATCTTAATTTCTTAAAAATAAGTATAATTTATCCAAGTGATAAATTTGTGGGTTGTTACATTCTTCCATCCTTAAAAAAATTGCGTCCCCAATTATACCACAACCCTATTCTCAGAAATGCTTGAAACTATTCGTCACTCTGTATGATGTACATAAATCATTCCTATGTAAAAATCTAGTTCAATCGCTCACTTGAACATATAACTTTCCTTCCGAACTAGTATCGCTCACTCGACTTTCTAGTGCGGACTTTGATCAGGCTTCTTAATTAGAAACCTTTGTTCTCCTTGCATTGCCATAAACTATGACCAACAACCTTTGGTTCCACATAAAAACCCTCATCAACATTCGTCGTCAAAAACCGGATGATAAATCTCTATTCTGAATGGTGTGAAACACCTCGAGTAACGTACTCGAATCTTGGATCGAAAACTATGTAAAAAAGGAGAAATAATCTTCCTGCAATCTACGTACTAATCCATTGGTTCCTACTTCCCAAGATTATAATTACCCTTTTTAAAGAATCACCATTTTACTTAAGAACATTACTTAAGTTTATTAACATTCTATAACTCAAATTCATTTTAGTATGATACTCTTCTATATCCAAAAGAGTACATACAATTTCAAATCTTAAATTGGTTTTACTTAACCTAGGATGTTCAGTAAATTTAAAACTTTATTTATTAACCCACTCTTAATCAAGACATCTTTTTATTTTGAAAACTCTATTCTTTTAAGGGATTCGAGAACACAATACTCGAGTTTTATTTCAAAAACCTTTCAAAATGATACTTTATATTTAACCCTTTTGAAAACATAATATATAACCCAAGTAACTCTAAAATGATATCAAGGAACCAGGTACTACCAAATAGTTACATATATCCCTTTTACAAAGTAGGGAAATACTCAAGAGAAGTGTTTACCATCCAAACACATCTCTTACACATTTTTAATCATTTCCAAGACATTCGAACTAGTTAATCATAAAAAAATTCTTTCTTCACAAATTCATTTTTGAAACAATACTATTTATAGATAAATAGTTTTTTAATAAACTCATCCACTAGCTTTGGATTTATTCAGATTCGAACTCATTTCAATTATACACTGACAAAGAGGATAATTTACTAAGTGCACTATCATATCTACCTAAGAAAGCATTCTATTGTCACTTAGAAGATTATTCCGATTATCACAAAACAGATCGAAACTCTCCTGAACTATCTAAAGAAAACTTTACTTTCAAATCCATTTTAGAACTTTATAGCTTAAAATCTCTTTAAGTACAATTACTACAACTTTTCCAAAATCATTTAAATATTTATCAAAGCCATTGGAATTTAATATTCTCACAATCCTTTTCATTTTTATAAGGTCATTTAAAGATTTTCTTTTAACTAAACACATTCTATTCTAAATCCAATTTTAACCCTACATCATCGATAAATATATAGACATTCCTTTATATATAAAATATCCTAGGTAAAATTATTTAATCTACCTATTTTAAAACAATATTATGTCAACTGGACTTGTTCAAGTGTTTAGGAAATCCCTATCGATAATATTGGCCAAAAGCATCGACCAGAATTCCTTAGCCACTCAACAGATCAAACAACAGAATATAAAACATTTTTACTCACAAACAAACACGCACTCATATTTATAATACTCTTAGGATCATTTAAGGGTCTCATTTACCCTATCTCAAATGAGTATGCCCCACCAGAGCCAAGGTTCTAGCTTTAGCTCAAATACCAAATGTAACGAACTAGATTTTCGACCCTCGAAAATTGACATAATAAGTCTACTGCATCACATGTCGAACACTCAAGTGCCGAAAATACTGATTTGTTAGGGTGAGAGAAGAAGGTAGAAGATAGAAGAAAACTAAACAATACAAAATCTCACAACGCAGCAAATAATATATAATAGAACAACGATCTTTACAAAAAAACATTGTTATTCATATAATATCATAGTACACTAGACTTATCCTAAACATGAACAGTTATATAAACCTGTCCTGATAATGGCAAATATATCGACTCTATAATACAGTGGTAGAAAAATATACATCAATACGTCTTGACCATCCAGCTAAACCTAGGAAAACATGCTCGGTCTGACCCGAGCATTACATGGAATAACGCCTGGATCAGTGTGGTAAACCAGCGTGAGTAAAACTGTAACAACCCACCTTTTTGGACGATTTAAATCGACAATAAACCACACATGTCAAACTAAAACCATTCAAAAAGGTGGATTGTTAGGGGTGAATAAGAAAAGGCAGACAAAGAAAGAAAAACAAAACACATAATCTCACAACGGTATGACAAAATATAATAATCAAATAAACAGTTCATGAAGCTGTTTCACAAATAAATACACTTTTAAAATATAGAATCAGAGTACAACAGAAATAAATAACTAATGCAGCAGAACAACATGATGCAGTGGAGTAAATTTAATAAATAGTAACAATGTACAATCTTCGTCCTCTAGAGATAAATGGTCTTCGATACACTGAAAAGCTCAGACTGAACTGAGCGAATTGAAAAGACAAAATACTCGAGTCAGAACTAAAAGATCTTTTGTAAGTTAAATCAACAGTAAATAAATATGATAGTAAAGGTGTCGGAGTGCTTACGTGGTTTGACATCTCCTATCTAGTGTCCAACATGAGTGCAGTAACTTAAGAGATGTTCGGGATTACCATCTCCAAAGGATCCATTAAACTATCTACTATGTAGTACAATACGTTACTATAATATGTCTACAGTAAAGAAAATTATTAAAATAGTGTTAAGGCATTACCCATATCTCCCTTAACACATTTTATATATTCCCGTAGTCTATATAGTACCGTAAGCTCCACCAAACCGATGGTTTACCCAGAGGGCACCCCATACGTAAGGTACAAAACAAACTCGTAGTGGGCACGAAAAGGAATGTGACAAGGCACGCGAGGCAACGCCAGGGCATGATTCTACTATTTGCACTCCAGGATTAGTGGTAATGCATAACAACTACTACTGACCACCTTGGAACACACTCTCATAATCAAATCAAGGGGTGACCACTAAATCAATCATAAATTCATAATATGGTATCGAAGAACTATGCCCGATAGGAGGTGCGACCTCACTTAGCCTGGTATAGCTCATGTTTTAGCCACATCAAGCTGACTCATGGAAGTCGAAGCTACGTAAAAACCTCATACAGAATCGTTAGCCAAACCATCCTACATCACTATGGAATCTCCACCACGTACACAGTTGTTAAAGTGGTTTTCGGTATTGGCATAGAGTATGACAATATCCAATTCCAGTCTCTTTAACAACCAAACGCTTATTTTACACCGGATGGTTCTTTTACATTTCCAAAACCGATTCATAACTGATATCAAAATATATTATTCTCAAAAACATATCACTTTCAAAATCATATTCACTTTCAAAATCATATCACTTTCGTAATCACATCGACAAAGTAGGTTAAATCCTCATTTCAAAATCATCATGTTTACTCAAATATTTCATTTCACTGGAAAATACCATTTCAAATTCTAGCTTGGACTATAACATCATTTAACTATATTCGCTTTTAAATCAAGGATTTAAATATAAAAACTTCCACTTAACATAGTCTAAAATTTAGAAAATAGTTTAGATAGTTATAAATAGTTTATCATAGTTTAGAATAAATTTTTAAATTGTTCAAAATACTTTAAAATAGTTTAAAAATAGATTAAAAATAGCATAAATAGATTTAAAATAATTTAAATAGACTTAAAGGGGTTTAAATGGATTTAAAATAGATTAAAATGGGTCAACTAGTTAAAAATAGGTTAAAATAGACTAAAGTTGATTGAATAGATTAAAACGAATTAAAATAGTGTAAATTGATTAAAATGGTTTAAAATAGTTTAAAATAGATTAACATAGTTTAATAGTTTGAAAATCTCAATAATCTGGATTTTAAAATAAGATATTTTTAACTAGTTTATATAAAATAATGAATTAGAAATTAATATTAAATTAAATTACTTCTTTCATTTCAACACATCTGGGCCACGTCCTGCTTTCAAATCATCGAACAAATTTTTTTCTTTCAATTAAGATTCTCATTTAGAACCATTTAATCAACATCGATTCAAATCTGTTTGAACTATAAATTTAAACTATTTCAAAATTAGTAGATTTCAAAGTTTAAATATTCAACTATTTCAATAACTTAATTTCGATAAATTCCGTTTGTATTTCAAATCCAACTTTAAAATTTCAATTTAAATCCTTTAAACAATTCATTTGAACCAATTCCAATTTCAACATTTAAAGCTTGAATTTTCAAAAATAATTCAATTTATACAAATCAAGTTTTATTTCAAAATATCATTGATCTGAATTCAAAAATTTAGGATTTAAAATCATTTAATTTAACTAATCCGGTGTCCGTATATAACTTTCTACCCTATGGTCAAGTGATACAGTTATTTATCATTTCAATCCGCAAATATTTTATATTTACGGATATATATCATTTCAACTCACAATTCCAAATAAAATTCAAAATCCATAAAAATCGCTTGAGCCTATCATTTCAACCTATAACGATTTTTCCTCAACCTATAGATCGTTCGGGTATGTATCATTTCAACATATAGGGAACTTGTAGTGTTATAACAATACAAAAATGTAACATCTAGTCATCCAATATCAAAAATCAAACATCCATCACAATGATCATTTAGATCAACAAATAAATAACTACAATTGACTGATCATCAATAACAAGTATTAACAGAAAATTTAAAATTCAATATTAAATTAAATAGCGATTAAATTCAATAAAAGTTAGATTTAATTAGAATGGCAATTTAAATATATCAAACAACAATCAATCAACTTCAAATCACATTATAAATTCATTTTAACTAACATAAGACCATTTAGTAGTTGTGAGTGAGTTAAAACACTCACTTTTGGTTTATCGACGATTTTAAAATCCAAAAATAGTCCAAAATTGAACAGTCTCAAGGTTCTTCCAAACTAATTCCATTATGTCGAGAATTCCAATACGGTCCTAATGGATCAAACCGCCGACGAATCTGACCTCGTATGAAAAAGTTATTGATGTTAGAAATTATACGATTTAAATTATAAAATAAATAAAATAATAAAACAAAATAAACACGTCACCTTCTCTTCAAAACCCTTGTTCAAAACGCATGCGAGCCCAATACCCTAGGGTCGCCAACGAACCCAACTATCGAGGACGCTACACAACACGCGACCACGATCTGAACACCTAACCGAGCTTCCCTTGCCAAAACGCCCCTCCAAGAGTCACGCGACCTCCTCCGCTGCCTCAGGCACAGTTCACCGCCGACCACCATAAATTGCCAATCACGGCGAACAATGACACCCCTAGCATACACAAACACCATCCCAAGACCTGCTCGACCCCCTCTTTCCAACGTCGCCTTCCGATCGTCAAACGATTGACGATCCACCGTTGGATCGTAAACCCTAGAAATGGACGGTCGAGGTTTACCCTCGATTTTTGAAAAAATGATGCACCAAATTAAAAAGAGAATTACTGTAGTGGATTATGCTCGTCGAGAGCTTTCCAACGATACGTAATTCGATATAGTTTTGAGAAGTTTGATTTTCGATTTGAATTTGGAAATTGAATTAGGGTTTTTGGAATAAAAAATAAGTTTGTTCCATTGGAGAGAGCACATAGGAATAGACAAAATATTTGTATGTACAGAAATAAGAAATAGAATGGTTGCTAGGGTTAGGAAATCTATTTATATAGACAAGGCCCGGTAAGAATGAATGACATCTAATTGGTTCAAATAACAATAACGACCCGAAAAGCCCGTTTCATCTTCGAAACCAAAGTAGGTCATCCCATATATTAAAAAAATGTTTTCGATATTTTTAAACTCAATGGAATAGGTTTCAAGTCCTAATTCCATAGTATAAAGAAGTTAGCTTTTAAAATCAGCTTCCAGTTGAACTCAATTTAATTGATTTCTGCGCGTTTCGAGTCCGTATGATCAAACGACAAGTTTGATCGCTATGAAACTTGAAATCCTACAAAAATTCACCAGTATGGATCCGATGAAACTGGTTTCGTCAAAATCCAAGATTATGGCTAAAATGGCTATTTTGATGTTAATTAAATAAATTATTATTAAATTAATTAAATCACCTTTTTATTTTCAAATTTTATAACTAATAAATTTTTATCATTTTTGATTAACCATTAATTTATAAATATTTTAAAACAAATTTCCATGCTAAATTCAATTATTGATATTGCACTAATTACATCATTCCAATTTCAATTGCAATAAATTCGTTAATTATAATTTAAAACCCAATAAATTGATTTATTTTGAGTTCAATCTTTTTATTCAATCAATCATCATCTAATGGATATAAGTAACATTGGTTTATATCTTATTACCCTAATATTCTACAATTATCATCTTAATTTACATTAACTACAAAATTTAATTGGATTAATGCCATTGATTTCCAATTTATTTTCAATGAATTTAAATAGCGAACTGATAGTCAACACTTGTTACAACTTATGAGTCCGAACACATTCTATGTCTATTGTTGACAAACAAAACTAATAGATTCACATACGGATTAATTATTCTATTTTAATTAATTTCAATTAATTACATACAATTTCACCGTTTAATACAACATTTGGTTTATTTACTCATTTAAAACTTATAACCAAATTTTTATATTTACAATCATTTCAATTAATTGCAATTACTTTAAAATAGTTGTTAACCCGCCTTTTAGCAAGGCCATGGACAGTTGGATTTAACTAAATCGACTACTTGTTTGTTGAGACTGGAATATGATGCGTTTGAATCAGCTGGATAGAAAGACAATCAATCATGGAGGGTTCGGTGTCAGTCGCTCGGTATGGGAGGCTTGATTTGGTATGTTTGGTGTTCGGCCATGTGGCTCAGTCGTTCGGTCATGCATGGCTCGTTTGAGGAGAGGTGGTCAAGCATGGTTCAGTTGTTGGTGGTTCGGCCATGCGGCCCGGCTGTTCGACCAAGGTGGTTCGGTCACATTGGAGTGGTTCAACCCTTATGGGTCGGCCGTGTAGGTTCAGTCAGGGTAGGCAAGTCAGGATGTCGGCTGAGAAGGATCAGGTTGGCAAAGTTCGGTCATGGTGTGAAAGTTGAGGTGGGTTGGCCAGATATGGCTCGGCCATATTGAGATTAGAAGGTGCCGCTCAGTCAAGAATGGAAGTTTGTGCATGGATCGGCATTGGTGGGTCAGCGAGTGTCGCTCGATGAAGGATGTAAGTTCGTACATGGATCGGCATTGTTGATTCGGACTGGATGGTGTGGCTTGGTCACTGATGGAGTAGATCGGCATGTTGAAGTGGATCGGCATAGTAGAGTATGGAGTGGATCGGTATAGGTCGGTCGGCATGGCAGTGTGGGTCGATCATAATGAAGGATGTTGGCTCGGCTATGGTCCCTTTGGGCCCAGATCAGGAAGCCCAATTACTCGGGATTTGCCTATAAATACAACATGCGAGGCTTCAAAAATGGGATCTCTCTCCATTTTGTCTCACTCACCTTCTGTACTAAGGCTGCTCCGCCATTGTTGTTCTGAAAACTCTGGATTGTAACTGTAGTCGATTCTAACATCAACAAAAAGGAAATTTCTGGAGTGGACGTAGGCCGGAGTCAGCACAACTACTATAAATCCTCTGTTATTACTGCTTTATTTTTAATTTTTACCGTTCTTCATATTTATACTCTCTACATACATACTATCTGTGATCTATGACGTTGATTTGGTGCTTTCATCTAGATTTAGGTGTTAGTGACCAATTTTGGCGCTAACATTTTGGTGCTTTCACTAAGAGCGCTAGAACCCAGGGAACTTATAGCTTGAACTTTATATTTGAAGACTTGGATCTAGAAAGCTATGGCAAGACAATCGACAAGAAGACATAGGACTGAAAGGAATCGGCATGAGGGGAGTTAGGAGGCTTCCTTCGGAGCTAATCAGGCCTTGACTTTCATCATCATAGACGAGATGGAAACAATGCTGAAAAGACAAGAGGAGATGATGTAGAACCTACTTCGACCAGTTGAATAAGTTTTAGTGTAGAGTCAAAGGAATGCAACTGCAAGTGATGTTGGAAATAGGAGTCAGGAGCACAGAGCAACTGAAATTCAGAATAGAGCAGGACCATTAAGAGCAGCGCCAAGACTAGGGGCACTCCCCCGGAGCATGTTGATCCAATCCCGAGCGGAGTACTAGGTGGAGCTGTAAAACATAGTGTCGATAGAGAAATGGATGCTCATCTAGGAGAGCAGGTCCCAGGACTCCCTCATGAGCTCGAGGGGTAGATTGGAGGCAACAGACAAGGGCAACAGCTCGGCGATAGTGATAGGTTAGTAGAGATAGTTAGGCGAGCCGTGAGAGGTGGATTGGTAAATAGAGACTTGGAAGATGTGAATAGGAGTCCCTTTGCTCCTACGATTAGGCAAGCTAGAAACCCGCCAGATTTCAAACTACCAACACTGGAGATATATGATGGGATAACGGATCCCACTGTTCACTTGATGAGGTACATGAGGCATATAGAAGTGTTGGGGGCATCAGAGGAGGTCATGGCACGATGCTTCCCTTTGTACTTGATAGATATTACAGCAATATGGTTCAGATAGCTGGAGCATGGCTCATGCGGCACATGGACAGAGCTGATTGATAGGTTTATGAGACAGTTTCGAGTCCACATAGTCAGACCCAAGAACATGATGACTTTAACATCGATGAAACAATGGAAAGGAGAGTCCCTCAGGGATTTCTTGACCAGATTCAATGTAGCGGTTGCTTCGGTGGATCAGCCCATTCCATCGATGGTTTTGATGGCTGTAGTTTTAGGAATTGTAGGTAATTTGGATTTTAAGACATCGTTAGAATAAGACCTACAGAGGGATCTTGGGGAGTTCTACCATGAGATAGAAAGGTTCTTGAGGCAGGAAGATGCACAGTCTGAGAGAGAAGGGAGAGAGGCTGAAGCTTATGCAGTAAGGGGTGGAGGTCCACCTAGGTAGGATCCAAATAAAGATGATAAAGGAAAAAGGAAAATGAATGACAACGGTAGCACTTCGAAAAGGCCTTGAAGAGAGTCAATGTTTTCTTATTACACAGATTTGAGACTCTAGAAAGGATTTACTTAGATACTCGAGGACGCCTCTAGTATCGAAGGCCCGTAGGGAGGGAACCTTCTGAATACGAGTGGGCATCGGGAAAGCGTTGCCTATTCCATGAGCTGGATAGGCACAACACAAACGACTGCAGGCATTTTGAAAGATATCGTTGAGGAGCATGTAAGGAATGGTCATCTACAATAGTATATAAGGAATCGAGCTGTCGTAGTGGAATATGAGCGGCCACCGCCCACCTCGAATGAAGATGGCACTGGACCTACGCCACATCAGCTTATTATCAACTAAATAGATTTATGGCTTTGAATAAGTAATAGAACTCGAAATGATACGGCTAAGTCACTTACACATGTATGGGATCGAAGACAGTCAATAGGCATTCTCTGAGACGATGATAAACCATGTTGCTCAAGTCTATGAAATCTTGTTTTCTTTTCGTTTTTTATGAAAATTTTGGTTTCTCCCTTGGATGTACAGACATTTATTTGGTTTTCCCTGGCTGTAAAAACTTTCAAATGATTGGATTTGCATCAATATAATATATAATACAGGTCTCGCGAACACGTTCCCAACTGGAGAGACGGGGCAATGATCGCATGTTACGAGTCCCTTCGTCGGAGAGCGATGGAATGGACTGAAACACAATATTAAAGTCCTCGACCGAAGAGCCAAGGCCGAAGAATATAAAAGTCCTCGGTCGGAGAGTTGAGGCCGGAGAATATAAAAGTCCTCGACCGGAGAGCCGAGGCCGAAGAATATAAAAGTTCTCGGTTGGAGAGCCGAGGCAGGAGAATATTAAAGTCCTCAGCTGGAGAGCCGAGGCTGCAGAATATAAAAGTCCACGACCGAAGAGCCGAGGCCTGAGAATATTAAAGTCCTCGGCCGGAGAGTCGAGGCTCGAGAATATAAAAGTCCTCGACCAGAGAGTCGAGGCCGGAGAACATACAATCCCTTGACCGGAGAGTTAAGGCTAGAACAGGATAACGCAACCTGGCGAGGTCTACGGATTCGAAGTTAAACCCGGATATGTCTAGACTTGGATAAAGTGATCAGGAGAGCTCGCACATTCGGTTAGTTAATTTCGGATGGATGTGGAATTGGATTAGGATTTGGTTACTGGATAGGAATTGGGTATCGACTCAAAGCAGTCATAGATTCGGATAAGGATACGACAATGGCATTTGGGTAGAATGGATTGGATTATGAATCGGAAAGTATGGCTATGGATAACATATGGACTTTGGATATCGGATTTGAGGCTATTTAAAACAACATTCCAATAGCAAGGCATGTTTTGGGGGGCAAATGTTAAACTGCCTTTTGGCAAGGCCATGGATAGGTGGATTTAATTAAATCGACTAATCGTTTGTCGAGACTGGAATACGATGGGTTTGAGTCAGCTGGATAGAAAGACGATCAATCATGGAGGGTTCGATGTCGGCCGTTCGGTCAGGGAGGTGTGGTTCGGTATGTTTGGAGTTCGGCCATATGGCTCGGCAGTTCGATCATGCATGGCACGGTCGAGGAGTGGTGGTCAAGCATGGTACAGTTGTTGGTGGTTCGACCATGTGGCCCGGCCGTTCGACAAGGGTGGTTCGGTCATACTCGATAGTAAATATAATTGATTCTAACATCAATAAAAAGGAAATTTTCTGGAGTAGACGTAGGCAGAGTCAGCAGAACCACTATAAATCCTCTGTTATTGCTACTTTATTTTTAATTTTTACTATTCTTCATATTTATACTCTCTACATACATACTATCTATGATTTGTGATGGTGGTTTGGTGCTTTCATCTGGATTTAGGTGTTAGTGACCAATTTTGGCTCTAACAATAGTTATCAATTGCCTTAAATTAACATTATTAAATCTCGTTCTAGTTATTATACTCATTATTAAATCTTAAAATTTTAATTTTTACAACATTAAATTCCAAAAATTATTTAATTAATAAATTTAATTATCGAAAATTATAGGTCGTTACAGTCTACCCCACTCAAAGCTTTTCATCCTCGAAAGGAAAGAAGGAATTAAGAGACTGATATATTTTATTTAAAATATTCAATTTATAAATAATTAATTTAGATAATTAAATAATTTAAATATAATATATCAATTTATAAAAATTAAATCCTTTCATATTCAATTTCAATAAAAGTTTGAAAAATATTTCCACTTTCACAAAAAATTTCTATGTAAAAAATTCACTGAAAATTTCGGCAGAGTCTCCTTTGTACGGAGACGTCCGGGAGAAACAATAACATCAGTAATAACAATATATATATCATATTTCAAAATAATATATCCCAAACTACGGAAAAAATATAACATCGCTATAAAACCGTGATCCGAGAACGTACCGATTTGTCGGGCAAACAACGCTTATTTATGAAACCAAAAGCAGTAGCTATCGCTTCCATAACCTGTATTTCATTTATATAATCCAAAAGAGTTGATAATTATGTTAAAAGAGGAATATTTAATTTGTTTCAATCAATAATAAACAAACCAACACAACATAACAATAATCACTTTCCAACAGAAGCATACAATCATCACATGAAATCAAAAAAATTAGCCATCCATCCAAAACAACCAAACAAATGGTTTGTTCTGGTTCAGAAACTTTTAATCGTATAAAATGATAAATAACTACTAAGTATACCATACACTCAGAAGACTCAAATAAAACTTAATAGATATTTATACACCTTTATACAATTAGAAGTATCCTTTCCCAACCGCCCTATATGCCAAAACAAACAAGAATTTCAAATAATCTTAAAGTTTATTCTTATTAATCTTGTTCCATATCATTTACTGTTCATTTCATTTTTTCAGTCATAAAATGATTATTTCTTCATCTTACGTTCATTACTTACAAAAATTCATTTCTCATTTATTCATACAATGCCATTTTTCATTAATTCATATTCATTTGCTTACCTAAAATCTTTCCATAAAATAATGAATGAATTCATTATTTAAGTATCACATACTTTTTTATTTCAGTTTACTTCACATTTATTATTTACATTGGTTTCCATTTTAACATCAATTTCCTTTGTGAAGCAACCCATACTTAAATCCCTTTTTTCCTTTTTTCTTCTTTTCACATTTACTTCTTTCATATATAGTGACTACTATTCACTTTAATTATAAATTGCTTCAATGTTAACTTAAATTTATAATTATTTACTTAAAGTATTCTCTTTTTCGTACATTTAATTAGTAACATTTAAACTTATTAACTTAAGTTTATAACATTTTATAACATTAGAATTCTTATTTACAAAAATAGTTCTATTGAACACTTTCATTTCCTATGCTTTTACTTGTGTAATATTCTATTACATATTTCTATTTAACATTTCCACTTTTAACAATTTGGTGAGTTATATATATGTCCTTCAAGATGTAATTGAATGTTACACCAGTTTATTTTATTCACTTTAGTTGACAAAATTTTCAATAATTCATATCCTCCGAATTACAAGTTTCAAATTTCAAATTTCTTGTATATTTTATTAATTACTTAGCTTCTAATTCTTATTTTTCTCATTTTAAGGATTTTTAATTATTAAAATGGTTAAGATTTTATTCACTACCATAATTGAAATTTTTAATTTTACAAAAACTTAAGAACTAAATACCGGGTTCCATTTTCAAATAATTCTAAATTAATATATATACTCATAACATATATATATACACACACAATCATATTTAGAAATTTAAAATTTAGATTTTGACACAAACAAATATGCAGCAAAACTACTACAGAAGTCTTCCCACTTTCAAAATCAAAAATGAATGTCGATGATGCGTGCACTGATCACCGAAATTATTTTTCGACGACAGAGAGAAGAGTGCAGAACTTATTTCATTTTAAAATTCTTTTAAAACAGTTCTTTCAAATTGCATTGATAATATTTATATCTAAAAATAATTTCAAATAATACTAATATTATATTCCCAAAATTTTTTGAAAACCAATTTCAAAACTCAGAACTTAAGTTCTCAAATTTTCAGTTCTTATTTACTTTACTTGTAATTCCTATTTTACAATCAATATTTATAAAATTTCACTACCTAACAAACAAAATATCACATACAATTATGTATATATAAATATATAATTTCTTTTATATACAAAACATAGCATTAGGTAAAATCATTTCATTTACCTTTATTCAAAACAATATCATGTCGGTCTTCCCTATTAAGTGTTTAAAAATCCCTATGGATGCCATAGCTTCTATATACCGACTAGAATTTATAAATACTATACACAACAAACTAAAACAATATAAAACATTTTATAACACTAACAAATAGCTCTCTCATATATACGCTCCAACAATCATTCTAGGGTCTTACTACCCTATCTCTAATGAGTCAGACCCCACAAAGCTAAGGTTATCGCTAAACCAAACCTCTAATACCAAATGTAACGACCCGCCTTTTTGGACGGTTTAAATCAACAATAAAACACACACGTCAAACTTAAAACATTCAAAAGGGAGGATTGTTAGGGGTGAATAAGAAAAGAAGAGAAAGAAAGACGTAACATAGAATCTCACAACGGAATGACAAATTATAATAATTAAATAAACTGTTTATGGAGCTGTTTTACAAATAACATTTGATTACACTTTTAAAATATAGAATCGGAGTGCAACATAAATAAATAAATAATGTAGTGGAATAACTTGATGCAGTGGAGTAAATATAATAAACAGTAATAATTTACAATCTTCGTCTTCGTCCTCTAGAGACAAATGGTCTTCGATACACTGAAAAGCTCAGACAGACCCGAGCGTGTTGAAAAGAAAACACGCTTGAGTCAGAACTAAAAGGTCTTATATAAGTTCAATCAACAGTAAATAAATATGAGTGTAATGGCGTCGAAGATGTTTACGGGGTTTGACATCTCCTATCCAGTGTCCAACGTGAGTGCAGTAACTTAAGAGAAGTTCGGGATTACCATCTCCTAAGGATCCACTAAACTATCTACTACGTAGTACAATACGCTATTATAATATGTCTATAGTAAAGTAAAGTATTAAAATAGCGTTAAGGCATTACCCATATCCCCTTTAACACATTTTATATATTCTCGTAGTCTATATAATACCGTAAGTCCACCAAACAGGTGGTTTACCCAGAGGGCACCCCATCGGTACGGTACAAAAAAACTCGTAGTGGACGCGATAAGGCATGTGACAAGGCACGCGGGGCAATGTTAGGGTAGGATTCTACCATTTGAACTCCCGGATTGGTGGTAACGCATAACAGCTGCTACTGCCCACATCGGAACACACTCCCATAATCTAAGCAAGGGGTGGCCACCAAATTAATCACAAAGTCATAATATGGAATCGAAGAAATGTGCACGATAGGAGGTGCAACCTCACTTAGTCCAGTATAGCTCCTGTTTTAGCCACATCAAGCTGACTCACAGGAGTTAGGGCTACGTAAATACCTCATACAGAATCGTTCGCCAAACCATCCTACTTCATTCAGGAATCTCCACCACATACATATTTGTTAAAGTGGTTTTCAGTATTGGCAGAGAGTATGGTAATATCCAATCTCGGTAACAACCAAATGCTTATTTCATACCGAATGGTTCTTTTACATTTCCAAAATCGATTCATAATTGAAATCAAAATATCATATTCTCAAAAGCATATCACTTTCGAAATCATATTCACTTTCGAAATTATATCACTTTTGAAATCACATTGACAAAATAAGTTAAATCCTCATTTCAAAATCATCATATTTACTCAAATATGTCATTTCACTAAAAAAATATCATTTCAAGTCCCAACTTAGGTTATAACATCATTTAACAATATTCACTTTTAAATCAAGGATTTAGATATATACACTTCCACTTAACAAAGTCTAAAATTTAGAAATAGTTTAGATAGTTATAAATAGTTTATAATAAATTTTTAAATAGTTTGAAATACTTTAAAATAGTTTAAAAATAGATTAAAAATAGTTTAAACATATTTAAAATAGTTTAAATAGATTTAAAATGGTTTATATAGATTTAAAGTAGATTAAATAGATTTAAAATAGATTAAAATAGGTTAATTAGTTTAAAATAGGTTAAAATAGATTAAATTAGATTGAATAGATTAAAATAAATTAAAATAGTGTAAATTGATTAAAATGGTAGAAAATAGTTTAAAATAGTTTAGCATAGTTTAATAGTTTGAAAATCTTAATAATCAGAATTTTTAAAATAAGATACTTTTAGCAAGTTTATATAAAATAACACATTTGAAATTAATATTAAATTATTTCTTTCATTGCAACACATTTGGACCATGTCCTACATTCAAATAAACAAACTAAATTTTGTCTTTCAATTTAAATTCTCATTTAAAACCATTTAATCTACATCGATTCAAATCCATGTTCGAACTATAAATTTAAACTATTTCAAATTTAGTAGATTCAAAGTTTAAATATTCAAATATTTCAATAAATCAATTTCGATAAATTCCATTTATACTTTAAATCCACCTTTATAGTTTCAATTTAAATCAATTCCAATTTCAATATTTAAAGCTTGGGTCTCCGAAAATAAATCAGTTTATACAAATCAAGTTTTATTTCAAAATATCATTGATCTGAATTCAAAAATTTATGGTTTAAAATCATTTAATTTAACCAATCCGGTGTCCGTATATAATTTTCTAATTGATGGCCAAGTAATACGGATATTTATCATTTCAATCCACAAATATTTTATGTTTACGGATATATATCATTTTAACCCACAATCCCGAATAAAATTCAAAATCCATAAAAATTGCTTGAGTCTATCATTTCAACCCATAACGACTTTTCCTTAATATATAGATCGTTCGGGTATGTATCATTTCAACCCATAGGGAACTTGCAGTGGTATAATAATACAAAATATAACATCCAGTCATCCAATATCAAAAATCAAACATCCATCACAATCATCGTCCAAATCAACAAATAAATAATAACAATGACTGATCATCAATAACAGGTATTAACAGGCAATTTGGAAATTCAATATTAAATTAAATAGCGATCAAATTCAATAAAAGTCAAATTTAATTAGAATAACAATTTAAGTATATCAAACAGTAATCAATCAACTTCCAATCACATTATAAATTCAGTTTAACTAACATAAGACCATTTAATAGTTGCGAGTGGGTTAAAACACTCGCTTTTGGTTTTTCTACGATTTTAAAATCTAAAAATAGCCTAAAATTGAACAATCTTAGAATTTGTCCAAACTATTTCTATAATATCCAAAATTCCGATACGATCCCAACGGATCAAACCATGCGCTAATTTGACCTCGTGTGGAAAAGTTTTTGATGTTTGAAATTATACGATTTAAATTATAAAATAAATAAAATAATAAAACAAAGAAAACACGTCACCTTCTGTTAGAAACCCTTGTTCAAAATGCACGCGAACCCAATACCCTATAGCCTCCAACGAACCCACCCATCAATGAAGCTACACGCCATGCGGCCACGATCAGAACACCTAGCCGAGCTTCCCTTGCCAAAACGCCCCACCAAGAGACACGCGACCGCCTCCACTGCCTCAGGCATAATTCGCTGTCGACCACCTTAAAACGCTAATCATGACGAACAATGACACCCTTAGCACGCACGAACCCCATCCCAAGATCTTCTCGACCCCCTCATCCCAATGTCGCCTTCCGATCGTCAAACGGTCGACGATCCACAGTTGGATCGTGAACCCTAGAAATGGATGATCGAGGTTCATCCTCTATTTCTGATCAAAGATGCACCAAATCAAAAAATGAATTGCTACAGTGGATTATGCTCGTCGAGAGCTTTCCAATGATATATAATTCGATATAGTTTTGTGGAGTTTGATTTTCGATTTGAATTTGTAATTGAATTAGGGTTTTTGGAATTAAAAATAGATTTATGCCATTGGAAAGAGGAGATAGGAATAGACAGACAGATTTATACGTACAGGAATAAGAAATAGAAAGGCTGCTAGGTTTAGAAATTCTATTTATATAGACAAGGCTCGATAAGAATGAATGACATGTCAAATTGGTTCAAACAACTATAACAACCCGAAAAGCCCGTTCCGTCTCCCATGCCAAAGTAGGTCATCCCATATATCAAAAGAGACGTATTTGATAATTTTAAACTCGGTGGTACAGATTTCAAGTCCTAATTCCATAGTATGAAGAAGTTGACTTTTAATACCAGCTTATTTCGATTGAATTCAATTTAATTGATTTCTGTGCGTTTCGAGTCCGTATGATCAAACGACAAGTCTGATCGCTACGAAACTTGAAATCCTACAATAATCCACCATTATGGATTCGATGAAACTGGTTTCGTCGAAATATGAGACAACGACCACAAGGGTTATTTTCTCGTTAACTAAATAAATTATTATTAAATTAATTAAATCACCTTTTTAATTTTGAATTTTATAACTAACAAATTTTATCATTTTTGATTAACCATTAATTTATAAATCTTTTAAAACAAATTTCCATATCAAATTGAATTATTGATATTGCACTAATTACAGCGTTTCAATTTCCATTGCAATAAATTCATCAACTGTAATTTAAAACCGAATAAATTGATTTATTTTGATTTCAATCTTTTTATTCATTCAATCATTATCTAATGGATATAATTAACATTGGTTTATATCTTATTACTCTAATATTCTATAATTATCATCTTAATTTACATTAACTGCAAAATTTACTTGGACTAATTGCAATTGGTTTCTGATTTATTTTCAGTGAATTTAAATAGTGAATCGATAATCAACACTTATTACAACTTATGATTCCGAACACATTCTATGTTTATTGTTAACAAACAAAACTAATAGATTCACATACAGATTAATTATTATATTTTAATCAATTTTAATTAATTATATACAATTTCATAGTTTAATACAACATTTGGTTTATTTACTCATTTACAACTTATAACCAAATTTTTATATTTACAATCATTTAAATTAATTGAAATTACATTAAATAGTTATCAATTGCCTTAAATTAACTTAAGTAAATCTCATTCTAGTGATTATCCTCAATATTAAATCTCAATTTTTTATTTTCACAACATTAAATTCCAAAACTTACTTAATTAATAAATTTAGTTATCGAAAATTATGGGTCGTTACAAAAAACTCGATAACAAGTAACAACCAAAATGATTTCTACAATTGAAAACTTTTCAAACAAAGGGCACCACACCGCACATAAAAGCAGACAAGTTTTTATCTTACGATAACCAAAATATTTTATATCAAATTCGAGTGATATTATTGTAATGTCTAGATTTAAAGTAAATAGATAAAATAGCTGAAATGCTCACATCTCACATTCCAACATATTAGGCTGCACAATTGAAAATGCGAGGCACGTATTGGAGATTGGATTCCAACAATGGCAGGGTAAGGGACTACCTTCCGATGATACACCTTTAGAAAATGCACCGATGCTTACACATAGCCGGCTGCCCCTTTAACATGGCAGACCGAATTACCTCACCCCCTTGACACCAAGGCCTTACACTACTATGGTGTTTGCGTACAAAACAACTTATAAGGGACACCCAGAATGGGGTGACCGCTCCTAAAGGTAGCTAACCACATAGCTCAGCTACATGCCATGTTTTTGCCATTTCTTCCTGGTTGTGAGGCTTGTGGTTACGCTTTACCTTTCTGAATAGCAATCCATCTTGGAATGCTAACATTGCCCTCCAAGCGTCAATGCAATGCCCGCATTCATCCATATAAGTTCGTTCTGGGTCTGAACAAAATCGAAGGCACTAACACTACTACATCCATTTCGGAATCAACCTCAGGATTAGTAGAAGTAGCCCTTTCACTTCAAAGAGCATCATCTTCAATCGTCATCAAGATGTCTTCTACTCAAACGTACATGTTGGTTCGTAGCGGTTTTGGGATATATAAATCCGATCCCCGTCTCTCCGTGCCAACAACCAACAATTTTCGGTTGACTCATTCCCGGTTCTTTTGGAAGTAAGTATTCGAGTCCTTGTCAGAAACTTAAATTTTCATTCATACTTCGTAAGTCAAAGTAGGCCGAATTTGATAGTTAGTTATTTAACTATCAAATAACAACAACAAAATCCAGAGATTTAATTACCCAAAGAAATCCTTAAGCCTCAAAACCACTTTCATTTCTAAATCTCCTTTCCCAAACATTTATCCACATTCATATACTTATCTCTTTCAAATAAATATATTCACAAAAAATTTATAAGATTTCCCATTTCCAAATCTCTTAAACGGATTTAACTACATTATTTAAATTGGAAAAAAGAATTTTAAGCACTATTCCTTTGGTGTTAAGTGTGGAATGGATGTTCTATACCACCATTTTTAAAAGGTCAGCCTCGTGAAACCCAAACCTCAAATTCCCATTTTATTTATCTTAAATAAATTATTTTATAAATTTTATTTATCCATGAAATCCATTTTACTTTAACCCAAACTCATTTACAAAACATTTAACAACCTCCATACTTTTTTTATGAGACTCTTTATAAATATTCAAACTCGGTTTTATAAACTTCTTTATAAACTTTCTAACCTTGTATAGAACTTCCTTTTATAGACATCCAAACCCATTTATAAAATCCTTTTATAAATGTTCAAAACTATTTCTAAAACTCCTTTTATGAATAACACAAAATTATTCATAAATTTCTTTATACAATATTCAAAAAAATTGTCAAATCGCTCTTCAAATATCTTGTTCAAAATGGAACAACCTTGAAGACCATTTGAAAAGAAAATGACTTATTAACTTTCCAAAATCAAATGGAGGCTTGATGACTACAATGGATCATTAAATTTGGGTTTACTTATCCAAGTTATATCATGGGTATTGCCTAACATCAGATATGTAAGGGATTCACAAATAACATACATTCAGTCGTAGGTAGATGTCTATGTTACAAATACAGATACATCCATTATTGGTGAAAAATGCATATACAGAAGTACATTCTATTTTCTTAAGTTACCATGACCCGCTTATTGAAATTAAGTTCCTTGTTTTATCACGTTACCGATATTCAACATTTGTGCTAAGCACAAGTCAACTTACTTCCCATAAACGTGTCAATGTTTTATAATCATTACTTTAAATCCATCCTCCAATTTCCATACTGTTGTCCAAATTTGTTAATATCTTGAAAAAGTAATTATTTAAAAATTATTATGGTTTGAAATTGAAAAAAAGGATTTATTTATAAGATTTTGAAAATTATTAGTATTATTTATAAAAATGGCGAAGTGTGATTATTATTATTATTTAACAATATTTTGAAATTATTTATTATTATTTTAAATATGTTTGTAAAGTTAATAATTTTCATTTATTTGTTAATAATTATTATGGTGTTTCGAAGTAAAAGATTTTTAATTATTAATAAACGTTTCCGAGTCCCATGAATAGAGTTGACAGACTTGGATTTTACAAAGGAATTTATAAAATATTTTGGAGACGTAAGGAAGATTATTTACAAGGTGAAGACTTTAGTAAATAATTGGATATTTATAAATGGACTTAAGAAATGGGTTATAGATTTATAAAAGAAATTTTATAAATAGTTTAGAGAGTTATAAAGGATTTATGAATGAGTTTACAAATGTACCAAAAGGAATTTATATGTGATTAAAATGTATAAATGATGTTTTATAAATGGTTTTAGGAGTTTTATAAATGGTTCATAATTGGTTTAGAGAATTACAATGAGTTTATGTAAATAATTTTTAAATCAAATTAAAAGGACGTCTTTCTCAATTTTATGAATATACTTATACCGTTGAGATAAGATATGGATATTTTCTAAGTATTGAAATGTATGCAATCATACCTTTGTAAACGTATTCCTTTACAAGAAATTTACAAAGTGGGTTTTATTTATAAAAGACTTATAAAACGAGGCTAGTGATTGCTTATCTGCTGAACCAATGTTGTTTTTCTCTATGAAATAAATTCCTGATGGAAATATCTAGGAGAAACACGTGAGTTATATGGCACAGTCATCTCCGATGATGCTGTACTGTGTGTATAAATCTCATTTTGTTCTTCCAGGACAATAATTAAGGAAATCTGTCCACTAATGGTTAGAAGCTGCGATCTCCGATCTTATCTTTGACCGTTATTTCCTAAATAATCGGGGTTAAGTTTACCGAAAATTATCGAACGTTGTTTCGAAGAGACCGGGATCAGATATGTTATCCAAAAAACATTTCGATCCAACGAATGCATTTCGAAATGAAGACAACGTGAAGGGCATGGAATCGAAGATAGAGATGTGAAGTGCAAGGGCTAATCGCTACTTATCCTAAGGGTGATTCCAAAATGAACGTAGTAGGAATAGTGCCTTCGGTTTCGTTCAGACCCTAAACAGACTTGTATCGATGAATGCTATCAGCACATTTTCGTTGGAGGGAAATGAGCATCCTATGTGTAAATGTTCTTAAAAGGTAATCATAACCACAAGCCTTATTAACCGGGAACGACTAAAACGGGGGAGATGCAGCAAGGCTAAGTTGATCGCTCCCAAGTAGGGTATGATCATCCCTATCTAGAGTCGCTATTATCTCTCATGTGTATGCTTCTGGCCCATTAACAGAGGGGTGATCATATTCGGTACTATACAATAAGGGATAGGCCGGTTCTGTGCTGGCAGGGGATATAAGCGAGGTCATCGGTGTTATTATATCTAGAGATGCACCATGACGGGAGGTACCCCCATAGCCCAGTCATTATATGGAATCCATTCTCCAATAAGCGTCGTACGGACTTAATTGTGCCCAACTATGCTAAAATGTGAGATGCAAGCATTTCAGCTATTTATTTTACTTTGACCACTAGACGTTATTATAATATAATTAGATTTTTTGCAGAAAATGTTTTGGTTATCGTAAGGTAAAAACTCGTCCGTGTTTATGTGCAGCGTGGTCTTACGGGATATCATTTGATTTCAAAGATTTTTTTATTTAACATTAAAATCCAATTGGGTGTGTTCTCACTCTGGTTTTCCAGACTGACTCAGGTGTTATTTTATTATAATGCTCGGGTTAGTCTGAGCATATTACAGATTAGGTTGGATGCTTGGAGCTTTAGGAGACGTGTTGGAGGCCCGGAGATGTATTCACATAGTTGGTTATTTTCCACTGTATTCATTGTTGTATTTATTAGTAATTGGGAGGATAGGCTATTATAACAGTCCAGGCTGAAATAGGTTAGCGTACACTGATTGATGTTTGTATATGCATACATTATAGTTTGTTTTCTATAAATATTTGTTATATATTATAGATTATTCGTTCCGCTGTAGGTTTCTGTGTTGTCGAGTTTTCTTCTTATCTTCTTTCTTTATTTTCCCCTAAAAATCTGGTTTTCCAACATTTGGTTGCTCGGCATGTAATACAGTGGACGTAATAGTGTCGATTTTCGATGATCGAAACTCCGGTTGGTTACAGATATACACCATTGCACTAGAAACGGCCTTTCGTAGCACTGAAAAATGCTGACAAAATTTTTTGTAGCGCTTCTATAAACGGTGCGATACGACATGCAACTAAAAGTCTGAAACTTTTTTTAGTGCTGTAGAAAACGCTACCAAAACATGACCTATTGTAGGGTATTAGAAACACTATAAAAAGTTGCAGACTTTTAGTAGCATGTCATATCGTAGTGTTTACTGAAACGCTACTAAAAGTTTTGGAACATTTTTTCAATGCTACGAAAGTCGTATATTTTCTAATTTATTAAATGATAATAATTTTAAGTACTCTTTCATATAGAAAGTGTCATTCATATAAAAAATTTGCAAATCGTTTTGCGACAATAACCATCAGTCGGTATCATTTATCATGGTAATTAGTCAGAAAACATTAAGCCATATAATGACGACTTTCCTTAGTTATAACTAAGCATTCAAAAAACATAATAACGAATTCATGAGATAAGACTATAACATATAGACAATTGAACCACATGCTATGACATATGATGACCATTAAGAAAAGAAATAATACATCAAATAAAAAATGGGATCATATGAAAATCCACAAATAGAAATGTTAAACTATACAAACATTTTAAAAAAGGGCATTTCACTAGAAGGACAAACTTTGCAGTCCAATTAGTTTCTAGGACACACATCTACAGAAATTAATTTCAAGGCTAAAGTCAGTAGAATAATTACTTTTAAGGACAATGTCAGCAGTCCAATTAGTTTCAAGGACATAATTTCATAGGTTTTTAGGCCTTAGAAACTAATTATTTTGCATTTTGTCGTTAAAAGTAATTATTTCAATTGTGTGTCCTAGAAACTAATTGCACTTGCTAAAGAGGCCCTTCTGGCTAATTTCCACTTTTAAAAATGCATGGTAAATATGATAATTTGGTATTTTACCTTTTATTGAATTCTCGAACATAGAAAACCCATTTTGGCAACGACAAATGAGTGGAGATGGATTTAGGAATTGGAACTGGAGTGTAGGTCCTGAGTTGGATCAAAGGCACTAAAGTTGGATCCTAGGCTATGGAGTTGGAGCAAAGGGAGAAAGACGGCGCGAGGAGATAGGAGATGAAGGTTTATTTTGGATAATGACGGAAGCTGGGAAATATTTTGAGGAATCGAAATAATTTAAGGAACCACTAAAATAATAGAAGTACCCGCCTAATAAAATTTTAGTAATATGTTGCGTTTTGATCTTAGTTTTTCTTAATGTAAAACTAATGGATGCACTTAGAGTTGAAACGTTGCCATTTATTGCTAAGAAAAGTGCATTTTCTTATAGTGCACTTACGAAGAAATCTTGCCAGGTACACTCTAAGATGTGACGTGGAATCTGGTCCTACCTACGCCAGCACCCAGCCATTATGCTCTTGTCAGCAGCCTTGGAAATATCCGGAACAACTTCTAATGGTTCCAGCTCAAAGCCCTAGTATTAAATATGACATAGACCTTTAATAAATCATGAATAATATGTCATACATAAAATATTTATGATGCTGCAAAAAATTTGAAACTTACCAACTCTTTTTATTTGTCAATATAACTATGGGACGCTCCGCCTGCTGTGATGGGCCGCCGCCATCGCCTCCCGTATCGGTCCCTCTTTGATTAAAAGAAGGGAACCTGATTGTGAAGTTCCATGGACATAATATCTATAATAGACATTTCATTTTTTTAAGCGAGGACCTATTATTTAATATTGAAAAACATATCTTTTTTTGAGAAAAAGGTATCATTAATAATAACATAAATTACCTTCTATCTAATATACGGTAACGATCAGTCTTCATCGTAATCTATATTATTTTCCTCTATATTCTTAAAAGCTTCTATAAAAACATTTGAATCATCGTTTAGAAGCACAAAATCAGTATGATTGTCGGTTATTATTATTTCATTATTTTTCTCGAGATCCACTTGATAAACGTGCTCGTTTGGAATATTCTTTCCATCAAACGTAAATCTTGCCTTTGTTTTTAAAAACTACTCACCAATCTACTATCTTTTTTGGAGATGGATATAGAGCATAATAAACTTATAATGCTTATTTGGCTAATACAAAAGGATCATACTTATGGTAATGCGAGGTATGTTTTATTCTAATATGGTTATGATCTTTGTGCATGTTGATTCCAGAACCTGGAACACTGCTGAACCAATTGCATCTAAATAAAATTTTGGTACGGAAAACCAAAAGTAGACATAATTTTTTTCACTTTATAATGGCTTTCGCATATTAAATTATCGGGTGGCATATGTCGTTATCCATCTTGTACAACAGCTATAAATCCAACTTCTATGAAGTTGAATTTAGATATCATAGCAATGTATTCTGCAATTACTGATAATTGAGGGCCGCTTTTACAACCATCCCAAAGGAGTTTTTTAGCTGCATCTAATAAATCATATATTTTCTTTGCTTCAATATTTTGTTTTTCTTCGATAATTATATCATCGTCATCAATTTCAACCGTAGGGAACATCGATTGTGCTGCATCTTTAACCATATCTTCGACAGGATTAGCCATAACATTGTCATTACCCACCTCCTTCTCTGACACTGTAGGATTAGCTGCAAAAAGTTCTCTGTGACAATCCCACACAAAATAGTCCGGCATGAAACCTTTTTGACACAAATGGAATTTAACCATATCCAGTTTTAAATATTTCAAATGTTTGCAGTTACTGCACGGTCAATGAATTTCTTTATCGTTTCCATTATTACTTATAGTGAATTCAATAAACACATGTACATTATTATAAAAATGTTCGTTTATTGAGCCTCTCATTACCTTTCGTTGATACATCCAGCTCCACTGATCGACAAAATAATTGATCATTTTTTCCTATTTCAAAATATGTGATAGAAATTCAAAAAATTATTGATCATTTTATGGAATGACATTTAATTTTTCAATTCATTTATACAGTTTAATGTTTTATAATTATGTAATATGTTATCATTGTGCACTAATTTTCTTATATTTTAATGTTTTATTATATATATAATATTTGATTCTTTTAACTTTTTTTATAAAATCTTATATAGTTTTATTTTTAACAAAATACAATATTATATATTTACTTTATTATTTTCTACTTGGTGGTCGGTCATCCTACTTCCCATTACAAACATAATAATAATTTCATTTTGTAAATCATTTCATTTTCAAACGATTCAACAAAATTTTGGTAGCACTTCCCTTTTGTTCCCTGTATCATACACAAATGCGTGTACACAAGGAACAAAAAAAAGTGCTATCAAAATTTTGTTAACTGTTTCAGATGAAATAATTTATAAAATGTAGTTACTTTATTATGTTTATAACTTGTCCAATATAGGGACAAATTCGACAAATATTATATCGAATGAATATTGATGCCTGTTTTGTAATAAAAACAAATATCTATATAACGATCATACACATTACTTGTCTGACGGTGCCAAAAACTTTCTAAGGGATTTAAAAAATAAAGCGCATTACACATTAATTTATATTAGCATTAACATTAATTCATTACTTAAATTTCTTAACGATTAAAAACAAATAAAAACTAGTTTTTTTAATATATTTTAGCTAACACTAATTTCAATTCCGCATAGGGTAATAAAAATTAAATTTACACACTAACTTGTTTATATATATTACCACATACACGTAAACTAACTTTACATATAACTAAGTGTATATAAATTAATAACGGGATTACGGAAGTAAGTTGTTTTTGTCGACATTTTAGATAATAGATGCACTAATTAACATTAAATTATGTTACACTAATATGCACATACACCAATCAACCCAAATTATCCCTACGTATACAATAATTATCAGCTTTAAACACCAATAACCCTAATTAACATTTATCGATCAACCAATATACACGATTATAATCAATCAATGGGCTGTTATTAATAAATATATGCATAAATTAACATTTATTTTATCATAATTCGGTTTAATTAGTTTAGGAAAATAATATACTTGATTTTTGATGAACTAAAGGCGTAGGCAGTTGGAAATTGCAAATTGATGAAGAATTTGATGGATTGCGGTGGCTCACATGGGTAGGGATGGATTTGTGTGCATTTTTGGTTTTAGTGTTTTTAGTTTTAGATTTGGGACTGTGAAATTAGGAAGAAAACGAGCTTGACTGGTGCTTTATACATGACATTTCGATGGTTTCTCACGGCTGTCGATGACGAGTTTTTCGACTACTATTAAATAAAATAATTTATCTTTTCTCCCTCTTTAAAATAAATTACTAATTTAATTAATTATCAAAATTTTAAAAAGTTTACAATAATGTAGTTTTGTTTCTAACTATTTAATAGGTTATTTTTATGCACTATACAATAATTTTTTAACGGTTTGTGTTTAACGACCAATTTTCCATCGAGTTAGAAAATCGCCAATAAATTTTGAATTAAACTTTACAGCAAGTGCACGGCGTATTATAGTAGCACTTAACGAGTACGGGTCGATCCGCAGGAAATATTTAAGATTTTAAAATTTTCTAATCAATTAAATTAGACTAAAATGAGAGAAGATTATTAATTACAAGCAAAATAAAGCCAAAACTAAAATGAAAATGAGATTAAAAACTACGAGATTATAAAATAATTTAGAGGCACATCCACTCTCATATTTTTATAAATTAAGAAACAAAGAATCTATGATCTCTATTTTTAATATTAAGTGAGATAATTGTTGCATTTATCATAAGTATGGTTTATTTATGTTATTAATTAACATAACTTAAACCATCAAAATATAATACAAAAAAAATCACTTATCAGTTATCATGAAAATGAAACCAAAGCAAAAGCTATTTTATGTATGATCTATTTACTATCGTAATTAGTAATATAGATCATCAATTTTTTTTACTTTCATTTCAAAATCAAAAATCAATTAGCAAATGACGATGTAAATCGTGTTTATATTGAATAAGAATAGTTGATTTGCAAATGCGACATAAGCTACCAAACCCACTTGTATAAACTTACATCAAATTCCACTTTCATGAAGTATAGATTAAAGAGACCATAAATCATAGAAATATTGAATTCACATAAAGTTAGAGAGCATTACCCTAAATCATAAGGGTTTAGCGACTCATTTGTTTTATCAAATGAACACTTTAAATTTCAACATTAAAAAGTAAAGAAATAGAAACTAAAAAAAGAAGAAAAAGAGATTAACTACTAATTACTTGCATAAAAAATAAAGCTACACTACTTGCATGAATGCAAATCTAAGCTATAAACATGAAATGAAAAAAAATCATAGAAGTAGACATTAACATAAAAGTAAATAAAAACAAGTAGAAAAGAGAAGAGAAAGAGGCTAGACAGCCATTTTTATTTCATGAAACATAGAGCTTACGACTTGCCTTTTAATTTCCTAACTAATTTTTGAAAGAATAAGTAGATATTTACATGTACATAAGAGGGCTATTTATACATGCATAAAATCATAATTCAATTTTTAGGGTGCTTCCCAAAATGCCCTTGTAGGAAGTGTGGACACTAAGTAATCATTAGCCTCTAATGAATCCATCATCGAATATGCATGAAGCTTTAACCTTCACTTAGTTGTTCGTTAGCTCCTAATTGTAGATTTAGGTAAGTGGGTAGGTGGGGTCCTCCATGATCATGAACTTGAATTATTTCCCTCTTCATTCCTTTGTATTCATTTGTGCATGCATGTATCTTCATAAAACCCTCTTCCATATGCATCCAAATTCCTATAAAATCATGAAAAATGTCCAAGTAAAAAATTTTAAATTGACGCATGCACAAAAATGACATTTTCCCCTTGGATGAAGATGAATATACGATGATTTGACAATAGTTGAATTTTGGTTTAAACATGTTAAAATGCTAAAATATGACATTTATTTAAATAAAAACAGATATAATATAGATGTAAATATATGCATATTTACGTGCACATCAAATACCCTGACATTTATCTTTTTATTCGTCCTCGAATAAAGGAAAACTAAGATAAATCCGTTTTCGTAGAGAGTACGATTGCATTGAGCGTATGCAACAAGCCGTTAAACCTTTGGGTGTCTCCAATAGGACGAGTGTTGTCTCGTTAGGGTTTTCAGCGGATACTGCCCATAAATTCCAAACGCAAAGTGAAAATATTTACAAAGTACAAGATTTATTTACAATGAGATGAGTGTAAGTTTTTGAAAATATTTACAAATGAAGGATTTACTTTCAAATTGACATGAAATAAGTTAAATATAAGTTTTGGTCATCATCAATAATTTTAAGTCATTTAATAATCAAAATTTCCAATGAAAATCAAGTTATCGTACAAATATACTGTATTTTAAATTGTTGTTTCGGTTGATAATGCAATGTGACTATTAAATGGATCCTTAGTTGATTATCAAAGTTTATCAAAGTGGTAATTTCATTTCTTTTCAATAATAAGTCAAATCAAAAAAGTTAAAATATTGCTTGGATTTCAATTTCTTACTCTGTCTCATTTGAATTTTTTTTTATTAACAATATTTACATATGCCTAACTCAGGTGTACTAAGACCAAATACATTACCTGTGCACTGTCTTCGGGCTTATGTGAGGGGAATACAGAGCGTGGCGAGTGAAAACACAAGTGTGAACACTTATCGACTATAGGCGTTATTAAAAAGAATTTTTATATATATACACCTAACTCAGATAAACTGAGGTCAGATATATTGATCAAGCACTTCCTTTCGGGCTTACGTGAGAAGAGTACAGAGCATGGCGAGTGAGCACACAAGTGTGAACACATGACTCTAGGTGTTAAAAATATATACATATACACAAATGTTTTTTTAAGAAGAGCGAGTTTTGCAAAATCATCTTAGCACCATTTAACTTAGATGATAAAAATGTTATGTCCTTTACTTTAAATTTGCCTCTTTTTAAACAAAGATTTTCAATTAGAATATACTTCATAATTAACATATATGAACCTTCATATATACTAGTTAAACCATCGTTATTTATAATCAAACTTCATTTTTATTTTTGTTAAGATAAATAAATTTTTAAAAATTTCAATTTAATAACCAAAACTTATACGTATCCTATAGCGTTTCTTCAAAAATAAATTAAAAAGCTAAAAAGAAAATGTTTTTGAGATTTTTTTTAAAAAGTAAATGAAAATTCAAAAATGACATGAAAAATTAAAAAAAATGAAAATGAGACTCCCTCCCACACTTAATATTTAACTGTGTCCCCAAAGTAAGTGCATGATACAATAAGTGTAACGGGCAAAAATATGTACATATTTGCAAAAGAGGGTTAACATTTCTTACTAAACATAGCATGGCTTATGAAGAATCATGAGCTCCACCTCTTGGTCACTTAGCAATTCCAAGAATGGTTTCAAATGATGACCATTTACTTTGAAAATCGATCCATCTCTAGGGTTTTCTTTTTCTACGACATCATGAGGAAAAACAGTTCGTACCACAAATAGTCTGGTCCATCTTGATTTAAGTTTCTCAAGAAATAAATAAAATCTTAAGCCATATAAAAGAACTTTCTGGTTTAGTAAAAACGTTTTTCTTTGGATTGAATTGTCATGAAAAACTTTCGTTCTTTTGTAAAATTTTCGTTTTCACACACATCATTCCTAAGTTCTTTTAGTTCGTTGAGTTGCAATTGGTTTTTCACCAGCTTTCTTGAGATCAAAGTTTAAGTTCTTTACCGCCCACAATGCTTTGTGTTCGATTTCAACCGATAAATGGAAAGTTGTTCCATAAACTAAACAAAATGGGACATTCCAAGGTTAGTTTTAAAAGCAGTAAAATAAGCCCAAAGCGTGTCGGTCAATTTCTCAGACCAATCTTTTCAATTTTTTAACAGTTTTCTCCGAGATTTGTTTTATTTCATGATTTGAAAATTCAACTTGCCCATAAGTTTGTGGATGATATGGAGTGGATAATTTGTGGGTTATCGAGTATTTCTTTATTAATGTTTCAAAAGATCTATTGCAAAAATGGGTTCCGTTATCGCTGATTATTGTGCGAGATATGCTGAACCTCGAAAAGATGTTTTCTTTGAGAAATTTCACAATAATTCATGGTCATTGGTCTTACCAGGAACAGCTTCGACCCATTTGGAGACACAATCGACTGCAAGAAGTATGTACAAATTTCCAAAGGAATTGGGAAAAGGTCCTATAAAGTCGATATGCCAAACATCAAAGATTTCAATCATAAGAATGGGGTTTAGAGGCATCATATTTCGTCGAGAAATTCTTCCAAGCATTTTGGCATCGATCGTAAGTTTTGCAAAATACGAATGAATCTTTAAAAAGAGAAGGCCAATAGAAACCACACTGAAGCACCTTTTTTGCAGATTTTCAAGGACCGAAATATCCACCGCACGCTTGATCGTGGCAACATGAAAGAACACTCCAGATCTCATTATCTGGAATGCAACGTCAGATGATTTGGTTGGGCAATATTTGAACAAGTATGGATCGTCCCAATAGAAATATTTCACTTGGGACATGAATTTGTCTTTGTCCTGTTTGGACCAAGATATGGGACTTTCTTTAGTGACTAAGTAGTTCACTGTATCAGCTTACCATGGATCGGTAAAAATTGAAAGAAGTTTTTCATCGGCAAAGTTTTCATTGATTGGCAAAGAAGATGGTGCGTTCGAAAGACGAGATAAGTAATCAGCTATGACATTATTAGATACTTTTTGTCCTTGATTGTAAGGTCAAACTCTTGTAATAAAAGGATCCAGTGAATTAACCAAGATTTAGCGCCTCTTTTTCACGAACAGATATCGAAGTGCAGAATGTTCCATGTTCATAGTAATATGTGACCCGATCAAATATTGTCGGAATTTTTCGAGAGCAAAAACTACCGCCAGAAGCTCTTTTCCAATGGTTGTGTAGTTAAGTTGAGCATTGTTCAAAGTCATGCTATCGTAGTGGATAACGTGAAGGATCTTGTTGATGCGTTGTCCTAAGATAGCACCAACTGAAAAGTTCGAAGCATCACATATTATTTCAAATGGGAGATCCCAATTTGGTATGCAAATGATTAGAGCTGAAATGAGTTCTTTTTTGAGACGTTTAAAAGAAGAGATACACTCAGAGTTGAAATCGAATGGAATGTCTTTTCCGAGGAAGTCGACAAAGGATGAGCGATTTTGCTAAAGTCTTTCACAAAGCGTCGGTAAAAGCCAACGTGTCCTATAAATGATCGAATGTCCTAAACAGATTCGGGAATGAGTAGATTTGCAGTTACATCGACTTTCGCTTTATCAACCTCATTGCACTTATTTAAGATGATATGTCCAAGGACTATGCCTTGTTTGACCATAAAGTGGCATTTTTTCTAATTCAAAGTCAAATGTTTTTGTTTACATCGATTTAAAACCAACATGAGATGATGTAAACATTGGGAAAATGAATCACTAAAGATAGAAAAATCATCCATAAAACCTTCTAGAAAGCGTTCAATCTTGTTGGTAAAAATGCCAACCATGCATCATTGGAAAGTAGCAGGAGCGTTACAAAGTCCAAATGGCATACGTCGACAAGCAAAGGTACTGACTGGACACGTGAAAGTCGTTTTCTGTTGATCTTTGGGAGCAATTAGAATTTGGTTATAGCCGGAATAACCATCAAGGAAGCAGTAGAATTCATGGCCGGCTAACCATTCGAGCATTTGGTCAATGAAAGGAAGAGGGAAGTGATCTTTACGTGTTGTGGCATTTAGTTTTCGATAGTCGATGCAAACACGCCAACCAGTTTGCATCCGAATAGGAATGAGTTCGTTAGCATCGTTTGTCATAATGATATGTCCGGACTTTTTAGGCATGATGTGAATTAGGCTAATCCATGTGCTATCGGAGATGGGGTATATAATACCGTTATCAAGGAGCTTAAGAATTTTGTCGCAAGCCGCATCTTTCATTTTTGGATTAAGCCTTCATTGTGCATCACGAGTGGGTTTGGCTTCGTCAATTAAGTGAATGCGATGTTGGACAATAGCAGGGCTAATTCCCTTAATATCGGTAATGGACCACCCAATTGCTTCTTTGTTTTTCAAAAGAATAGAAAGTAATGAGGTTTCTTGATCAATAGAGAAAGAGTTGCGGAAATTATGACGGGCAACGTTTCGCTATCACCTAAGTATGCATATTGAGGTGATCGGGAAGTGGTTAAGGTCCAACTTTGAGAGTTTCTTGATCAAATAATTGGGTTGAGATTCGGACTCAACTGGAAGTGATTCAAAAGGAAGAGTGTATTCAATTTCATAGGGTATTTCATGTAATAATTTTTCGTACTTAGCTTCGCGTTCGTCGTTAAGGTCAAGTGTCTCGTTTTCAAATTTCCGTGAATGGCACTAAATTCCAACGTTTGGTCGCAAGGTTCATTCAATTGGCTTTCAATATTGAAAATATTATGATCCAAAGTCATGTTTCTAAATGAAATTTTTATCGAACCGTTATGACTATTGATTAAGGCATTTGAGGTGGCTAAGAACAGTCGGCCTTAAATCAATGGAATTTGTCACGGGTTGTGTTTCTAGAGCGATAAAGTCAACATGGAATATGAATTGCCCTACTCGAATGTGCACGTCCTTGATTTCTCCTACAGCCTTCTTAATTGAACGATCGATGAATTGAAGCGTGACCTTTGTGGGTTTGAGCTCACCTAAGCCTAATTGTTCATACATGGAATATGGAATCAAATTGACACTCACGCCTAAGTCTATCAAGCATTTGTTAATTGTCTTGTCTCCAATTGTACACAAAATCATAGGGCGACCAGGATCTTTATATTTGATGGGCATGGATTGGGACAAGACTTCACTCAAACTAGCGGCTAAGAAGACTTTCTTGGGCACTTGAGTGTGTTGCTTTTGGGTACACAAGTCCTTAAGAAATTTTGCGTAAGTGGGGGCTTGCTGAACGATGTCAAGAAGTGGGATGTTCACTTTCACTTGTTTAAAAATTTTCAACATCTTTTTCATTTGGTCTGAATGTCTCGTGGGCTGAAGATGGTGTGGAAATGGGACACAATACTTAGTAGGCAGGTCTATTTTAGTATAAGAAGAAAAACTCCAATTGGCATTGGATTCAACGATTGGCTCCCCGTTCTGTTCAGATTAATTCGTTGTTTTAGAAGTGTCGAGAGAGGTTTCCAGTAAATCGTTTGAATTAATGACTTGATTATCGATTTGTTTTCTGGAACGTAAAGCTGTGATAGCATTCAATTTGGTTTCGTTGCTATCTTGGACAACATGGTCTTGATTTGAGTTTGCGTTTTGATTTATGGGATTTGGAATGGGCTGGCTTGGAAATGTGCCTCGTTCATATTCACTTACAGTCGTGGCTAATTGACTCATTTGCATTTCAAGTTTTGCAATCGATTGGTTTGTGTTTTGCATATACGAGGTCAATAAATTTTGAAAATTTCTATTCGATTGAAGGCTTTGAGCAGTTGCTTTTGGCCAACATTTAAAGAGTTTTCTCAAACAAACTTAAACGTATATCGTCTTGGGAAGGATGAGCAGAATTTGGTTAAAACTTTGATTGTTGCGGTTGATTATGAGATGGACCCGTAAAGTTTGGTTAAAAATAGTGTGGCTGAAAGGGAGGATTCGAAGCATTATTTGGAAATGATTGAAAATTGGGATGAATCGTATTTGTTGGGATTGTTGTGGTTCTAAGCAAAATTCAGATGATTTCTCCAACCAGGAATGTACGTTAGAGAAAACGGGTCGTTTTTGGCTTAATTGAAAGTATTGATTTGTTCGACAGAATTAGGGCAATGATCGACTATATGATTAGGATAGTTGCATTTATAACACATCGGTTGGGAAGCGTGGTTCATTTGATTTGATGAGAAATCGTTATTGAATTTTTTAATCATTGGGTCAATCTTAGCTTCCAAAGCAAAAGAATATCCTATCGAGTATGCACTCGATCATGAGCAAATTGATTTTTCGTTTGAACGTTCCTATTGGGATGACTTTTCGACGAGGTTTTCAAGAAATTGCCAAGTATTGTTGGGATTTTGGGCAAGGAAAGTTGCCTTGGCACATTGATTCAAGCATGGTTCGTGAGATGTTTTCAAGTCCATCATATAAGATTTGGCGAATCGTCCATTTTTCGAAGTTATGGTGTGGACATTTTATCTAAAGCTCTTTGAATCTTTCAAAATATTTTTCGAACGGTTCTCCCTTGAATTGATGAAAATTCACAATATCGTTTCGAATTCTACTCATTTTTTCCAAGGGGTAGGAATTTTTTAAAAATCTTTTGCGAATTCTTCCCAAGTTTTAACCGAGTTCGATGGTAAGCTGTACAACCATTTTCAGCGTAATCCATAAGAGCGAATGAGATTGATCGAAGTTTGATTCCTTCATCGGAAAGTTGTTGGAGTTTAATGGTTGCACAAACTTGTATGAATTTAGTCAAGAAAATGAATGGGTCATCGTGCTCGAAATTGCCAAATTTCGAAAGCGTAGCAATCATGGAGTACTAGGCCTCAAAATTTGGATATTTGTGGATGTATGGTCTATGAATTACCTCATATAAATAAAAGGCAGTGTAATAAAGCATTAATTTCATATTGTTTTCATATTGTTTAATATTGTATCGATTAATCATTCCATTTAATATGGGCTAGCCCTCTCTCTGGTCGTTCCTTGAATAAGGTAAGGCGAACCCACGACCTAGACCACTGGTCTAAGTGTTGCTTTGGTTGCACCACCTTTGATCTATAAGCGTATTCTGCTTCACTGACTAACATTATAAGTACTAGCTTCGCAACCTTTGGTCACTACTTCGCTAACTCAGGTCACCGTTTCACTGTTCCGAACGAAGAGTCTTTTTTTAGGCTTTATCATATTAAGTCGGAAGAGTTTAGGTAAGAATTTCAAAGAAACTCTCGATGGGAGAATCAAGTCTATTTTAGAAGAATTGTAGCAATTCTCCAAAGGTGCTAGTAGAGAACTAGTAGATAAGGGCTAGAGGTAGATAGTATCGTTCTGGTGCTGCGGGGTCTCAAAAAGCTCTTTTTCCAAACATTATGGAACGCAAAAACAGAGTGAGAAGCTTAGGAGGTGGTGCATACTGAGTTGGTAGCACCAACTCCTTTGGGCTTCAGCACCGTAAGTTATTCTGGCCTATGCATAGCAGGTTTCTGTTCACTACGCCCCTCAGGGCATAAGTCCTAAGATAAGGTGGCATATCCCTCTTATGGTTTCGCGCCGAACCCGGTAAACGAACAAATAGGCGGTCCGCAGGAGTGACTATAGGAGTGTCCGGGAGAGAACAATAGAGCTTGTCGCCGGTATAAATAGAAATAGATCTAAGGACATTTAATTTTCCCTCCCTACCAAAAAAAATCGCCAATTCTTTTTGGAAAAAGAAATTCTATTTTTTGTGTTAAAAAAGGGAAAACTCTATACTACTTCTAATTATTCTGTCTTTATTTCAATTATATAGATATAAAGAGGAGATTCAAATTGCACGTATAGAAATTAAAAAAAGAATTGTCCAGAGCCAAAGATCATAGTTCTCGAACGAGTAATCGAAAAGATTCTGGGGCATCCTCAGGCTTAGGTACTGTTCCTCCAAAAAATAGAGGGACTTTTCCTATTCTTCGACTGAGTTTGCACGACCTTCATATTCCAATTTGGTCAATTCCAGTTCTGCCAAACCCCGCTATCTTTCTCTTTCTGTACTTGGAAAAAAAGAAAAGGAAAAGAATAGCGGTCCTTTGCAAGTCAGGTGTGAATCTTTATTAGCATAACCTTTTCCCAAAAAAAAAGAGCAGACCCCATTGAAGACGGGAGTGAGGTACAACAAGACCATTTCTGTCCGTCTCAATTGAACATAATCATTCACAACTCTTTGAAAGCACGATTAAGTCTCAGATGCCTCAAGATAAACGAGGGATGAAGGTAGTGAAAAAAACAGTAAAATCATTTGATTTCGTTTTCACCAGATGATACTCCAATTCTGTCTTTCTACGACGAAGGCACCACTTATCAAGGGCGCCATAGCAGTGATCCAACTACCAGGTTCTGTGGCACTAACTTTCATAGATTGAGGTAGCGATCGATAAGCACCTGAAGCGCCAACAGAGGAACTATACACCGAAGACTTCAGAGTCCATCTGTAAACCAGTTGTGGGGGCCTTACTATCCTAGGTGCCTCGTTCTTCGCTTATTGTAGCCTAGACTAGTCTGATTTAGTATGAGTTTCGAAATAATCCTGGTATTAATAGCATCGATCTCCTAATAGAGACTCCAAAAAGTCCTGACAAATGATGATTGAGACGAGATTCAAAGCACTGAGCAATTAGGGGATGAGGGTTTTCCATAGGTTGGACCACACCACAGGCGGAAGTCTTCCATGACAAGAGAAGGCGGCCCGGCAAACGAAACTCAGAGCCGCTCAACACACCACATTCTTGTCTGGTGTTTTGTTTTGTTTTGACACATGGAAGCTCTTTCCGTGCATTTCTGAGGAAAGTAGGACAGATGCAACGGGAAGAAGTTGCATTTAGAAGTATTGTTGGCTTTACATGTAGGTTTCGGCATAACAAAGCTTACACATTCCTCTTTTCTATCGTGACAACTTCTCTTCCCCCTTCTAGTTTCATCTATGCACCTATTCTATAGGTCAATTTCATATGCTAGCGTCATTGAAATGGGACATGACGAATCGGAAGACTGACTGGTTGGCTCACCCGGGAGAGGTTGCTCCTTTTGGTCGCACGTCACTTCGCACCCCTCCTCCTGTCAAATGATTATAAAAACCTGAAAGAAAAGTTAGTATTTCACACCTAATTTTTGTCATTCCACAACCTCCGCGTAATGTTTCTTTTACTACTCAAAGAAAAAGAGTATGACGAATGGTATTCTGTTGTATAGCTAGCTACTTTAGTGGGGGGCGGGGCCAAGCCCAGAATGTATGGGTGACAGGTCCTATAAAATGGAACAAGCTTTCTTGGCTCGCCTCCTAAGGAGAGATGCATTGACGATGAAAGGTATTATTGAAACAATTGTTCGGTCAGGATAGATGAAGTTCTCATTCTAGGTTCCCTTAGGTATGATAGACCGGAATATTACCATGGTCAATATATGAATTCAGGAGGTAACCAAGAAGAAGAAGAAGAAATTTTCTTTACCCAACCCGGGGCCTTTACCCCCTATTATACCAATCTCACCTAACTCAAAGCTCACAGAAACAACAGCTTATCATGCATGCCTCATATGCGCGAATAACCTTCCCATCCCTAAGTCAACAGAAAGGACTTCACAGTACGCACCTCCGTTCCCACAAACTGATTCTCTTACACTTTGTCCCACTCGGTTCACTCGGGACTACTGATACGCCGGAGCAAGAACTATGCCTCTATACCCAATTGCTCCCTCCCGTTGGTCGCCAATGTTTATACTGGTAATTAAGATACTGGGGTCGGACGAGGTGTGGACCCAATTAATATACTAGAGGTCGCCAATGTTTATACAGGCCAATCTTCGCTTGTCATGGAAGAGTATGTTCTAGTTCATCGAGACCCAGCCCTGAACGGGTCTAAAATAGAAGGCCCCTTTTTATGATGACAAGGCAGCCCAAGTAGCATCTCCATTTATGTTGGCCCTATCAATAAGGCAATGGTGGCTAAATTAATATGGTAGTTTTGACTAAGAAATTTCGTTGTGGGCGCTTGTCAATCACGCTTACGCCCCTTGGAAAAGTTTTGGGGAAATCATCAAAGATTTCAATTAAAGACAATCTTTTTGTTAAATTGGTCCAGTGGAAGGTTCAGGAATTCCCGCTTCCACAATCTTGTTGCCTGTACTGTCGAGTTCCACGAGCGAAGAGAAGAAATGATTTGTTTGATTAATCGCCTGAAACTTCCTTATTTTCTTTGCCAGGAGGGGTGGCCTAATCACTAATAGATCTCTCAACGAGAGCCTTATTCAGTTTTGTAATGGTTGGAGCGGCAAACTCGGTTTCGGCACGAATCTCATTTTTAGGTAGTACGAAGGGGGAATTGGCCCAAAAATTAGATAGGGGTAAAGACGCAGCCGAGGGCTTACTTAAGTTCCCCCTGAACCGCGTGAAATGATTGCCTATTACATGGCTCAAAAACTCTGCCTGGGGTGGGGATACCTTTTATTCGTCGGCGGTACGGCGCACGCAGGGCCTCGGTTTGCTGCATGGACTATGGATCTGGGGTTAAAGACCTTAAATTCCCTCTCTCCAGTTGCCTTTGGGACCATGAAATAGAATCTCTCTTGCCAAGACTCCGCCCGGTACATTAATTTGCAGGATAATCAGAGGTCACTTACCCTACGCCCTGGTTCCATCCGTTAAATCTGCGATATTATGTTGTGACTTCTTTACCCTGTCTTATCCGACCCGAAAATAACTTAGGTTCACTCAACTAGTTAGGAAGATGCACCAAGAGAGGTAGGAGCAGCAGGAAGTGCTTCCAGTCAATTGATGCGAAAAAGACTCCTGTTGGAACAGCAATGTACGTTTTCGATTTTTTACGCACTCATGATCGGGCCTGACCTGGTCGACCCGATCAAACTCTAAACTGCGACTCACTAAGCCATGCCTTCAGGGGGCGGGGCCAAGCCCAGAATGTATGGGTGACAGATCTGTCCTAGGAGTACTTCAGGATATACACCAGGGCAAAGTCGAGCATACGACGATGCCCCCGTTTTCATTGGGTCCTTAGCTATCCAGTAGGAAGGAAGAATTCTTATCGCTTAGCGCTTGTGCTAAGGAACTGACTCGACGTGCCTAATGGAGATAAACTTCTATCTTTGCAAACTATCTTATGGTTCGACTGAATTTTGAAATGGTTATCCATAGAGGCGGGTAACGTGATGCAAGATGTAATATAAACTCTATCGAAAAAGATTCTATCCATAAGGGTTAAAGGGGCATTCTCGTTTGCCATTTCGGGAGGATCGTCTGTTCGAGTTTATTGTGGGACTGTAGCATGGTCACGGTTGGGGTTGGTGGGAGTATGGTGATTGAAGTTGTAGAAGGAGGTCACTGGATTTGGTTAAGTTTCGATGATAGTGGTTTGCCAAAGTTTCGATCATAGTGGAGGAGTTTGTGGATTGCCAAAGCAGAGGGCAGAAACTGTCTAGCATTGAAGTAGGTTGTTGTCAGGTGATGTAGTGGTTGATGAAAGTGTATGGCTTTAGTTGTTGCGGAGTGTAGTAGATGAAGAGGCATATGTAGCAATTAAGAGGCTATTTGGGTATGAACTGTTGATGGATGAACTGTGGTCAGTTGCAGTTTAAAGAGTCGGGTGATGTTTCTGGTGTTTTGAAAATGGGGTTGGATGGTTGTTCTGTTTAATGGATGTGAGGCAGAGGTTGAACAGTATATAGAGGCGTAGTAGTTTGAAGCTTGTATGATGGATGATGGAGTGAGAAATGGTTTGAACAGTTTAGGTTCTTGTGGTACGGTGCTTGCAGTTGTTGCTTGCAGTTTGGAAAAATAGCGGGGAAGAAAGTTGTTGGCAGTACGGGATGAATATGGGGTGGTGAGCAGAGGTGTATACTGCCATGTTCGAGAGGATGCACAGAGAAGATGTGTCTTGAATTGTTGAAGTTGCAATAGTAGTGAGGCTTTGAATGTAACAGTGAAGTAGTGGGCAGAGATGTTGATCTGCAAAAATCCAATTGTGGATGGTGTTATGAAGTATGTATGTAACGACCCAGAATTTATAAACCCGAAAATTCCAGATAGTTAGGAAAGAAAGAAAAGAGATGGAAGAAGAAACAGAAACACATCACAGATTCTCACATTCGCAGCGGATCAAATATAATATCAAATAATACCAATTTACAAAAGAATACTGTATCTGTCAATTACATTTTTATACATCAGAGTTACACACATACACAAACACTGGACATATACAAATCAACATATCTTAGATACATACAACAATACAATACAGTGAAAACACTCCATACGTTCCTGCTATCCAGCTCGCCTCCTGAGCTCCAGAACGTCCTTAAATGAAAATCTGTAATACTCGGTCTGACTCGAGCATTCCATCAAAGTAACACCCGGGTCAGGCTGGAAACCAGCGTGAGTAACTCATCTAACATGAAATTCCCATACATAGAACTTATTTAAAACCCGAGGTAACTCGTATTAATTTACAAATTCACAATTTGTTATAGACATCACTTATTTCACACATCGATTTTCTAAGTACCAAAACTTAGACTAAATTGTTGTATTCACTTACATCATTTCATTCCATCCTATTGGTTTCACATATCAATCCATAAGAATCGAAGTGGTTTTCGGGTATTAACCAATACCCGACTCCGGTCACTTCGAATCCAATGTCATCCTATCCCAATTATTTAAGTGATTAAATTTTGAATACTGGATGTCACTTTTACACAGCAATTCATCATAGATAACCACATTATCTTTATTCAACCCAACATATCATATTACAAAAACATTTCTTTTCACCAAGCATCACAATCACATACCAGGAATGTCCAACAATCCAAAGCATTCACTCATTCATAAGCAAGATAAATTAGTCATACCATTTCTGATTTGTTTAGTTACTACTGATGAATTAAATTAAATACTTTATTACTTATAAATATTGCTTATTAACATTAATTAATTATATTCAATAAATTAATCACCCCTTAATTATTCATCTTGATTAATCATCCTTGATTTTTCATTTTCTAATTACATTATGTAATTATCCTTAATTAATTACACAAATTAATTAAACCCAAAATTATTACCATTCCTCAAACAACCTCATTCAGTAATTACCCACTAATTACTTCACTAAGTAATTATACTTTCTAAATTACACTAAGAAATTTTACCTAACCCATAATCCAATGATTTTTTTTTTTAAATTTAAACTAGTTAATTAACTTAAACTAATCACATTAGTTTAATTAATTACCTTAGGAAATTAATTCCTCTAATTACTTTCATTATGTAATTATTAATTAACAACCTTAATTATGAATTAATTTATCCATGATTAATCAGTTAATCAATCCTTAATTACTTTTGATTAATCTTTAATTTTCCTTTTAATTTATCATCTTTGATTTATTACTCTCTTTTTAATTAATCACTCTTGATCAATTACTCTTTAATTACATTCAGTAATTAAGGTTTAATTATAGATTAATTATCTTTTAATTAATAACACTAAGTGATTAACCTTTAATTACAACCACTTAATTACTTTCATAAAGTAATTAACCTCTAATAATTACTCCTTCTTAATTACTTACACTGGAACCTTTAATTACTGATTTAATTAATCCAAATCATTAATCAATTAAATAAATTAATTATCCATTTTAATCACAAATCATTTAATATTTATTTATTTAAAGATAAAACATTTTTCTTATTAATGATCAAATTATCATTTAACAAAGCATTTAAAAACAATTTACCTTCACATTTACTTTCAAATTTCATTTTAAATTCAAGATTTAAAATGAGTACAAATTAACCTTAATAAGTTTAAAAACAATTTAAAACCCTTTTTATTTCATAATTTAAAGAAATATTTATCTTACAAAGGAGTTTAAAAGAGTTTTAAAACCAAATTTATTTTTAGATTCAAATAAATTTGAAATACACTTTAACATTCAAAGTTGTTTTAAAACAATTCAAATTTAAAAACTTCCTTTAATTTCAAAACTGGAATGCATATTTAAACCCTGATTCCAGATTTAACTTAGATTTAAAAATCTTACTTACATTTTAAAAGTTCATTTAAAATTCAAACCCCTTTAACCATTTTAATGTAGTTAAAACAAATTATATTCAAAACTTCATTTTATTTTGAAATTGAGATTTAAACTAAATTTAAATCAGATTTAAACTTTGATTTAAAACTTGTTTTAAAACCTTCTTTACAATTTAAACTTCAGGTTTAAATTTCAAACAAACAGGTTTCCTTTAAAACCTATAATTTCAACGACTACCCGAGCCACCATCAAAAGACTTCGAGTCAAGACGTACCTGACTTCGGGCGAATCACCTAATTACTTCGAGGAAACTCGAGCATACTAAAAACCACAAACCAAAACATCACCAGAAAATAGAAAGTGCACCATGCACATGCACGGTGGCACTGACCGACTTCGATCTTCCACGACGATCTCCTCAAGTCTTCAGTCACCTTCATACCCTCTCTCAATCATCAGATCACCACCCAAACTCGAGTTCGAAGTTCGAGCTTCACAAACCAAACCTGGAACAACGGAAACCTCCTTCAACCAAAACCTGGAAACTGCCTCGCCTCCGCAACCTCAACCACCAGAAGGTCAGCAATTCCAGCCACACATTCGCCAACTACCCTGCTATCATCACCCAAAACCTCGTAGCACTTGATCAATCTTATAAGCCGTGGTGATCGATTTTACCCAGCCTAGTTAAACTAGGGTTCCAGACCTCAAACAATAACCACCACCTCCATACTGAATTGCACCATCATTAGATAATTTTTCCATCAACACTGATCACTCCTCCACCTCAAGGAGGAATCTCGACCCCTCGGATCATTTAGATCAACAGGGACAACCCAAAATGCATAATTCAGACAACCCTGAACTGCTCTCTGATTCTAATACTAGAATTTGTGATTTTGTTTTTAAAAATCATGATTTTGTTTAGGGATTTGATTTATGACCCTGAATCCATGAATTACTAAATTTGAATTTTGACTTAGCTTAAGCATTCCTATAGTTATGGTTTCTAGAGCCAAATAAATGTTATTTTGGCTTAATTTAAAAACTCTAAACTAAAGTTTGAAGTGAAACAAACAAGTTTCATTAAAATCTTAAGTCTAAACAAAGATCAAATTAAAAGATTTTAAATTAAAATTAAAATATGAACCTGAGAACTATAAAACAGAGAGTGTTCAGACACAATAGACATGCAACCATACATGAGTGTATTCACAGATATCATACAACACATATTCATTAAAATTAACTAGCATGTAACCAAATTTACATACTTAAGTTTTAAAAAGTGAAGTTACTCACCTGTAAAAAAAAGAAGTTTGAACAGAAAACAATTCTGTTTTGGAAAAAACTACTACTTGATCTTCCTTTAAATCTTCCTGCTATTATTTAGTTTGAGTTATTTTTTTGACTTTGTAAAATGGTTATTTTTTTTCTTTTTTTCTGGTTTGCTAAGTTGTGAACGAACAGGGACAAGGGGATATACATATATAGAAAGCAAGTTTTGTACAGGGGTAGGCTTTTACTGGTACAAGCTGTTTTTTCTTCTTTTTCTTGCCTCCTTCTTTGACCAGACAAAAGTTTTGTGGAAAATGAAATGATTTTTATCATTCGAAATGACTTGTTTTTGTGCTGAGATGATAGTATTAAAGGCAATGTTTCCTTACAAGTTAACATATTTATCCTATTGATTTTTGATGTACATAGATATATTTTTTCTTGCCTTGCATATACAAAATTTACATACATTCATACTTGTCTGGTTTTTCTTTGCTTAATATGAAATTGTTATAGTTATTTTTTTATAGTTTTAACTTATGTATTTACTTTATGTTTTCATAATTCTATAGAAGTTGCCTTATATATTTATTTCTATTTCTAACATAAATCCTTGTTTTTAATTTTATTTTAAGCTTAACTATTAAACACTTTATTTATATTCATATACTTTCATACTTATATTTAATATTGATAAGATTAAGTTTATTTTAAACATTATTATTTAGATTACATCCATATATATATATATATATATATATTATATTTAAGGTAGAGCTTTTAATTAAATTGAATAAGATATATTTAATTGTAAATATTTTTGAAAGATTTTATTTTAAATTTTCAAATCATAACTGTCTTTCGAAATGCATATATATGTATATAAATTTATGGTAGAGGCTAAAAATCTTATTTTTTTTAAATGATGAGTTGTATTCTAATTAATTAGATTAAATTCTTATTAAAAAAATATTGCCAAAATCCTGGGTCGTCACAATGTACGAGTGAAAAGAAGAGGCAATGTGCTCAATGGCTGACAGGGTTGTATTATGCAGTGAGGGGGATGAATTGGTTTGACAGTGGCAAATTGTGCACTGAAGTTGTATGGTGGTGGATGATCAGTTATGTAGGAGGAGAATGTTGCTTGTAAATGAATGCAGAAGAGGGTGTTGTGGTATTTATGTATGTATGTTTGCGGTAGGATGAGTTGTAGTAGAGGAGATAAAAGGCAGTGATTACTAGATTATTGGTTGTGGAGATGCTTAGGTGGTTAGTGTGGAGTTGATACTATCTGCAGTGAACTGTGGTGTTGGAAACTTGATGGTGATTTTTTTTCAAATTTGGTGGTTGGGTGAGTGAGTAAGAGGGGGCTTGTTCGAGTGAGGAAATGGTCAGAGGATATTCACAGTGTAGTGGCGCTATTTCCGGCAGAGGAGGTCAGTAAGATTATGTTGAGTTGACAGAGGCGCGTCGTACGGAGATGGATGGTATGCAGGGAAGAAACTACAATGTCGTGAGTAGTGTTTGGGGAGCCGTAAATAGAGAGGCAGAGAGCAAATAATGGCGATGCAATGTTTTTTTTCATTTTTATGTAAATTGTAATTGCAATATAAATTGTAAATTAAGATGCAAATTGTAAATGAAATGGAAATAAAATGTTTTTGTTTTTGTTTTGAAATTGGGAATGTTTTTTAATAATAGAAGAGCAAATGCAAGTACAAATAAGCAACAACAAGCACACAGATAAAATTGAAAACAAAATCACACAAACACACACAATTTTTTTTGTAAATGAAAACACACAAAAAATAAACACACACTAAAAAAATCAAACGTAAAAAATTCAAAGAATAGAAAATAAAAACAAATCAATTCCTCGGCAACGATGCAAAAACTTGTTTAACGGCTAATTTTCTATCAAGTTAGAAAATCGTTGATAAATTTTAAATTAAATTTTACCGCAAGCGCATTGTGTACTATAGTAGTACGTAGCGAGTACAGGTCGATCCGCAGGGAACTTTTAAGATTTTAAAATTTTCTAATCAATCAAATTAGACCAAAATGGGAGAAGATTGTTAACTTCAAGCAAAATGAAGCTAAAACTAGAATGAAAATGAGATTAAAAACTATGAGATTAGAAAATAATTTAGAGGCAAATCCACTTTCATATTTTTGTAAATTGACAAACAAAGAATTTATGATCTCTTTTTTTGATATTAAGTGAGATAATTGTCGCACTTATCATAAGTATGGTTTATTTATGTTATTAATTAACATAACTTAAACCATCAAACTATAATACAACAAATAACTCACTTATCAATTCTCATGAAAATGAAGCGAAAGCAAAAGCTATTTTAAGTATGATTTATTTACTATTGTAATTAGTAATATAGATCATCAAATCTTTTTCTACTTTCATTTCAAAATCAAAAATCAATTAGCAAATGATGATGTAAATTGTGTTTATATTGAATAAGAATAGCTCATTTGCAAATACAACATAAGCTATCAAACCCACTTGTATAAACTTACATCAAAATTCACTTTCATAAAGCACAAATTAAAGAGAACATAAATCATAGAAATATTGAATTTAAATGAAGTTAGAGAGCTTCATTACCCCTAAATCATTGGGGTTTAGCTACTCATTTGTGTTATCAAATCAACACTTGTAAATTTCAACATTAAAAAGTAGATAAATAGAACCTAAACAAGTAAGAAAAAAAGATTAACTACTAACTACTTGCATAAAAAATAAAGCTACACTACTTGCATGAATATAAATCTAAGCTATAAATATGAAATGAAAGAAAGCATAGAAATAAACATTAACATAAAAGTAAATAAAAACAAGTAGAAAAAAGAAGAGAAAGAAGCTAGGAAGCCATTTTTATTTCATGAAATATAGAGCTTACAACTTGCATTTTAATGTCCTAACTAATTTTTGAAAGAGTAAGTAGTTATTTACATGTATGTAAGAGGGTTATTACATGCATAAAACCCTAATTCAATTTTTAGGGTGCTTCCAAAAATGCCCTTGTAGAAAGTGTGGACACCAAGTAACCATTAGCCTCTAATTAATCCATCATCAAATATGCATGAAGCTTTAACCTGCACTTAGTTGTCCATTAGCTCCTAATCATAGATTTAGGTAAGTGGGTAGGTGGGGTTCTCAATGATCATGAGCTTGAATTATTTCCCTCTTCATTCTTTCGTATTCATTTGTGCATGCATGTATCTCCATAAAACCCTCTTCTGTATGCATCAAAATTCCTATAAAAATCATAAAAAATGTCCAAGTAAAATTTCTCAAATTGACACATGCACCAAAATGACCATTTTATCCCTGAATGAAAATGAATATATGATGGTTTGAAAATAATCGAATTTTGATTTAAACATGTTAAAATGCCCAAATATGACATTTATCTAAATAAAAATAGATAAGATATGGATGTAAATGTATGCACATTTACGTGCACATCAGTTTGATAATTAATTGTGAACTTTAAATATATTTAACATAATAAATTCCTGTAAAATAATTTTTTTAGTAAAATGATAAATTTGTTGAATCTTTTGTCCATCCAATTTATTTTGAGCGTACCATCGAAATATGAAAATAAAATAAACAGGTTTAAGGTATAAAGCTTGATTTTTCAAATTATAGCCGTTTGTCGATATTCGAACTTAAACCTTTCGTTCGAAGATCAAACGATCTTCAAACATGATGAAATTCCAACCATATATCCCATATTATATATTTATCCAATCTGTATGGTTGGATTTAAGAAAAAATATACAGAAAAATTTAGACTTCAAAGAGGTCATTATAAAGTATATACTATATTATGTATTTTTTTCCATCCGTTTTTTCTGGATTCTAGATGTATGAATTGGATAAATACATTATAAAGTATATGTAATCCGAATTTTGTCTAGTTTGAAGATTGTTTGGCCATCAAACGAATGGTTATTAGTTCGAACGTAGACGAATGACTATAAATTTGAGAATCAGGATCGGTACTTTTTTTAATCATATTTTGAAAGTAAGTCCAAAATACTTTGGATCAACATAAGATTCAAATTTTTTTTTTGAATATTTTCTTTTAAACAAATTTATAATGTTAAATACATTTAAAAATTCATAATTTCTTATAGAGTGGTTAAAAAATATATCTAAATTCATAAAACAGTTATGCATCATAAATTCATCGAAGTTGTATAATGGAAGGACTGAAAGTTTCATAGATTGATCGTTTGAGTTTGATTTTCAATAAAGTTGAATATCGAATAACATAACAAAAGATTATCGAAAACACTAATTTAATTAAACACAAACCTTCACAAAATTGTAGAATTGAATAAAAATATCTTCTTCAATTTTTAGGAATTAAATTAGTATTTTTAAACAAATTTCAAACTTCTATAAATAATAAGTTGACATAATTTGATAAATTAAATTAATTAAAATAGGTAGCTGTCGGAAGCCGTTTAAAACTGTATGATGGGCCAGCGACGGCCATCGGAAGTTTCTGTCAGAATTCCTGCTGTTCCTTGTAGTGTATCGGCTAGCCATAGTGGAAAATTTTATTTTGCGATGGTTGTAGATGAACATGGGTTAGTAGTAATTATCGGTTGGAAGTCCCGTGGAATAAATTTTTCAATGGTTTTAACAGTCACCATGGGAAGAGAGTTTTCTTTTAGGGTTTAAGGGTTGGAATATTTGATTAGTAAGTAAGATTCTCAAAGAAGGATGGAGAGGTACGACCATTTAAGAGTGAGTGAAATAATATAATATTATGGCCATAAATATATAAAAAATATTGATATCTAGGGAATTATAGTGGTGGTCAAAAAAAATTTGATGCCAATAGTAGCCCACTTTATTTATTCTCCTCCTTCTTTTAGTACATGCCTATTAACAATCGAGCTTTAAAAAAATTCATGATGATGCATGTGATTTTCATCACCTTATTGAATCATACAAGAATTATTAGATCAGAATTACGCCTCCGTGGTAAGACTGCCGATGATTTTTCAAATTTGGGTTTCGTCTCTATCTTTGTTGTCTTAATCGTGCTTGCCTTGCTCTCTATTGTTGCAGCTGTGAAGTTCATCACTTTCTATCTAATGTTAATGCCGCCACTAATTGAAGGGATTGCCTTCTCTCGCATCTCGGATGAGCCCACGATTGGATCTGACACCAGCTAAAGTTTCTATTTCAATAATTGAAGCTTCCATCATCAAAATCTATGTCGTACTTTGATCTAAAGGTTGCTGCTTTTGCTAGATCTGGAAATGATGCTTGAACTTAGACTGAATGTAATGTTGTATTTGCTGCTATTAGTGGCAAATAACTATAGTGGTTGGATGATGGTTGCGATTGGTATGAGGTATTAGGTGTAGTATTCGGTAGCGAAGTGCAATAATGTTGAAATGAAAGCCTTAGTTTTGATAGAAAAAACATGAGAAGCTCCATATTCCAGTACGATCATCAGAGGTGGTGGCAAGAAGCTATTAGATGCTGAGGATGAAGTAACCATGGCTTAAGCGAAAAGATACAAGGATGTATCAATGGGCGCATGTGAGTACATGCCATGCACATGCACACTGATATAGGCTTGTTTTAAGTGTATTTCTTTTATATTTGAAGGTCTTGTATATTTGTGAATGATGTTGAGTAGGCCAAGTTGTTATAGGGTTGAATTATAGTGGGTTAAAGCCTGCTTTACTCAAGTATGCATGTGCATGGCTAATATATATGTGCATTTATATATTGTAAAGTGCATCAAAATGAAATCAGTACTTCATCTTTATCTTCAGCAACTTCATTTTCATTTTCTAAATTCTTTTTCAGTTCTTGTATTCCTTTCTTTTGATCTAGCTACATAGGTTACATTTCAGGTTTGCTTTTCAATTCCTTTATAATGCCTCTCTTTTTTATTTCTTGCATTTTATTGCTTGCTCATAATTCCTGAAAATTTACATTTCTTTAGCTATGTCAACTTTATCAATTTCTAGTCCTATATCTCCATTTCTTGTGTCATTCCTGAACTCTGCACATATAAAATGTCGTATTGTCAACATCTCATTATCAAACCACGCCCCTCCATCACCAAAACTCTCTACATTGCCATGAATAAAAAGGCAGACCCACCGGCGCCTTCAATATTGGCATCGGAGCCACCGACTAGAGCAACCTCTGACAGTCAGTCTCATCCAAACATCACAAGCAACTCTTCTCAATGTTGAAATATTAAACTTGATTTGTTAATTTCTAGAAGCTTCTTGTTATTAAAGTTTCTAGAATCTTCTTGTATTTGATAGAATTTGGTAATAGCTCTAGAATTTTATATTAGTTGCTAGAAACACTACTAGAAAAATGCCAAATAGCGACGGGTGGGAGCGACAGCTTCCGACGACCGTTTTCAGACGGCTTCCGACGGGCCGTCGGCGGCCGTCGGAAGCCGTCGGAAATTCGCGATTATCTGCAGCTCGGCCGAGCCTTTCTTTCTCATTTTCCAACTTCTCAATTTCTCAAGAAAATCCCCAAATCCCCATATTCCACCTCCAATCGCTGATTTCGTGATTTTTTCTCCTTCCCCGCTGTTAGTTCAACATTTCTTGCTCTTAATCTCAGATTTAATTTCTTATTTTTGTGAAAATTTCAGTTTTTACCCTAATTCTAGATTTGCATAAATTGATAAATTAGGACGAATTAGTGATTGCAATTGTTTCCAATAGCGTAATAACGGTTTATAACATCACATGGCATAAATATTTCATTTTTTATCGTGAAATTGTGAAAAACACGTATAATTTGTGGTTATTCATGTATATGTAAATTGTTGTGTATGCCTTGATTCGACGATTGTATACGTTATTTGGAATAAGATAAAATGATTGAATAGACTAGGAGTATTATACTGTGCACATATTTACTTATGAAACAAAAAAAATGCATTACTCTAAATTATAATTGTGTGTATTGAAAAATGACAAAAATGTTAAACCAGCCTTAAGTTGATGCGTAATACGTCGAATAAATGTGTTAAATTAATATATATTTTTGTAAATGTGAAAAGTGAGTAAAACTGTATTTTTTCGTTAAATGCGCGCTGTTAACTGACAAATGCCCCTTAGAGAGTTTTTGGCCCCGTCTGACGAGTGTTGTACATGATCGTTGTATAAATAGTCGTTTTTTTCGAAAAACGACCATTTATATTCATCTGGTACAATGTTTGTCGGATTTGTCCCTGTATTGGACAAGTTATGAACACAGTAAGAATTTACATTTTGTATACTACTTCGTCTCAAACGGTTCATAGAATTTCGGTCTAACTTTTCTTTTTTGTTTCCTGCGTACACGCATTTTTGTACAATGCAGGGAACAAAAGGGAAATACTGCCGAAATTTTGTTGAATCATTTGAGACGAAGTAATATACGAAATGTAAATGCTTACTGTGTTTGTAATGGAAGTAGGATGCCTGACCAATGAAAAAAAATTATATAAATTTTTAAATCGTTACGTTAAAAAATAAAATGTGCCCTAATTGAAAATATTTTTAAATTTGTGATGTTGTTCTTTAAATTCAAAATATTATACGACCATGAAAATAATCTTTTTCGAATTTATATTCTTCAAAATAAATATTAAATTTTGAACTTCTCATTTTGTCAAACAGAAAAAATGATTGATTATTTTGTTGATCGGAAGAGATGGATGTACCAAAGAAAAGGACTGAGGGGCTCAATAAAAGAAGATTTTTATAATTGTATAAACGTGTTTGTTGAAATCGCTTTAAGTCATAACGAAAACGATCCAGAAATTCATTGTCCGTGTAGTAGGTATAGATTTGAAGTATTTGTTACCAGAAATTGTGAAAGTTCATTTGTGCCAACACGGTTTCGCACCCGAATATTATGTTTGGGATCGGCATGGAGAAGTTGTAGCAAATACTTCTGTAGAGTCTGAAAGTGTCGTTAACGAAATAGTTTCAACGACCCGTATAGAAAATATGGTCGAAGATGCAGCACGATCAATGTTTCATATGGTTGAAGTTGACGACGACGATGGAAATGTTGAAGAACCAAATATTGAAGCTAAATTTTTTTATGATTTATTAGATGCAGCTAAGAAACCTGTTTGGGATGGTTGTAAAAGCGGCACTCAGCTGTCAGTAATCGCAGAATACATTGCGATGAAGTCAAAATACAACATCACTGAAGCTGGGTTTACGGCTGTTGTACAAGCTGCAAAAAGACATATGCCGCCCGATAATCTAATGTGTGAAAATCACTACGAAGTTAAAAAACTTATGTCGACTTTTGGTTTACCGTATCAGAAAATAGATGTATGTTTAAAAGGATTTATGTTGTTTTGGTAAGAAGACGCAAACCTTAGAAATTGTAAAGTTTGTAACCAGAAGAGATACAAATCAAGAAAAAAAAGGGGAAGGAAGTTCCGTACAAGCGTATGCACTACTTACCCATAACTCCAAGACTTCAAAGATTATATGCATCTTCTGTAACTACATCTAATATGAGATGGCATAGCGTGAGAACGGAGGAAAATGGTATGTTTGACACATCCGGCCGATGGAGAAGCATGGAAGCATTTCGATAAAACGTATACAAATTTTGCAGCGGAGAGTCGAAATGTTAGATTAGGATTATGTACGGACGGTTTTTCTCCATTTTCTCAATTTGGTTCTAAATATTCATCATGGCCCATTATCGTCACACCGTATAATTTACCTCCATGGATGTGCATGAAAACGCAATATATGTTTCTTACTGTTGTCGTTCCTGGCCCCGACGATCTGACACAAGGAATCGATGTATATTTACAACCGTTGATTGAGAAGTTAAAAATACTATGGAACGAAGGAGTAGAAACATACGATGTGTCCAAGAAGAAAAAATTTCGTACGTTTGCTTCTTTGTTGTGGACTATAAGTGATTTTCCTGCTATGCAATGCTTTCGGGATGGAGTACTGCCGGTCGTCTACCATGTCCATATTGCATGGATGAAACACGAGCGTTTTCTTTACCTCATGGTAAGAAAATTTCATGGTTTTATTGTCATCGATATTTTCTCCATGTAAATCATCCCTTCAGAGGAGACAAGAAAAACTTTTTAGCTAATAGAGTAGAAACCAGAAAACCACCGACGATATGGTCAATCGAAGACATATATGAACTTGTTAAGGACTATCCAAAGATATATGAAACTGGCGAGCAAACAGAAATTGAAGGCAAATTAGTTGTTCATAACTGGTGCAAACAAACTATTTTTTGGGAGTTGCCGTATTGGAAACATCTTTTGCTTCGCCATAACATAGATGGGATGCACAATGAGAAAATTGTATTTGATAATGTTTTTAACACAATTTTGAATGTGAAAGGGAAGACGAAGGATGATTTGAAATCAAGACGTGATATAGAAGAATTATGCAAACGTCCTGAGCTTCATATGAAACCAAATGACAGTAAAAAACCTAAAGCTTGTTAAGAATTAGATAATAATCAAGTTAAATGTGTGTTAAAATGGGTGGAAGGGTTAAGATTTCCTGATGGGATATCATCAAATCTTCGTAGATGTGTTGACTTTAAAAATGGTAGATTGAGTGGAATGAAAAGTCACGACTGTCACATAATGATGGAAAATTTATTTCCCGTAATGTTCAAATAACTACTGCCGTTAAAAGTTTAGGAAGTAGTAACGGAGCTTAGTATGTTTTACAAAGAGCTTTGTTTGACTACTTTAAAAGTGCAACGTTTACGTAAACTTGAAGTGGAAATCCTATATTGCTTTGCAAATTAGAGAAAATATTTCCGCCCAGTTTTTTTAATGTGATGGAACATTTACCTGTTCATCTCCCATCTGAAGCACGACTTCAAGGTCCTATCCAATATGGATGGATGTATCCATTTGAGAGGTATGTAATATGTTATAACGTAATTTAATTGCATTTGAAAGATGAAGTTAATATAAATTAATTTTGCATAGATATTGAATCACCTGAAGAAAAAAGTGAGGCAAAAAGCACGGGTTAAAGGTTCAATATGTAAATCTTACATCGAAGAAGAAGCTTCGTTATTTTTCTCTCACTATTTCAGTGACCACGTGAATATTTCATTTCAAAGTGTTCCTCGTAATGACGAAGGCGATGAACAAGAGTCCTCTCAAGCAATGTTATCTATTTTTAGACAACATGGTCGGCCTTCTAGAAAATGTGTAGAAATATGGCTAGACGATAGAGATCTTCATGTAGCACACACTTATATTCTTCTAAATTGTGCCGAGGTTGCACCGTTTGTTAGATAATCTGAAATAATAATTTGTGTTTTATTCTTTTCTATAATGCATGCGCGTGTATAACCTAATGTAATAATTTGTTTATATAAAGTGTTTATGAACGTGAACATCCGAACGGAGATCTCAGTAAAGAATTTTCCGGTTGCTTTTCAAATTACGTTTATGAGGAGAGAAATAGTGTTGTTGACGAAGGGTTGAAACATCTTGCGATGGGACCAAAAAGAGTGGTCAAGACATATCCAATATATTTCGTCAATGGATATAAATTTAACACCAAAGGATAGGGTGCAGAAAAATTAACAAATAATACTGGTGTATTTATTAAAGGTAGTGACAATCCAGAAAATCATTTAAATGATTTTTATGGCGTTCTGACACAAATTTTGCAACTGACATATTTCTCACGACCCGCGGAGGAGGTGTTTCTATTTAGATGCAATTGGTTTAGCAATGTTCCAGGTTCTAGAATTAATGTGCACGAGGATTATAATCTTATCAAATAAAGCATACATCGCACTATCACAAGTATGATCCTTTTGTACTAGCCAAACAAGCATTGCAAGTTTATTACGCTCCTTATCCGTCTCTAAAAAGAGATAAAGCAGATTGGTCTGCCGTTTTTAAAACAAAGGCCAGATTCACATTCGATGGGAAGAATATTCCGGACGAACAAGCTTATCAGGCAGATCTTGAGCAAACTAACGAAATAATAATTACAGACGACCATACAGATTTTGGTCCTTTGATCGATGAATCAATTGTTTGGGTACAAGCGTTTGACAGTGCAGTGGAAAATATCATCGAAAATGAGACCGAATCTGAATCAGAAGACGATGATGACTGATACAAATCTAAATATGTTTTTTTGCAATTGATGTAACTATGTTGAATTCTTGATGTATTTGATGTAACTATGAAACCAAATCTGTTTACTATTGTTTGCATGTTTTATGTTATTTCCATTAGTCATTTATTTAGCAATTTTTATTAAAAATGCAATGAACTCTGCTTATTGTTGGAAGAGTACACCCATTATGAATCAAGTATAACACACTTCCATTTCTATTTCCATTTCAGTCATTAATTAATCAATTTATACCGTTGATGTCATTTTCATATGAAATATATTTCATTATCATTTTTTTATTCTCTTATATAATGATGTGTATATGTCACAGGTTTATCATTATGTCGTATAGAGGTAGGAGCTCTTCCCGATCATCAGGAGGCGATGGCAGTGGCCCATCGCAAGAGCCACAGCGTGCGGTTGTATCGTTAGTCCCTAGAGCAGATGGGTAAGAATTAAATTTTATTCAGCATCTTATTTTTTCTTGATATATGTACGTACTTATCTATATCGTACTTAAAAACAGGGGGTTCGACCTACTTCCCTCTAAGGTTGTGCTGTACGTCTCTAGAGCATCTTATCGCAGTAGGATGAGTGCGTGCTGGCCGAGGTGGGATACCATCCCTCCTCATATCATAGAGCGCATATGGCATGATGTCCTAGTATGTATAATTTTTCTGTTTTTTAATTCGTTTTTGTCGTTTTTCTATTGTTTATCGTTTAAAGTGTAATATGTTTTTTAATACAGGCTGAGATAGACATCCAGACAGACGATATGATGCTGGCACGAGAATACTAGATGAAGAAGATGCGCAAGAACTACAGAGACATGATATCTGAGATTAAGAAATCTGGTAAGAAACCACGGTGGATGGGAGAGAGCGTGTGGCAAGCTTGGTTGAGCTACTGGGAGACGGACGAGGCGAAGGCAAGTATACTAATTTTTTTTGAATTATTAATTTGACGTGATTGAAAAATAATGTATCAATTTTTGAATGTACATGCAGAGTCGGATAGAAACTCTGCAAATAGAAATAAGAATCCCGTCACTCGTCGCGGAGGATCGAAGTCGTTTCAGCAGTATCGGCAGGAGTTGGTAAATTTACTGAATAATAAATGTAAATAGTTTATGCTATATGATTTTAAACGTATAATAATTATATGTAACAATCAACTTCAGGAAGCCGAGACACATGGTCCTGTCAGTTATATGGACGTGTTCACCCGTACGCATGTTATCGAGCATGTTAATCCAAACGGGACTGTTTCGCACACATGGCAGGACGATAAATCCAGCAAAAGCCATGTAAGCATATTTCATGTTATTCAGTATTAGTAATTGTTTTAATTGTTAAATTATGATGAAATAATATATGATATTATTAATTTGTTAATGCAGGAGATGTTTATGGAGCAGCAACAGAAACTCCTTGCTGATACGGGTAGAGAGCAGCTGACGACCGATGAGGAGGACGTTATTTTTGAGTCCAGCAGAGCATGGTCGACGATACGGATTTGACAATTTAGCGGTAAATAATTTACTTTTTCTCAAAATACTGAAAATGTGATATTTTTACCTTTTCAAAACAATAAACTTGGATTTTATTTATTTTTCAATTATTGAAGTTTAGTAGTCAGAGTAGGGGACGACGGAGTAGACCTCAGAGCGATTTAGCAGGTATAGAAGAATTGCGGACTAGAGTGTCCCAATTGGAGGAGCAGAACCGCCAACAGGCCTTGCAGACCGCACAGTTGTTAGAGTACATGCAGCAGTTTGGTGGCCGCTTCCCTTCCTCGGCTGGCTCTGGATCTGGAGGAGATTGATTCATTGCTTGCTTATTCGTTCGTGCATGTATGTTTTGTTTTAGTTTAGAATAATTTGGTAGATGGTGCAATTAATTGTTGATTTGTATAATTATATATGACATACTTGGTTCTGTAGTTGTATGAGGATATGCATGAGAATGTTGATGAATTTGTATATTAACAACATGGTAGAACAATTATTGTTAGGATTATTGTTAATGTTGGAATGGTATGTATATTTTGTATTTTATTTTTATTCTAATTTTATCCACTTGTGTGTTTATTGAATATTTGTAGTCTAGGTTTGGATATTTGGTTGGATTATTGTTTACTGGATTGTGCAGTATTGATATCGTAGTGTTTGGAAGAGAAATGTGGTTGGAAGGCTCTATTTGCAGCAAATATAAAAAAACAGCAGATTTCCAACGGCTTCCGACGGCTTCCGACGGCTTACAGGTCAAAATTTTCGTCGGCTTCCGACAATTTCCGGTGGCCTGTAGCTAAACATTTCCGACGATTTTCGATGGCTTCCGACGGGCGTTGGACACCGTCGGAAATCGTCAGAAATTGTCGAGAGCCGTCGGAAACGTGTTCGGCAGCATCCGTCGGAAACCGTCGGAAATACTGCTCCCCGACGCAGTCTTTTCCGACGGGTTTTTCCGACGGCTTACGACGGTCGCCGACGGATTCTGCCCGTCGGAAAATGCGTTTCTCCTTGTAGTGAAATAAGAATTATATAATCGTTATGTTTCTAGAGTTGCTTGAAGAGTAATTTCTAGAGTTGTCAAATGAGTCATGTTTCTAGAGTATTCTATATCTAGAATGTTCTATTGAGTCATATAAATAGAGGAGCTTTCTCCTTATTTTATATCAATCAAGCAAGAAATAAATCATCAATAAAGAAAATTTTTGTACAATAAAATAAAATAAAAAACTCCTCTTTCTTATATTCTCTCCCTCTTTCTCCGAAAATAGTCAACAAAGTGGTATCAGAGCGAGGATTTAAGGATGGCGAATAATGGCGTTCCCCTACAAGTTCCAATGCTCACCAAGAACAATTATGATAATTGGAGTTTAAGGATGATGGCTCTCCTTGAAGCACACGACGTATGGAAGATAGTTGAAAATAGCTATACTGAACATGGGAATGAAGATGGTTTATCTCAAGTTCAAAGGAATGGTTTGAGAAAATCAAGGACAAGGGACAAGAAGGCTCTTTGTCCAATTTATCAAGCATTGGATGATGATACCTTTGGAAAAAAAATTGGATCAAAGTCGGCCAAAGAAGCATGGGAGAAGCTTTGAACGTCTTACAAGGGAGTTGATCAAGTTAAAAAGGTACGTCTTCGGACTTTAACAGGAGAGTTTGAAACTTTGCATATGAAAGAAGATGAACTTGTATCTGATTACTTCTCAAGAGTTCTAGTGGATAGTAATAATCTAAGCTAGATGATGTAAGAATTATGGAAAAGATTCTTAGATCAGTAGATCCAAAGTTCGAACATATTGTCGCCATCATTGAAGAAACAAAAAACTTGGAGACCATGTCAATAGAGGAACTTCTATGTTCATTGCAAGCTTATAAAGAAAAGAAAAGGAAGAAAGAAGAGACTGTGGAGCAAGTCTTTAAGATATGGATTTATTAAAAAAAGGAAGAAAATAATCGAATCCAACAAAGATGGGGTGGTGGCCAAGAAAGAGGAAGAGGTCGTGCATATGGACATGGACGAGGTTGAAGGCCCAACTATGAAAACAACAACAACAACAACAAAAGAGGAGAAAGCTCAACAAGAGGTCGTGGGAGAGGAAATTCAAGGTATGACAAGTCACGTGTTAAATGCTACAATTGTGAGAAATTTAGACATTATTCTTCTGAATGTAGAGCTTCAAAGCACAATAAAGTTGAAAGAAGGCCAATTACATTGAAGAAAGAAGTCAAAAAGATGGTATTTTGCTAATGGCTTATAAGGAAAAGAAAGAGGAGTTAATCACCAAAGGATTATGTGAGACTATCAAAAATGGTTATGAATGGCCGAATGATTTGGAGAACATATCGAAAATGGACAAGAAAGCTTTTGCAATATTACGATGGAATGATCATCGTGCTCATGTTGTAAAAAGTGAGAACGGTGATGAAGTAGCTTATGATCATATACTTAGAGAAAGTTCTATAGAAGATTCATGGAATTTATTGAAAGAAGCATACAAAAAGAATGATGCAAAAAATAATAGAAAAAGACAATTTGATTGATGAAAAAGAGGAAAAGATGAATAGAGAGAAGGAGAAAGATGAAAAATTGCTAAAATTTGAGGAGGAAAAATTGAAAGAAGAAGGAAAACGTGTAGAGAATGAAGAAGAAGATGAAGAAAATAAAGTAAGAAAAAATAATGTCAATGATGAAGAGTGCGAAAATAAACGAGATGAAAATGCAGAAGGCATAAATCATGGAGATAAAGTTCAAGAGCTTGAAAGAGATTTGAAATATGAGCCAAAATATGAAGAAATTGAAACGGAGAATGTTAAAGAAATAGAAACTGGATTGGTAAAAAACTTCCAGGGCAATGTTATGAAAGAATTAAAAGACAAAATATATAACTCGATTAAAATTTATAGTGCCGAAATAAGGCAGATGTTAGAATGCTTACTTTATGGAAATTCCTATTGTAACGAAGAAGGATGAAATGAAAGAAGTAAAACAAGAATCCGTGAAATTGCATTGAAGATCTCGATGTTTGGTAACAAGGTCAACTCGATGAAGAAAGTTTGTATAATATCTCTATTACTGCCGAAGCACGTGCAATATAAAGATTTCAAGCATTACTCGGTATTACAAATCAAGTTTAAAAGGGGGTGTTGAAATATTAAACTTGATTTGTTAATTTTCTAGAAGTTTCTTATTATTAAAGTTTCTAGAGTCTTCTTGTATTTGATAGAGTTTGGTGAGAGCTCTAGAATTTTATATTAGTTGTAGAAATAAGAACTATATAATTGTTATATTTTAGAGTTGTCTAAAGAGTCATTTCTAGAGTTGTCAAATGAGTCATGTTTCTAGCGTATTTTATATCTAGAATGTTCTATTGAGTCATATAAATAGAGGAGCTCTCCCCTCATTTTATATCAATCAAGCAAGAAATAAATCATCAACAAAGAAAAGTTTTCTACAATAAAATAAAATAACTCCTCTTTCTTACATTCTCTCCCTCTTTCTCCAAAAATATTTAACACTCAAATCCCACATCAAAATCAAGATTCAGATTTATGGGCCAGGCAAGAAGAGATAAACAATAGAAACACTTGTTCTATCAGAAATTTAGAGCATGCTACACAAGCATTAGACAAAAAATTCGAAGTTATACACAATGTACTCATCACTTTAGTTCGAAAATTCCAACAGATCGAGAATCAAACCCCAGTTATACCTCAACAACCACCTATACATATTCACGAACCGCATCTATATAACCCATTCACCACCCTTGCCTATGACTTACAGCAAACCAAGAACCAGACTGCTGCTATACCCTAACCACCCCTTGTATAGCATCAAGAACCTCCTCTACCTAACCCATATACCACTAACAGTTCAGTTCCTATGCCAATAGTTCATCATTCAAAGCCAAGAATTCATATTCCTTCAGTTATTGGATTTGGTGATGAAAGTGGTAGGCTCGATTTTTTAGACTGAACATCATACATTCAATGGTAATGTCCTTCAGTTAAGTGCATGCAATGGTGAGAGTGGTAAGCTTAATGTAGAATATAAGCATGTTGTTCTAGAAATTGATAATGAATCAAATGGGAACTAATTTAATTCACTACGAGAAAATGTTATATTAATAGCAAGTGGGGATTGCATGGGAGCTTGATTTGCTATGGTTAAGTGCTTAGTGGTTATGTAGGGTAGAGGATAACTTGTCTTAACACCATTATTATTAACGTTAACGCCATTATTATTCACATGAGAGAAATTTGGTGCGGTCCAATTGCATTTCCCTCCATTTTATTTATATGCCGCCTAAATCCAATTTTCCTTTTTCACATTCGCTTCCATCTTCACTCATGATTCTCCTCTTCACTCTCTTCAATGGCATGAATCCCTCTTTAATATGAAAGCTCTGCAATCCTCTCTCCCTTAAGGCTCGTTCACGATTCATCAACCAAGCTCGATTTCAACTTCATGATTTGTTAATCGAGCCGAAGCATGATTCTTCAAGGCAGCTGAAGCACGATTTCAACTTCGTAAACTTGGGTGTGGTTATATTTTTTAAACTTAAACATGATTATACAAAATTTCAAATCGGCTTTCTTCTGTTTTACATGAATTTGTTGTATTAAGCGGCACTAGCATCTCTTTAGTTTATAAAAGTTTGTATTTCATGAGTATGTGAACTGTTTTGAGTTTGTCTTACATGAATACGTTAGCATTCTCCTATGGTGAGTTTGTATTACATGAATACGTGAACTGTTTTACAAACCATGAGTAAATGTTGTTTTACATGAACTGTTTTACATGAATGTTGTGAGTAATAGACCACTAACTGTTTTACATGAATTTTTGAAATTTGACATAAAATTTAAAATTTATTTAATTCAAGTTAAAAGATAAAGAAGAAAGTTAATTATATATCTATCATAATTATTTTAATAGTGAATTATAAAATTTACATTTTATATTTAATTTGAAGTTAAAAATGTTAATATTGATTTTGCATGAATATAACTTGAAATGTTATGAGCAGAATTTAATACACAAAAGAAATCCGAATTAAACTGAATTGATGATGTATAGAAAATTTAATAACTCTCTGAAAGAAACTATATTGACACTATGATGTAATATGGTTATTGCACTATGATTAACAAATTAATCTCATCTTTCATGTTGAGTTGACATCTTTTGTAAATTTTGGTAATACTCATTAATTATTACAAGAATACATACCTATGCTTAAGAGCTCCTAAATAAAAAATAGTTAGAAAAAAATATTCTCTACATCCTATGGAGTGCATTCCTTATATCAACATAAAAAAAATTAAGTCAACTTTATTTACTTATAACTCATCACCTTAGGATTTAATGTTTTCCATTTTTCATTATGAAGATGTATGACAGTTGTCTTTTATGTTTTACGGCTTCGATTTTTTTATATTATACTATTGTATAATTACACAATTTTTTAATGATAGAAGCCTGTTTTTGTATAATAATGATAAGTTTAAAATAGATTTTAAGAACCATTTTATATTTTTTTACTTATAATGATGAGTCAGTTTGATCTACAAAAATGAAGAAAAATGGAAACTAATCGAAGGTTAGTTTATTGTGCAATAGCTGTGTATTATTTTTTCATAAAATAGCTCTCTGTACATTGAATTTTGACTTTTGTAATGTTTTTGTTAACATTGATTGTTGATAAATGTTGGAAAATAAGCCGGTAGAAACTCTGTACATCTAAGGTTTTGTTAACATTGATTGTTGATCGTGGACTTTTATAATGTTTTTGTTAACATTGATTTTTGATATATGTTTTTGTTAAAGTATTCTAAAGAGAATATCCCTAACTTATGTACAGAGTGCTATATGTTAGAAAATGTTTTTAATCACATTTGACGGAAGGGATGCGATGTTTCAACCAGTAGAAACAAGATTTTCAAATGAAAACTTTGAAATGTTACGAGATTCGCATAAACATATTCAAAGCATTTTCTAAATATCATTTGGTGTAAATAAAAAAAGAGTAAGTGAAGGATAAGCTTTTTGGTTGAAGAAGTTGGATGGTAAAAGAAAATGCAAAGTTTAATCATCAAGGCTTCACAATTTGTGCATTTAGGTTTGTGTTCTAGATTAGGCTAGTAGAATCTATTTTGGATCAAAATCCTATCAAATCCATATAATGCCAATCTTTTCAACCAAACTTAATTTTAATAAGAATTTTTTTTTCAAATCTGATCTTAGGCGACAATATATCAGATGATAGTACGGGATTTTCTTTTCCACCGTTGAACTCCTAACAAACAAATAGCGTGAACATTGGATCAATAGCATTAAACAAGTACTGTACCAGCAACTACAATTCAAGATAACGATACAAGGACCAATTCTAGTTCCTCAGCTTTACATATGGGTCAAAACCACAAAAATAGTTTGCTACCAAATTACAATGGTTGGCAAATTGACTTATACATGGTCACAAAATAACTTTTAACTACCAACTTTAGGTATAAAAATGTTAATACACTTTACCGACACTGCCTCATATATACCAAAAATTCCACCACTTATCTCCATTCTTAGCGTTAACCATGAAAGACTTGAATATAGAAGAAAAATGACTTCTATTGCACTTTATGCGGTTAAAGGGCTCGGCGGATTCAAAGCGGCAGAGGTGCAAAAAGTCACAGCGGGGATATAGCGAGGATATAGTGGGATATAGCGGATGACTCTAAAATAGCATATAAAACTCGTACTTAATATTTTTACAAATATATAAATGGTAATTAAATAAAAATTATCATTTAATTGAATTATAATTAATACATAAATAATTTTAAATAAAAGCACATGCGAATATACTTTAAATAAATGTAAAACTGTTATATAACATAGTTGAATTTAGTAGAATAATAGAGTATTTTCAATATATTAAAATTTAAATCAAATAAATTAATTTCATAATTTTTATAATGTATAAATATCATTTTTCAATTCATTTTTTTAAAGAAGATATAGCGGAAATAACAGAATATAGCGGGAATCACGGGATATAGCAGAAATAGCGGCGTTTAAAGCGGAAAGGCTATATTTGGGGCTATATAAAAATATCATAGCGGTAGAAAACCACTGTGTGGTATAACGGGGTTATAACGGGGTAATAACAGGGCATTAACTACACATATTGCATTATCACAACAATTCACGAGCTTTGCCATAATATCTGTTAATGTATGGCACCTGTAGGCAATAAACAAAAAATTAACTCATATAAATATACATTGTGCCATATAATGGGGATTTCTGGCATAACCTCTCTCAACATATATGCTAACAATGAATAGTAGACTTAATCCCCTGCTATTCAATTTATTAGGCTAAGAAACAATTTATGACATAACCCAGTTTCAATTTACTTGTGTGAATCAAAACAGTATTAGCGCCGATGCTCATAAATGGATGGAAGAAATGTGAAAAATGCAATTTTTTTACCTTTACCCAGCTTATATTAGGTGTATCAGGGGTTGAAATTGGGTAATATCAGCGTTGATGAGATGATGTAAATTTCAATCCAAGACTAAAATAATTTTGTGACAAAACTTAAGTGACAACATTACTGAAGTAAAATAATCGATCCAGTAGAGTATAAACTGTTACTTGATGCTTGGTTCGATAACGAGCAGCGACTGCATTTTTGGTTGTAGTTTATGATCCATTATTATATTCATTCAGTATTATATAAGAAAGCGCAAAATATTGATATTGACGAATATAAATTACCATGTTTTTTTTAGAAATTTGCTTGTTGCAATATTGTATATGGCGATGGAAAAAGATTAGATCCATTTGCATAGGTAAGAGTAAAATTTTAGCTTAAAATTTAACTTGAAAATTGAAATAATGATTTTCTTTTGGTCATTAGTTACTTTTATTTTTACCGTAGAACTAGTAGGGAGTATGAGCAAGGAGCAAGGAATTTTGTGCATGCAGTAAAGAGAAATTTAGAAAATATGGAAAAAAAATGTATACTTGCTTAGATTGTCGAAATCTTACTCGACATTATGATGACATTATTGTTGAGCACCTGATTATAAGAGTAATGGATCCTTTATACAAGTGCAATAAGTGGTATAGTCATGGTGAGCTAGTAAATGTAGCTAAAAAAGTGAAGTTGGATGACATATATGAATTACTTCAATCCATTCACTTTGAAGATGAAAAGTTTGTCAACCATACTTTTTCCTCCGATAATGAACATAATGATGATGCACAAAAGTGAACGAATAATTTCCTTAAAAACTTGGAAGATGCAGAAACTTCATTGTACCCTGATTGCGTAGATCAAACAAAATTATCTAATATCACTGCATTATATAATCTTAGATGTGAAACTGGATTATGATAATGGTTTTGATAGGCTTCTAAGTGTGCAACAATATTTATTACCCAAAAGTAATGTCTTTTCGAATACTTTATATGAACTAAAGAAGTTTCTCAAAGTATTTGACATAAGATTTGAGAAGATTCACGCCTGTAAGAATGATTGTTGTCTTTTCAGAAAAGAGCCCTGTGCAGTTAATGCGCTCGGTAGATTCAAAGCGGTGGAGGTGCAAAAAGTCATAGCGGGGATATAGCGAGGATATAGCGGGATATAGCGGATGGCTCTGAAATAGCACATAAAACTCGTATTTAATGTTTTTACAAATATATAAATTGTAAATAAATGAAAAATTATCATTCAATTGAATTATAAATAATACATAAATAATTTTAAATAAAAACATGTGCGAATATACTTTAAATAAACGAAAAACTGTTATATAACATAATTGAATTTGGTAGAATATTAGAGTTTTTTCATTTCTGAAAATATATTAAAAATTAAATCAAATAAATTAGTTTCATAATTTTATAATGTATAAATGCAAATTTTCAATTCATTTTAATAAAAAAGATATAGCGGGAATAGCGGAATATAGCGGAAATAACGGGATATAGCGGAGATTAAAGCGGAAATGCTATATTATGGGGCTACATGGAAAAATCGTAGCGGTAGAAATCCGCTATGAGATACAGCGGGACTGTAGCGGGGCATTAACTACACATCAAAAAGCACAAAGATTTGAATAGATGTCTGAAATATGGTTCTTTGAGATGGAAGATAAATGAGCGGACGAAAGAGATATGGCAAGGTATTCCGACCGAAGTTTTGAGATATTTTCAATTATTCCAAGATTCAGAAGAATGTTTGGATCCCAACGGATGGTAGATGATCTAAGGTGGCATTTTAGTAATAAAAGCAATGATGATAAAATGCGCCATCATGTGGATTCTTTGACATAGAGCATGGTGGATGATAAATAAAAATCATTTTCAAGTGATCCGCGTAACATTCAACTTGGTCTTGCTACCGATGGTTTCAAGCCATTTGACATTAAGAGTTCCAAGTATAGTTGCTGACCAGTGATGCTTGTGGCATATAATTTCTCGCCTATATTGTGTATGGAAAAGGAGAATATTATGTTAACATTATTGATCCCTGGTCCAAAGCAACCTGGGAATGATATTGATATATATATTTAGCTCCTTTAGTCCAGCTTCCATTGCAGTTTGGATATATAATCCAAAAATCGAAGATGTTTTTCTATAGAGGCCCACTAAGGGATTGACACGAGTTGGAGAAGCCATTGGTGTCATAGTTGCATGGCCTGAATCAAAATTAGTTATCGAAACAACTAACACTGCATCATAAATAATCATACAAGTAATATCGGAGTTGTCGAGAAGGTAGGTATCAAACTTATTTATATGTGATTCAATTATTTTTTCATCGTTCAAATTATTGAAGCACATACTAAAATAACCTCTTTGTTTAATTGATAGAGTAAAAATTCTATGGAAAAAAGTAAATGCAAGCTGATCGATTGGTCGGGAAAGAGAGAAATAGTTGCATTAGGATGCGTGTCTTCAACTGATCCAACTTCAATGGTTCATTGTGTACATTTAGGGAAAATGCAATTAAAGTTTGGGTAGATATTATAAAAATTCCAAAAGCACGTCTATGGAGAACAACCTCCGATTCAGAAGTCATTAAAGATGCCCTTGGTACTACGATAGCTTAGCTTACTGCGAACGTTATAATGGAATCAATTTCTAGTGAGTATAATTCAAACTTTGTTTAGATATGAGAATTTTTTGATTTGGTTGAATACTATCTATTTCTTATTCGCTTTTGGTACGTGCTTGTGTGATACGATCACCATGATTGGGCATAATATCCCAAAGCTAGCGTTAGGTTTGTTATATGCTTATAGCTTCTAACAACGAATAAAGACAAATAGATAGTTACATAATAGAATACTATTTATTTACTTGATTTGATTCCGAAGTTGAAATTATGCTTCAACTTTAATCCAGTTAATTAAAATACTATATCTTGAAACAAATAGATGGTATGGATTAAAGGAAAATAATCCATGTTATAGTTTAAATATATAAATTTAAAAAATCTAAAATAACAAAGAGAAAAATTCATTTTTCGGAAAACCCAGCACATTTTGTTGTTAGTTGTTATAAAAATCTAAAGTTGAAATTGCGAACTACTGCTAGCACTACAAGAACGGCACTTGATAGCGACGGTTTTTAGCCATCGCCGGCCGTCGCTAGCAGTCGCTAGCCGACGCTAAAAGCCGTCGCTATTTACCTCGTTGCCCAATAGAATCGCGACGACTCCGTCACATAAATAGCGATGGCTCGCGACTGCAAATGTGCCACGTGGAAATTTTCCAACGTCTAATTGGCGTCGCTAGCCGTCGCTAATCTGAACAAAATGGCCGTCGCCAGCCGTCGCTAATTTGAACAAAATGGTCGTCGCTAGCCGTAGCTAGCCGTCGCTAATCTGAACAAAATAGCCGTCGCCAGCCATCGCCAGCCGTCGCTATACTGAACAAAATTCTATGCACTTGCACAGCCCATATTCACTTCAAACAATAACCATCAAATACCATCATCACAGCCACTATACACTATATTCATCAACCATAACCATCATATATCCATCATATAACATCACTATACATTCAAACAATATAAAATCCAACAATACCAAAAAAAATCATATACAATCGCAACAACAATACATATCATGTCAACGAGTACAAGTCATCAAAATATGTACATAGTTTCCCAACCAAAATGTGTGTATGGTTCTCCAACCACAACTACAAACCGTTAACCCAAACAAATCGTTAACACAACTACAAGTCATCAAAATATGTACATAATATCCCGAAATATATATACACCAAACCAACCAAAATGTGTATATACAAAACTGAAACATGGGCAAACAAGCATACCTACTCCTCACCACCGCTGCCATCCTCTCCAGGCATCCTCCCATGCTGTTGCAAATAACCTGCAATCTCTGTTGCTCGAAGAAACTCTTCCTCTAATCATTTCTGTTAGCCACTGTTTTCTTCAACTGAGCAATCTCCTCTTCTTGCTGGGACCTCCTGTATGCACTCTGCAATCTCATCGCCTGTAAAATAGTTCATAATTATTTATATATTAGTATATATATAATATTATTTAAATTATTTAACTATTCATATGCATGTGTAAATTTATATATTAGTACATGTCAAAATTTACCTCTAGATTTCCATAGCTATACCGCACATTGGTCCGAGAAGGCGGGTCAATAATAGCATCCCAGATATTGTTCGCCTCCTCTAGCGTAAGCTCTTCCTGACCAGTGGACTATGCTACCCGAGCCCGCTCAGCTTCGTACCTCTCCTGCGATTACAAACAATTGTTTTACACGATAAAAACCGAATTTCAAGTTTTTGAAAATAAAATAAGACAAAATATTGTTATTAACAATAAATTAGTTTACCATTACGGATTGGGATTTGTCATCCGTCCACTCGTACGAAACATTGCCTTCTTTATCAGTCTTCTCCACGACATGCGTCACCTTGAACAACTCGGCCATAGTGGGCTCGCGGTTCTATCTCGCGGTCTGAAAATATATAAATATTATTGCTAATTTGATTATAAAATATTTTAATAAAATGTAAACCCAGTTTATAGATTTAATTTCCAGCTCTCTCTTATGCTCCTAGAAGGATTTGGAGCCACCACGGTGCAAAGCAGGATATTTATTCCTGTTAGCCCGGTTCCGCGCAGATAATTCCTACAAATTAAGATAAATTATCGTGTATATTTCTTGCAAGATTTATACTGGATTTAAATAAAAAAGCAAACATATATTACTTACTTTTGCTATTAGAGTGTCCCAAAGCCGAAGAAAATCAGCCCATACACCGTCACCCATCCAGTTCGGCTTTTTGCCTGAATTCTTAGGCTTGGACAATGTATCCCTATAATTTTTCCTCATTCTTTTGTTCCAGTAATTTAAGAAAACGTCCATGTCGTCACGGTCAATGCGGACTGCAGCCTGTAAATTAAAATTATTTTAAGTTATATAGATTATATTAATTTACAACTGAAATTCAAACTAATACTTACAAGTAAATCGGCATGTATTACGTTCTTGACATGAAGGGAGATGTCGTCCCAGCGAGGCCAACAACCATCCATCCAGCTCTGAAAAGCCTTCCTCGAAACCTGTAGAATATAATCTGATGGCTCCACCTCAAAGCCCCTGCAAAAGTTATGATATACATGTTTAGTGGATTTTAAAATTTATACTTTAAATAAAATTGATACTTACCCGGCACTTTTCGGAACAATTTCTGCCATCGGATTTAAGTCCGGTGCAGTGCCACTACCACCTGCACCGAAAGATGGGGATGACATGCCTGTCATACTTCGTCTCCTGCCAGACATATCTATTATAGAAAAACAATATCATCACGGAAAAATTATAGTAATTCACTACTACATAGCATGTTTCAATCACTTTCACAGAAACAATTATAAAAATTTACTAGTATAAAACATGGATAAAAATTAAATAAATGAACATCATAGAACAATAATAGAAATTCACTACTACATAGCATGTTTCAATCACTTTCACAGAACAATTATAAAAATTTACTAGTACAAAACATGGATAAAAATTAACTAAATGATCATCACAGAACAATTACAGAAATTTACTATTACATAGCATGTTTTAATCACTATCACATAACAATTAAATCAATAACGATTAGTCTTCATCGTTTTCTGATTCACGCTCAGTCTTGTATTCTATCTCATTTTCTACGGTACTTTCAAATGCATCAAATAAGACGTTCGATTCATCATTCAAAGGCCCTACATCAATATCATCAGTTATTATTATTTATGTAATTGATTCAAGATCGGCTTGATATGTTGCTTCATTTGGAATATTATTTCCATCAAACGTAAACCTTAGTTTTGTTTTGAAAATAGCGGACCAATCCTCTTTATCTCTTTTCAAAGATGGATACGGAGCAAAATAAACTTGTAACGCTTGTCTGGCTAATACAAAAGGATCGTACTTATAGTAGTGTGATGTATGCCTTATTTCAATAAGTTTATACTCTTTATGCACGTTGATTCCGGAACCAGGAACGTTACTGAACCAATTTCACTTAAATAAAAAAACCTTTTCTAAAGGTTCAACATAATATGTCAACTCTAGAATCTGTGTTAAGATGCCGTAAAAATCTTTTAAATGCTCATCTGGATCATCGCTGCCTTTGACAAATACCCCGCTGTTATATGTTAATTTTTCAACCCCGTAATCTTTCGTGTTGAACTTAAACCCATGGACGAAGAATATTGGATAAGTCTTCACATTTCTTTTTGGTCCAATCGCAAGATGTCTTAAGACTTCATCAACGACACAGTTTCTTGGCTCATAAACATCGTTCAAAAACCATTTGGAAAATTCTTTACTGAGATCACCGGATGGATACTGTGATTCGTAGATAATGCATATATGCAATATGTGTTATAATTATTATGTACGTACAAGTAAATTACAAGCGAATTAATTATTACCTGACAAATGGTGCGACTTGGACACAATTTAAAAGAACATACGTGTGTGCTACATGGTGGTCTCTATCGTCCAACCATATTTCCATACATTTTCCACCAGGTCTACCATGTTGTCTAAAAACAGATAACATTGTTTGAGAAGAATTTTGTTCAACGACTTCCTCATTTCGAGGAACATTTACAAACGATAAGCTCACATCGTCCATGAAGTATCGTCCATGAAGTAGTGAGAGGAAAAAAAATGAGGCTTCTTCTTCAAGATACAATTTGCATATCGAACCCTCAGCTCGGGCTTTTTGTCGAATCTTCTTCTTTAGATGATTCAAGTACCTATTAAGATATTTATTACATATTTAGATATAAAAATTTGAATTTGAAATTGACTTGAACATTGCACATGTTAATTTACCTCTCAAACAGATACATCCATCCATATTGCACAAGACCTCGAAGAAGTGCTTCAGATGGAAGATGAATAGGTAAATGCTCCATTACGTTAAAGAAACCAGGCGGAAGTATTTTCTCCAGTTTGCATAGCAATATGGGTATTTCTACTTCAAGTTTACGTATACGATCCACCTTTAATATTGTCGAACAAAGCTGTTTATAAAACAAACATAACTCTGTTATAACATTCCATACTTTTACGGGAAACAGTTCTTTGAAAGCCACGGATAGTAAATATTCCATTATCATGACAATCGTGACTTTTCATCCCACTCAGTTTACTATTTTTGAAGTCAAAACATCTACGAAGATTGAAAGAAATCCCATCAGGAAATCTTAATTCTTCCACCCACTTTAGCACGAGTTTTACTTGGTTATTGTCTAGCTCATAGCATGCTTTCGGTTTTTTATTGTCATTAGGCTTCATATGAAGTTCCGGGCGCTTACAATAGTTTGCTATATCAAGCCTTGAATTCAAATCGTCCTTGGTTTTGCCCTTTACATTCAAAATTGTATTAAACAGATTATCAAACACGTTCTTTTCGTTGTGCATCACGTCAATATTATATCGGAGTAAGAGATCTTTCCAATATGGTAACTCCCAAAATTTACTTTGTTTGAACCAATTATGAATGTCTGACTTTCCTGGGATTTCAGTCTGGACTCCAGTTTCATGTACTTTGGATAGTCCCTTACAATTTCGTATATTTCCTTGCCTAACCAAACCTTCGGTGGTTTCAAATTCTCTTCTCTGTTAGCTATGAAAATTTTCTTATCTCTTCTAAAAGTATGATTGGGATGAAGAAAACACCGATGACAATCAAACCACGAAACTTTCTTCCCATATCATAACGAAAATGCTCGTGTTTCTTCCATACAATAAGGGCATGCTAGACGACCGGCCGTACTCCAACCAGAAAGCATCCCGTATGCAGGAAAATCATTAATAGTCCATAACAAAGAAGCGAATAACCGAAATTTTTTTCCGTACATCGTAAGTTTTGACTCCTTCATTCTACAGTTTCTTTAACTCTTTGATCAATGGTTGTAAATAAACATCAATTCCTTGGGTTGGATCATGAAGACCGGGAACGACAGTGGTGAGAAACATATATGGTGTCTTCATACACATCAATGGAGGTAAATTATACGGAGTAACGATAATTGGCCAAGATGAATATTTACTACCAAACTGTGAAAATGGTGAAAATCCATCCGTACATAAACCAAGTCTGACATTACGGCTTTCCGCAGCAAATGCGGGATAAGTCTTATCGAAATGTTTCCATGCTTCTCCGTCGGATGGATGTACCAAAGTTCTTTCTTCCGCTGTTCTCACACTATGCCATCGCATATGACAGGCCATAGCAGAAGATGCATATAATTTTTGAAGTCTGGGAGTGATGGGTAAATAATGCATTCTCTTGTACGGGACTTCTTTCCCTTTCTTCTTACTTGGTTTGTATCTTTCTTCGTTACATATTTTGCATTTTCTGAGGTCAACGTCATCTTTCCAATACAACATGCAACCTTTCACACATGCATCTATCTTCTCGTACGGTAGACCGAAAGCGGACATCAATTTTTTTACTTTATAATGACTATCGCACATCAAATTATTGGGTGACATGTGTCGTTCTGCAGCTTGTACAACTACTGTAAATGCAGCTTCCGTAAGGTTGAATTTTGATTTCATAGTTATGTATTTGACGGTTACTGAAAGTTCGGTTCCGCTTTTACATCCGTCCCACAATGGCCTCTTAGCAAAATCCAACAAATCGTATATTTTTTTAGCTCCCGCAGTAGGTTCTTCTTCAACATTTTCGTCTTCATCGACAGCTTCAGTTGTAGGAAACATTGATCGTGCTGCACCATCCACCATATTTTCTATCGGATTCGTCATCATATTACTGTCCTCTAACACTTCAGTATTAGGTGTAGGTTCAATAAGTTCTCCATGATGATCCCAGAAATAATAATCAGGCACGAAACCATATTAATACAAATGTACTTCAACTATATCTGGTTTCCAATGCTTCAAATGTTGGCACTTACTACACGGGCAACGAATTTTTGTGTTGTTTCGGTTATTAGATTTAGCAAATCTAATAAATTCGTGTACACCGTTGTAGAAATGTTTCTTTATTGATCCCTTCTTTCCAGTTCTGACTTCATACATCCAAGTACGGTCGAGAAAATAATTGAACATTTTTTCTGATTTGAAAATGTATGTTAGACAATTTAAATCATTAATTTTCAACTATTCTCCATTGTAAACACTTCATCGTTGCAGAAATTCAAAATAAAAACGTCACTTTATTTTTTATTTTTTGGTATTTTGGTTTTCACTTCGGTGGTCACTCATCCTACTTCCCATTACAAACACAATAACGTAATTACATTTTATAAATCATTTCAGATTAAACGGTTCAACAAAATTTCTGCAGCACTTCCCTTCTGTTCCCTGTATCGTACACAAATGCGTGTACACAGGGAACGTAAAGGAAGTGCTTTCGAAATTTTGTAACCGTTTAAAATGAAATGATTTATAATATGTAATTACTTTATTGTGTTTGTAACTTGTCCAATACAGGGACAAATCCGACAAATATTGTATCGGATGAATACAAATGTCCGTTCTTTTACAAAACGAACATCCATATAACGATCATATACAACGCTTGCCAGACGAGGCCAAAGCCAATCTAAGGGATAAAAAAATTTCTTTAAATTTTATCAAATATTGTTGTTCTTTTCAAATTTTGACAATGTTTCAACTATTTAAATTTTATTTCATAAATTTGTGTATTTAAATTTTAGTTCAACATTCAATTAACAATTTTAGTTCAATATTCATTTCTTTATTTTTTACGATATAGATTTTAGTGGAATATTTGTTGTTGTTATATTCATTTCTTAATTTCTTTACAAAATCGATTTTAGTACAATATCAGTTGTTTTTGAAGTCATTTCCTATTTATTTTTTTTAAATTAGATATTTGCAGAATTTTTAATGTTCTCATATTCATTTTTTATTTTTTTGTATAAACTTTATTTTTGTACAATATATACAACCTTTTGCATTTTGGCCGTCGCTAGCCATCGCTAAAATTATTAAAATGACCGTCGCTAGCCGTCGCTAAATCAACAAGATAAATAGAAGAATTATCAATGAAGATAATTATAAAACAACAAAATCTAATTATCAAATAAATAATTAGAAAATAATAAAAATCTAATTATTAAATAAAAATTTGTCAATTTAAATTAACTTAACAACTTAAATTTGTAATTTATCAATTTCATAAACTATGAAATACTTTCATGTAAATTTATCAATAACCAAGTTAATCATTAATATACACTAATTTTTCACCTAACACAACTAACCATGTTAATCGCCAACACTAATTATCTACACCAACCATTTATTCAACTTCATGATAAACTAATTAATCTAATACCTAATTTAACTTCATGATAATAAACTAATTAATCTACTAAATCAACATACAACACTACTAATACCTAATTTAACAACAAATCCTAATTCAATTAGGGTTTAAACTAAACCTAGAAAACATCAAATTTACATTCAAAATAGAGATTAGAAGCACACCTAGGCGAATTTGGGTGATTTGAAGGTGGCGGAAGGCAGGGCGGCGGCTGCGGTGACGGAGGGCGGCGGATTGGGGGAAGTTGGGCGAAATTTTGGTGGGAAAGAAATGAAAGTTCTGCTCGCGGGAAGCAGCTGTATTTTTCGTATAGCGACGGCTAGCGACGACTGCATTTTTTAGTCATCGTAAAGGCCCGTCGCTATACGAAATCGTTCTAGCAGTGTAGTTTATTAAAAAAAAAAGACAAATCATTCCAACAATGTATAAACATACCCACAAGCTTGGTCTGCGAGATTAAATATAATTATAAAGATATCATTAGACCTCTCAGTACAAAGAGCCAACTGTAGTTTCCAAATGAACATTTTATTAAGTCTCAATACAAAGGGCTGACTGCGGTTTTCAACTCAAAAAAACAAAGTTAAAATCACTACACTAATTACAAACATAGGATTCTAACAAAACACCTTCGTTCTTTTTGGCCATTTTACTATTGCAGTTTTGAGTTAACTTCGGGAATCGGCTCTGACTTCCAATATGTTTTCAAGCTGCCCTCCTGAACATACCATATAAATATAGTCATTTATATCTTTGATAATTAAAGGAAACTATGAAAAGGAAAAAAGTTCAAAAAATAACGTGTATTCTTTAAACCAAGATGCCATCAGATCAGGTTCGATGTTTGCTTTGAGTTATTTTGTACCATCATTTTCTTAAATGACAACAAGGGGGGCTTGACTTACTTTGACTCCAAAACACTATGCACAGACATAAAAAGCTTAGAATGTGTCTGGTTGTTTTGATCAAATATGAAGAAATAGAAATTAGATTAGTATTTTTGTTTGTGAGAGAGAAATCACCTCCAAGACACCTTGACTGCCCTTCATTAAGATCGCCAAGAAAGAAACTTATATCCTTCCCTTTGAAACTTGAGGCAACTTCGTAAAACTTGGATTTAAGGGCTTCAAAATTGTCCACAGCAAAATTTATGAAGAACATAGCATGCTTACAGTAGAGTTAGTGATTAGAACATAACATAAAACTTCTTTAGTTGTGTGATAAATTAAAAAGTCTAACACGTTCAACAATAGAAACAGAAAACTAAAGGTTATTTTCCCATTTCAACTGGGTAAAAATAATTGTGGACGCCGGCGGTTTTTTTCCTCCTTTATTTGAGTTGTTCTTTAATGGATGGCAAGTAGTGATTATCACCCTGATTACATGCATTTGCATTTTATATTTCAATAAAAAATTATGAAGTTCCAGATTTGCATTCAAAAATCTTTACATCCACGTTTCAAAATAACCTACTCTTATTAAAAGTGGTCTTCAACACTATATCACCTCTTAACAACCACACTAACCACGCCATGTTGCAGATATTATTTCCTTTCTAAAACAAAAATTAAGTAAACTGGTTTAGTATGTTATCTTTCAAAGCATATGTATCATTTTTCCGTCATGTTTACGTAAACTTATCGTAGTCTTGTTTGTGAATTTGTAGACTATCTTTCAATTAAAAGAAAAGTGTGCTTTGCTATGTTCTCTTAATCCGCATCCTCTTATTTCTTGTGATCTGCACCGTTCTCTTCATCCAACGGCCTCTGTTATTTTCAGATTTGTTTTGGATCATGGGCTGCCTTTCAGGCCCAATATTCTTGTATAAATATTACACTCTGTATAATTGTTCTGTATGCAATTCAATTCAGTTGGTGTATCTGAATAAAAACATTTTACATCTATTCTCATTTTCCAACTTGGTATCAGAGCATTTTGATTATATGCTAACTGCATTAATCATTTTGCTAAGTCCATCAGAAATATCATCATCACGTGGACTCCTCTCATCAAGAATTTAGTATTCCTTCATTTGAGAGTTGTTGCTACTCTTCAATAAACTGTGCATCGCCAGTATCTTGATCTAGCTGCATCAGTTTATCAAAGAAAGCAAAATTCCGTGCTTGAAGAGCAAAACCGATCAAGATCATCAAGAAAATATTCCACTTGAATCAAGGGCACAGTGAAAACTCATCAGAAAATCATTCAGTCTCAAAAAATCAAGAAAAACATCATTTAAGTTCTCAAGAATACCATCAAGATTCAACACAGAATTTTTTTTTGAAAATTCTCAATGCAAAGTAAGCTCTAAGCAGGAATTTACATACCTTTCTTCAGATTTTCTGCAATCTGTGCATTTCATCATGGCCAATCAAGATAATGCTGCAAGCCCACAATTCTCTAGCTCAAGAGTTTCTCAAAGCCAACCATAATCTGATCCAGTAAATGATCTAATGAAGGCAATCATCAAACCCCAGAGCCAGATGATATCCATTCAGCTGGATGAATCGAATTTTCTGCTCTGGAAATTGCAAGTTGAAACATCTATTAGAGGATATGGATTAGAAGATTACATTCTTGGTACAAGAACTATGCCACCAAAATTTGTTAGAGACAATGAAGACAAACTGGTGCCAAATGAAGAATATACTGCACACCAAAGGCAAGATAGCCTTGTGTGTGCATGGATGATGTCATCCATAAGTGCATCCATTCTGCCACAACTCATTGGATGCAAAACTGCTCAAAAAGTTTGGACAACAATTGAAAGAAATTTCACCTCACAATCTTCTGCAAGGATCGTGCATCACAAAAGACAACTGCAGAGTATCAGAAAGAATGACATGATAATGAATGAATATCTGCTTAAAATCAAAAACCTATGTGACCAACTAGCATCTGCAGGACATAAAGTTCCTGAATCTGAACAGGTACTACATATAATCAGTGGTTTGGATAATGAATATGAAGTTGTTGTGGCTATCATATCCACTATGGAACCAACACCATCATTACAATTTGTATACACTACCCTTCTCTCTCATGAAGGAAGAATAGAACACAATAAAAGTATGAGTTCAGATATCTCTGTCAATTATACCTTCAACAAAGGTAAACAAAATTCAAATACAAAGGGACAATACAATAACTTTCAAAGAGGTGGATCAACAGGCAGAGGAAGAAGAGGAGGCAGAAGTAATAACAATAGTAAAATCAGATGTCAGATATGTGAGAAGTATGGTCATGGAGCAAATAAATGCTACTTCAGATTCAACAAAAACTTCACTCCCTCACAACAAAGTAGCAGCTCAAATGTAAATATTGTTACAACACCAAAAGACAACAGCTCAACTCAGGCAGAGGTTCAAAATACTGAAACCACAATAAATAATGATGCTAGTGATGACTGCTGGTACCCAGATTCAGGGGCTACTAATCATGTGACCAAAAATCTCAATAATCTGAACTTGGGAAACAAAGAATACAAAGGTACACAAAATCTTTCTGTAGGTAATGGTAAAACTGTGCACATTACACATACTGGAAATGCTAGTTTACATGGACCCAAACAACTTCTTTTGAAAAACTTGCTAAGGGTTCCCTCAATTAAGAAAAATTTAATGAGTGTTTCCCAATTTGCAAAAGATAATAAAGTCTACTTTGAATTTTATCCAGACACTTGCATTGTTAAAGATATACTAACACAAGAAACTATCTTGCAGGGTAAAGAAAACAGTGGACTATACAGATTTGATTTTTCAAATTCAAAAAACTCTGAGAATAGGAACAATACTCATATTCTAAATGTTGCTAGTAATACCAAAAACTGTAGTAAGTTTGAAATATGGCATCGTAAACTGGAACATCCCAGTATAAAAATTGTAAAACAAGTGATGAGTAGTAATAAAATTTCTTCTAGTAATGATCCTGATTCATACTTTTGCACTTCTTGCCAATTGGGAAAGAGTCATAAATTAGCATTTCCAGATTCTCACACATGTTACACAAGACCCCTTGAATTAATTGCTAGTGATTTATGGGGGCCAGCACCTATCAGTTCAGATTATGGTTACAAATATTACATATCCTTTATAGATGCTTACTCGAGATTTGTTTGGATATATATGCTGAAGTCCAAATCTGAAACTAGTAACATAACAATTCAATTCATCAACAAGGTTGAAAACATGAATGGAAATCAGGTGTGTACATTTCAGTCAGATGGTGGAAAAGAATTTTTGCCTTTAAAAACTTATTTTGAAAAGAAAGGCATTAATCATAGAATCACATGTCCACATACTTCTGAGCAAAATGGAATTATTGAAAGAAAACATAGACATATTGTAGAAACTGGGTTAACTTTATTAGCACAAGCTTCTATGCCACTAAAATTTTGGCCAAAAGCATTTAGCACTGCTGTGCACTTGATAAATATACTGCCCACAAAAATACTTCAATTCAAGTGTCCTCAAGAAGTGCTAACTAAAGTTAAACCAGACTATGAGCATTTAAAAATATTTGGATGTCAATGTTTTCCTTGTTTAAGGCCCTATAATACACACAAGTTAGATTTCAAATCAATCCCCTGCACTTTCATAGGATACAGTAACAGACAGAAGGGGTATAGGTGCTTAGATAACAAAGGGAAAAAATATATATCTAGACATGTAAGATTTAATGAACAAATATTCCCATACAGTAGTATAGAAATTAAAACTACTGAAAAGTTAGGAATCCAAGATTCATGATTCCTGATCTGCCTGAAGAGTTTGATATGCTGCCCTCAGTCCAGCCACCAAGAGAAGAGATCATCACAAGTTCTCAACACACTGTGGCTAACAGAGAATCAGCTCGAGAGCAAACTGCAAATAAAGATACTTGTGACAATCAGGATGCTCAAAGTCAAGAAACTAGCAGCTCAAGTCATGGTATAGTTATCAGTGATGATAATATAAGCTGCAGTAACAACTCTGACAACATTATCAGAGATAACATCAATTCTCACCCAATGTTAACTAGAGCAAAGTGTGTTATCTATAAACAAAAAATTGTGAACAACACAGTGGTTCAGGAAGAACCCTCTTCTTACATAGAAGCTGCTCAAAATGATAATCGGAAAGCTGCTATGCAGGAAGAGTATAATGCTCTAATTAACAAGAGAACTTGGGATCTGGTTGAGAAACCAGAAAACAAGAATATAATAGGGTGCATATGGACTTTTAAATTGAAAAAGAATGCTGATGGTTCAATTTCTAAATATAAAGCAAGGTTAGTTGCTAAGGGGTATTCACAGCAGCATGGATTTGATTTCTCAGAAACTTTTTCTTCTGTTGTAAAACCATCCTCAATTAGAGTCATTCTAACCATTGCTTTAAGTAGAAATTGGAGCATCAAACAATTAGATGTTAATAATGCTTTTCTCAATGGCAATTTGCAGGAGGACATATTTATGGAGCAATCAGAAGGGTTTACACAGAAATCTGACAAACAACAAGTGTGCAAACTCAATAAAGCTATCTATGGCTTAAAGCAAGCTGTAAGAGTTTGGTTTGATAAGCTCAAAGCAACTCTGATGAAATTTGGCTACAAATCTTTAAAATCTGACAACTCCATATTTACTAAAATTAATGATATTGCCACCACTTATATCCTAATTTATGTTGATGATTTTGTGATTACAGGAAGCAGTATGCAAGAAATTGAAAGAATCACTGCAATGCTCAACTCAGAATTCTCAATTAAAGATTTGGGTGCTCTAAATTACTTTCTTGGAATAGAAGTTCAAAGAAATTCAAAAGCAGAAATATTTCTCAATCAAAGAAAGTACATTTCAGAAATATTATTAAAAGCTAAAATGGACAAAGCAAATTCTTTACCAACTCCAATGATTACGAATCATCAACTATCAAGATACAAGGGGGAAGCAATTCAAAATCAAAAGCAATATAGAAGTATAGTGGGAGCACTTCAATATGTGACTATAACAAGACCAGATATATCTTTCTGTGTTAATAAAATCAGCCAGTACATGCAAAATCCCTTAGATAACCATTGGAAGGCTGTTAAGAGAATACTTAGATATCTCAAAGGAACTATAAATCATGGTCTCATCTTAAAATCCAGCCACACACTCAATATAAATGCATATGCAGATGCAGACTGGGGTACAGATACTGATGATAGGAAATCAACATCAGGTTATTGTATTTATTTAGGGAAAAATCCTGTATCATGGAGTGCAAAGAAGCAAAGTACAGTGTCCAGATCAAGTACAGAAGCAGAATTTAGGTGTGTGGCAAGCGCTGCAGCAGAAGTGATGTGGTTAGAATCACTGTTGAGTGAACTTAATATCAAAACAAGCAAAAAGGCTGCAATTTGGTGCGATAATACTAGTTCTATATCTCTAACATCCAACCCAATTCTTCATTCAAAGACCAAACATATTGAATTAGATCTCTACTTTATCAGGGAACAAGTTATCAAAGAGAAATTAAGGATTGGATACATACCATCGCAGTATCAAAAGGCAGATATACTTACAAAGCCACTGTCGAAACCAAACTTTACAAAGTTTAGAGAGGAACTCAACGTTGATGAAGCAGATCCTAGCCAGAGATCTCAAAGAGCTATCTTCATTTCAGAATAATTATGTTTCTTGTAGATGAACTTCATCTCTCTTTGGTTCATGTTATCTTTCTCTCTAGAAGAAAAGAGCATCCAGCCGCCATTATGTTTTTCTTCTTCAAGCAAACCCTAGCTTGGGTTTGAAGGGGGGAATTAAAAGAAAAGTGTGCTTTGCTATGTTCTCTTAATCCGCATCCTCTTATTTCTTGTGATCTGCACCGTTCTCTTCATCCAACGGGCTCTGTTATTTTTAGATTTGTTTTCGATCATGGGCTGTCTTTCAGGTCCAATATTCTTGTATAAATATTACACTGTGTATAATTGTTCTGTATGCAATTCAATTCAGTTGGTATATCTGAATAAAAACATTTTACATCTATTCTCATTTTCCAACTCTTTCTAAGCTTTTGTACAGTTGATCATAAATTTCCATACAAACGGCATACATGAAAGAGTAAATATTTAATTCAATATTCTTCTTATTTGATATGAGATAAAGGGAAAAGACCTAGATTAACGAGGAGTTGAATGAATTAATGGATATAATCTTCTACCATGTGATTCTTCATTTCATGTGATCTTTTTTGCTCAAACGTTGAGTATAAAGAGTCTTTCTTTTGCACGTACAGTATAGCACATGATGACCATGCTTATAGCTTCAAATTAAATTAGTATAAGCAGGTAGGCATACTTGACTTTCTTAACGCCAATCACATAGTTTTAAATAAATTTATACATGGATCGTAATTTCTGCTCTACGTAAATCAATTAGGTGTCATAAATAAACATTATTTTCATCACATAGCTTACGCACTGTCAGTCATTTTCATGGTGGAGATTGAGCTTTTTAACCCACTTGGCAGCAAGCTCACATGAGTCCTTGGATCAGTCTTTTACTATTTTAGTCTTGTATGCGAACGTGTGATATATGCACTATTTGGTTATTATTCAACCATGTATGCTTTATTAATGTAAACTCTGAATTTAGCACTGTATGAATCTTGCATGTAACTCTGAAGTTATCACTGTATGAATCTTGCACTGTATGAAGTTAGCACTGTATGTTTTTCTCCTTGTATCTGTAAAGGAGCTTCTTCTTCTTGGATGTAGAACTAAAGCCTGTAGTATAGCATAAACTAAAGCTGAAGTAAATTTATTTTGAGTTGTATTCCTAGCACCTAAGACACCTGAGATAAGTATATGAAATTGAAGCCAAAGTAAATTTAGTAGAACATGGCTATGCCCCAGGTATATGAAATTGAAGCATACCTGAGACAAGTCATGTTCAACATAGCATCCTGGGATGGTGAGCATGCTGAGAGTATGCGCTTGTTTTGGACTATAGAAGTGTAATATATGCTGAGAGTACTTATACATGTTGAGAGTACTTATACATACTTATGTATGTTGACTAACATACATACGTATGTGCTTCTTTTTAATTAGCAGGTGTTGTATGATGCTTTTGAGGTTGCTACACGATGTTGCACTCTTTCTCCTTCAAACCGGTCATGCTTGCATTAATGTATTGTCTATCAATGTTCATACGCCTTTATTTTTAGTACGTATCATTTTGGCTGCAGTTGTATGTATTGTAAATTTTTGTCACAAATATTTATATGCTTAATTCTCCATGTATGAAATATTACGGGTATATATATTTTATGGTTTGGCTTATGACTTCATTTGCTAACATACATTACAATATGATAAGTGTGGTTTTTTGAATTGTTATAATATATTAGAAGAATTGAAAATTGTAAGCTTGAATGTATGTGGCAATAGAAAGATTCAATGGAAATTTTTTAAGAGCGTTTTAATTATGTTATGGAAAGAAAAATTGTTACAGCTTTGTTATACTATAGTAGCATGCTAGTGATACAAAATATTTTGCAAGGATTAAACTGTTTTCATTGCAAAAAAAACAATTCTATAATAGATAGTAATGAATTTTCTATAGTATTTCAGTGCGTAATAAAAGATTGACATAATATTTCCGTAGCGTTTTTAGACGCTGTAATAATATGGCATGTTAACGTTCTATAGCAAGCTTCAAAACGCTATAGAAAAGTAGTTGTACCGATACGGCCTGTCTAAGATGGCAACATAAATGCTGTTAAAAGTCCGTTTTCCATTGGAATTTTGAGACGCTACTGTATCTATCAGATTTATTGCAACTTGTTGATCTATGACGTTTATAGAAACGCTATAGAAAGTTTTAATAGCGGTTTTTAAACGCTATTAAAATGTCTGTTTGTTATAACTATTGTGAGATGGATAGGCTAAAGTTGGTGAAAATATATCAAAAGAAAAAATAAATGAGGATAAGTATGAAATTTTATAGCCCAACATAAATCATTGAATGCATTCTTGGTACAAATCCACCCATGAATGTGATGAACAATGCTCACAATGCATTTGAATGGCGTTGTAGAAAGCTTTATAATAAATAGACTATTTTCATATTCGATCCCCGTGGTGGCTCATTAGCTGGTGATGTTGAAGTGTTCTTAATTGAATGATGCATGTAAAACAATTTATTCAAAGGTGCCGGTTGATCACCCAACTTTGAGGACAAGGTCATCCTTGAAGGGGAAAGGAGGGCGTAACAATGCTAAAATGAAAGCCTTGGTTTTGACAGGTAGAAAACTGAGAAGCTCGAGATTTCGAATAGGATCATTAGAGGTGGTGGTAGGTGATGACAGGAAGCTATCAAATGTTGAGGGTGAAGTGACCACGGGTTGAGTGGAAAGATACAAGTATGCATCAGTGTATGCATGTGAGTACATGTCGTTCACGTGCACACTGGTACAAGTTTGTTTTAAGTTTGTTGCTCTTATATTTGAAGGTACTGTATATTTGTGAATGATGTTGAGTAGGTTAGGTTGTTGTAGGGTAAAATCAGAGTGGGTTACGGCCTGGTTTAGTCAAGTATGCATGTGCACGACGATGTATATATAAGTGCACTTATACATTTTAAAGGTATGTCGAAATGAAATCAGTACTCCATCTTTATCTTCAGTAACTTCATTTTCACTGTCTAAATTCCTGTTCAATTCTTATATACTGTTCTTTTGATCTTGCTACTTAGGTTACATTTGCAGTTGCATTTCAATTGCTTTATATTGCCTTTCTTGTCATTTCTTGTATTTTATTGCTTATTCATAATTCTTGCAAAATTAAATTTCTTTTTCTATATCAATTTTATCAATTTCTAGTTCTATATCTCCATTTCTTATTTCATTCTTAATATATGCAAATATAAACTGTTGCATTATTAACATCTCCTTCATCAAACCACTCCTCTCCATCACCAGAAACTCTCTACACCACCATGAATAAAGAAGTAGACCCACCAGCGCCTTCCATGAAGCTTTGCAACGTGGTTGTTGATGATGTTTACCACATGAGATGGTTGTCTTTTTTGTGATCTGATTCTTCTTTGAACTTGTACTACTAAGATGAGTGGTGCTTGATATGGCCTTTCAGTTGTGCATGAAATCTATATGTGATTGTTCATAGCAAACAGATTTGTTTGATGGAGGAGGTTATACAGTTCGATGTTTGCTTTGATGAGTGTAGTGAGTGATGTGTATGGATTTAGTGTTGAAGTTGTTAATTGGTTGCCAGAGACTTTGAACGTCGCGTTGAATAGAATAGAGTTGAGATCTTGTTGTTGTGATATATTCTTGGCCAGAAAATTGATGCTGGGATTTTAAGGCTATAGTAAAAGAAAGTTTGTGTCCTTTGCCTTGTGAATCTTTTTTTTGAATTATTCTAGAATGTGATATTTTTCCTTTGTGAATGGCTCCATGTAATGTTTAATGACTTCGCTGCATCATGATATCTACCTCATTTCTATTTGAACATATTTATGCATTTTGAGATATGTTTCAACCCTCATCTATAGCGACTCAAAATTTTGAACACTTCATGTTTAAATATCTGAATTATTTAAATATTTGAATCCTGATTAAATGTGATTGAATTAATTTTATAGGCACATTAAACCTCTTTTAATCAATAAAACATAAAGGTAAACTTGATTTTAAAATGTGTTTACAAAAGTAAATAGTTTGAAGAAATATCGATAATGTGGCCGAAAATCGTTTTATCGATAAACAGCTTTTTACTTGATAAAATTTGTTCGAACTTCTTAGGTATCTTAATTTGTTAATGTCCCATTAATTAGCAACTAAAAAAGTTTAGGAGTCGAAAAGGAGGGTAGTTACACTTGGTATCAAAGCCAAGTTTATTTTGGGCCTTCGTCGGAATAGAAAAGAAAAGAAAAAAAGAACAAAGAAGAAGAGTGAATCTGTTGTTTTCTATATACTCTTAGAGTGAAGTAGATTAGTATATGTTATACGCTTATGTTGTCTTATTATAAAATGTTTTATAAATAAAGTTATGTCTTTGGAAAATGTTTATAAACTTAAGTGATGTTTTATGAAATGGTCATAAATAATTTTAGTATTGAATGAGATATACTAATTGTCTAAATGAATGTGATTTAAAAATTCACCGGTATAGTTGAGAAACCAATAGGAATAAAGTACGTAAGTTGTACATAGATCATTTTATTTGCATGATAGTTTTTGATCTAAGATTCGAGTATAAGATTTCTATATAATTTACACCGGTCCGAAAAAGGATTTTTCACACAATTCTCGCCGACGATAAAACAGATTCTTAATATGATCGTAAGACATTCCATCATAGTATTTGGCTATATAAATAAAACAGAGGTTTCTAATCAAGGAAGCAGATCAAAGTTTGCACTAAAGATGTCAAGTGATCTATAATAGTTTGGAAGTGAAATTTATGTAAATGAGCAAGTGATCAGATTCGATATTATGTATGGATGATCCATGCACATCGTATGGACTCAAGTATATGCATATTAAATTTTTGTTGGCCTAGAAGAGTTCAGGGAATGACTCTTCAATTTGTTCTGGGAGATCTTGAATAATCGTCTAAGTGATAACCTGAGGCTGTTAAACGTAAGGTATGTTTAGTAGGTTATTTATCATCCTTGTGTAATGAGAGGGTTTCTGAGCTTGTCCAAACTTTGAGCTTTGCTTGCTGGTAAATTTGAATACTATTAAATATTTATGTGTGCTTATTTATTTTGTTAATTGGTTGTGTTGGAATTTTGAGGACGAATTTTTTTGAAGTACAGGAGAATGCAACGATCTTTAATTTTGAGAACTTCGTATTTAAATAACTAAATTATTTAAATATCCGCGTCTTGGTTATTGATTTCATAAGCATGTTAAAGCCTTTTTAATTAATAAAACACGATGTTAAACTTGTTTTTGAAATATGTTTACATAAAAAATAGTTTAAAGAAATATTGATAATGTAGTCGAAAATCGTTTTATCGATGGACGACCTTTTACTCGATTAAAGTTGTTGGAACTTCTTGGGCATGTCTAATATGTTAATATGCAATTAGTTAGAAACTAAAAATATTTTTGGCGTCGAATAGGCGGGTCGTTACAATATGTATGTAATGATCTCCTTAGTTGCGTTGATCAATTTTTTTTTTTTACCTTTTTTATGTTTGAACCATTCTTTGGCACTGAATTATATATACGAAAACCAGACCATTGCGATCAGAAACACAAAACAACTCTTATTATCCTGTAATTGTACAATACTGAAAAAACACACTAATACAATATATGTTTATTAATATCAAATTGAAATTAATTACATATTGCGCAATATTCTATTTTGATAATAACAAGTATATATTAAATTTAATAGATAAATGCAAATGTTTTTGATATGTGATACCTGTATATTAGGTATATGAGAGATAACATATGATAAATTAATTGAAAATAAAAATTGAACAAATTTTTTGCTCTTTTGATAGTGTTTGTAACACACTCCGCCAAAAATGATTAAATATAAATTTACATTTGTTATCATCCAATAAGACGTATACTACATAAACTTTCCCTTTTGATGATAACAAACAACAAGTTAATATTTGACAAGTGTAACATGTGTTGGATGTGTATTCGATAACATAAAATAAAAATCATAGCATAATATCTCAATATATATAATATGCTCCCCCTATTAATATGCTCCCTCTATATATGTGGCATATGTGTTCGAAAATAAGATATTAAACCAATAATATTTCTTTCAACATTAATAATTATTGAATATGCGGTTATATGATTTTTGTTTGATGATAATAAACATATATATATATATATATATATATATATTCGTGTAAATGTATTTATTAATGTACTATTTTATTTTTCATAGATAAAAGAAATATTTGCTGAATAAAAATAAATAACACAGAATTTGAATTCAAACAGAATTTTTATTCAAACAAATATTTATTACAATCTTTGAATAGTACAAATTCATGCTCTCACTATACATACACAATTTTGATTACAATATAAATTCAATTACATCACAATTTCACATCTACAAACGTCCTCACTACATATCGCTCATTCACTCATAATTTATCTTCAACTTCATTCCAGATTGAATTCAGCATCTGAGCAATCTGCAAAAATAAATATTGACGCAGTAAAATTGAAAAGGAAATATTTTTGCAGTATAAAATAAAATGGGAATTTTAAAAATAATATTTGCCTCAGTTATTGGGTTGTTCGTCGTCATTTAAATTTGAATTTATCATACACGAACAACTTGTGACATACACAGTGTATCACTTTATATGCCACAAGGCCGTGCACATCGAAATATACACCTGATTGATTTACAGGGACTGGTGAGCACATGTCAAACCCAAATGAAAAGCCGGGTTCAACTCAAATGCAACACAAATAAAGTCACAACACGCGCACAAGGTCAAACCCAAGCGTTTAAGCTAGATTCAACTCAATATACAAATCACAATACGACAATGTCTGGATCAAATGCCATCAAGAAAGCAAGACCAAACACCAGTGTATGGCATATATGCAAATTGACTTGAACAAGCCAATATGGAAAAATGATTATCAAAGTAAACTGAAACAAGTAGCTCAAACCAATACCAGCATCAACAGAACAGCAAACAAATGCCACCAACATAACAGCGACAAAGGAACCAGACAAACATAAACAAGGCATGGACAACATGTATGAACGACTCAGTGATACAATGCTCAATGCATAGTAATGCAATGCCACAGCGAACATGGTTCAAAACAACATACCAAATAACCAGGCTACACAATGAAAATTAGTGCAACCCAAAGCCGTGAAGGAACGGCAGCGATATCAAGATTTAAATTGTGAAATACATGTCAGATCAAATATGCTACAGAAATGCATTTAATCAGTGCCGAAGTTAACATCAAACTATGTCAGAAACTCACATAAGCAAGTTAATGCCGAAGCACCAAAGTCACGCACATAAACGACTTTAACATATGATCTGTGGCAAGCATATAAATTGGCAAGTGCAACAACAAATCAATAATGAAGCAAACCACTGACTCAAGTACACCAGTGACACAAGTGATACAAGACAAAGTGCAGACAATCAATACACTGCATATACAAAAGGTAAATGAAGATGTAGTGAAGCCAATATGGCAAACAATGAATGCACAGTGAGTACATGAACCAGAATGAAACTGGACTAAAAGTTCTTGCAAAAACTGATACAAGTAAAATAAAATGTCTTAAAACAAAATCAAGTGAAGATAGCCAACATCAAAGTACGGGCCGCAACAAAATGCACAAAGCTGCTACAGGTGAAAGTATGAACTAACCAGACAAGCATCAACCACTGCAACAAAATTCCACTAAGAATATAGCAAGTTTGAAGATAATGATATACAGGTTAAACCAAAATAGTAATGTTCAGGGATGAACACAGATGAACCATTAACAAAGTCAAAGAAATCAATATTGACCAACTTCTTACAGGCAATAGCAAATCGATTTTATCAAGGCCAGGGTCAATGCAAAGAAAAACCGAAGTCACAGTGAAATCACCACAGTCATGTCAATGAACAAGTCAACCAGAACAAACACGAAACCAAAACATGGCCGAAGTCAAAGGAAATCGACACCGTGATGACCACGATATCAATTCAAAACCGTGTCAACCAAGTAACACGAATTTATACGCATTTGAATAAGTCAGTGAAATCTCAATCATCCAAGAAATGATCAAACGGCCGAAAGCATAATATTGAAAAAATCAGACGAATGAAAATTTAGGAGTTCGACTCCTATAAATTGCAATAATCATCATCGGAAATATCCATCGAGTTCAAGTATGAAAAGACTAAAGCACAAAAGCATAAATTACATACCGAAGCAAGGAAAGAACTCGATCAACGAAGCAGCCAAAGTGAGCAACAAGGAAAACGATCGATCAAGGCTACACGCGAATAATCACTGATTCGATCGATTTAAAGTCGGCACTTTGAAAATCCCTAATTTCCATAGCAGAGAAAACGAAGCCCAAATTTAGTTGCAAAGAGGAACGGCCGCCATCCTCAAGAAAAAGAAAAACAAGCCGGAAGTATAAGTAAAAGGGAGAAAGAAATAAAAGTGGCCGGCCTTGCTAAAGAATAAAAAAAGGGATTTGTGTTTAAAATTAGGGCTATCTTAATTTAAATTGTTTTTAATTTGTAATTTCTTTTTAAACCGTTTAAATTTCTAGTCGTGTGACTAGGGGACAAACTACGTGGCGTAGTTTGAGAATTCACAACTCAATGGCTGAGTTGTGGCAGGGTTTTGAGCGTAGAGTTAGGTTTAGTCGATAGCGGGTGTCGCGAGTTTACGTGTGTAAGCGTCCGACTATCTAATTTCTAGTAGAAACCTTGGGGGCAGCACGTAGGCAGGGTTTTGCCGAAGCTGGGTAAATTCTGTGTCATTCTATTTCTGTATTTTATTATTCTGCTATTTTTCCGTGCTGCTATTATTCTGTGTTCTGTGTTGAAATCATTTTATAAGCTTCCGCAATTAATTTTTATAATTAATACCATCACCCTATTCACCCCCCCTCTAGGGTGAAATCGATCCTACAATAATGAATTCACAATATCACCAAATGTTAACTGCTATCTTCATATTTTATTTTTGTCAAAAGTATACATGTCAAATTAACACGGTGAGAAAGCAATAGTAAATGATGATACCCGATAAGAATATGACATCAAATATTTAATGAAAAGTAAACTATAAATTATATTTACCATATTGATTAAAGTCATATTTTATAATTGAAAAGAGGGTGAAAAAATAAGTATAGTTATATTGATATTCAAATGATACTAAACACAAGTTCTAACCACAATCTAGATAATAATTCAAGTGAAGTACTTATTTGAGAACAGTTTTTCTCTAACTCATTATAAATAAGATCATGATACTTACACCCATGCATCGCTATGAGGGCTATTAGATAAGGGAGAAGCATTATTTGCAAAACACTGGAGCAAAAGAATTTTCAGCTCATGCTGAATACCCTTAAGTGATGTAACTCTATGCCCATACAACATTATTTTTCATGGGTTGCTCTTTAAATTTAAATTTTATTATGTTTTGTAATTCTCATATAGAGCGTGTACATGACTTGTCTCATATACTCATTTGTAGGCCAACCAATATTTACCATAATCAGTTTATGTCATTTTAGCCAGCACAAGCATAAAATTTAAAAATATGAGTCGATAGAATATGAATATCAACCAGAAGATTCCAAGATTATGTGGGATACGCATTAATCAGAAATAGAAACTTTAATGTATGCTTAATTATAAAAAAAATCATAATGTCATTATATAATCAAGTATAAAATGCAATATTCTTAATCATCAATATAATCAAAATAAATACTTTTGAAAAGAACATAAGAAAGTTCAATCGATCATGTTATGATTAATTTCAAAAGAGATTTTTCCGTAAATATCTCATAAATATCTTCAGTTTTATAATCTTGAATATATGACATGAAATGGTTTTAGAGCTATTATGTGTGAAGAGGAATAAATGGTTTAAGTGTATACACATTAATATATCAAAACAAAAATCAAAGGCTAATCTCAAATGATTTCATCACAATGCTCAAAATTTAATAAAGAACATCATTTCACAAGCTTAGTTCTACAAAGTCATGTCAAGCATTAAAAAAAATCCCTCAAGAAGTTTCATATCTACATTTTCAAGTTAAATAATTCTCTATTCAATACCATATCCAATGAATTTTTCATCGAAAACTCATGTCAAAGATTTAACCAAAATATATCATTTTAAAATATTCACTTGATGAATAAATATGGAAGCAAAAAATAACTAAGAAGAAAAAAAAATAGGTTTCTTAAATGCAAAAACATAAATGCGAGATGTTGTCCACATATTTTTTGACTACTATTTTGAGAGAATAAACAAGATGATACGGAGACCATGGAAGATAGTATTATTATAAATACATATATCAAGTATCTGAAGAAAGTATATCGAGCTTATAAATGCATGTCGAGTTAATAAATCTATGATGTAGATGCTGAACCTTGACATCTAGAAAGGTTATTGAGTGTCTAAAGCAAGAGTCGAAGCCAAAACTTTACAATAAGCTGAGATATCGAACATCTAAACAGCATGAAGAGGTATCGAGCCTTTATGGGATAGCGAGTATCAAAGGAAGAATAAGCATTATCAAGTATTTGCAAGTAAGATGAGATGTCAAAGCCTCAAAAATAAAGAAAAGCATACCAAGCACTTAATACCCAAAAGGTGCCGAGATTTTAGAAATGAAAAAAATGTTGAGTATATACGACATAAGGTGTCGAGTACATACAAAAATAAAAGAAAGCTATGTTAATAAAGCACGTCGAGGGTTTAGTCGCAAAGAAAAGATGTCGAACCTCTACAACTTTAATTGTTGTAGAGAACCTATAAGCAGCAAGTGGTTTCGAGTTCTTACAAGCAGTAAGGGATGCCAAACCTCAAAGGAAAAGGAGGTGTCGATTGTTATCGATTATATAAATTATCAAGTATCCACCATAATACGAGATATCGAACATCAGCAATAAAAGGAGAGTATCGAGCGCTTAACACCTAGAAGATGTTGAGTTCCTAAAAGATGAAGGGGATATTGAAATACTATGACACAGAGTACCCTAAAGCATGGAGGAAAAATGAGGATTCTGAACAATAAGGGACATGAGGGCTATCGAGTATCATCACTCGTACACTCTATCGAATAACTATCTTTAGGCAAGCCATTAAATAATTAACATAACATGGGGTGTCGAATGTCGACCGATATAAGGGTTGTTGAGTTTCCATACATGATGTCAAGTTTCGACAAAAAGCGCCAACAAAGCACAATCAAGAAGGAGTAGCGGACCCCTTCAATTTAAATCCAGTAAACATGTCAACCAACCGGCATGGTTGAGACCTCTATAAATAGACCCCCTCGACCATTCAAGTGGGGCGAATCATTTCTTTCTCTATTTCTTAAATTACAATGTTGTAAACCCCAAATTGAATTGGGGATTTCTTGATACAATTGTAACTTTTTGCACATACGGACTTGGACAACAAATTTAGCATAGCATAATGCCTTCAATATATGTACCTTTGACTATTATTGGGTGAATGGACTTGCATACCACTTACCTTTGTACTTGGACTTGCATATTGACTACTTGAGAAAGACCATTTTAAGTCCTTACCTAAATTAAAGTTTATTTTGCATAACTACTGTAATGCCCATTGGCACATGAACAAAGGATTGAACCATATGTAAATCGCTTGTTTATTCCATTACACGAGTTATGGACTATTGCATAAATATATGACTTGCCTATTTTATCCTTTAACATAAGACATGAATTTTTGAATAACCTCATGATGATATCGATGCTCATGGGCATTATGGGGACAATTTCGAATAATACTATCTTATGTAACATTTAGGATGTTGAACATTTTTTGGTTTAATATTTTGACGCTAGTAGAAAGGCTCGAACCTTCGACTCATCATTTCCTTACTTAGAAATTAATTATGTAAAGTTTTGTTGCATGAAAATGGTAAGAGTTAAGAAAGCCAATATTTCGAACAAAGAAATAACACAACAAGTGAACTATAAAGAAAATGTCACTCCAAGCTTCAATCCAGAGAACATTGAAGTTAGAAAACCTTCAGTACCAGGAAAACCAACAAATAGCGAAGCTAAAATCCAAGGTTTAACGTGACACCTTGCAATAATGCAGGTGCTACTAGAGAAACTTCTCTCTTAAAAGTCCTCTAAAACAGTAATGCTTACTAAAGGAGGAGAGGAAATTGAATCTCCAAGAAGAAATTTGGATACGTCAATACTCAAAAGCAAATAAAAGGCAATGGGTCCACTAATAAAAGGAGGAATCCAAGAGGAGGAACTGGTAATATTTCTCCAATGTCAAAAGCAGATAATAAAATTAAAGTGGATCATCGAAGAGAAACTAGGAAAAGCTAGTTAAAGGTCTATAAAACGATCATATAGCTCAATCTCGCACAAAATACATGTCCTATAGAGGGGATTACCTTGACAATGAAGCTAATAGAGGGATGTAGCTATAAAATGGAAAAAGACATGCTTGATCTTAAAGGGAAATGGACCCGTGACCTAAGGGAAGGTAATAATTTCTGTAAGGCTTTACTTATAGAGGAAATATTGTCCGTTAAAATTCTATCGCACATCAAAATTTCATCATTGAAGTATAATAAGAACACTGATCCCGCTGACCATCTTTTTGCTTTTGAAAACCAAACGAATTTGCATAATGCTTCTGAAGCGGTTTGTTACAGACTCTTTCCTATAACTTTTCAAGGAGTAGTTACCAAATGGTTGAGGCACTATAGAGAGAAAACTATTTACTATTGGGAATAGTTTTCTTATGGGTTCTCAGCATAATCTACTATCAACTATAGTGTACTAAAAAATGTCAGGCAAAGACCAGGAGTTGCTCGATGAATATTTGAAGAGGTTCAATGCTAAGGCACTAAAGACGTAAAACATAATTGATAAAGAAACGCTGATGATAGTGGGCTTAGGGTTAATCGATAAGACCCCCTTCTGGAAGGAACACTACATCCATGGGTGCAGGAGTTTACAAGATTTACATTTCTATGCCGATAAGTTAATCTGTATGGATGAAATGTATCATGCTAAGAAGAAATCTAAGCCAAAGAAAGAAGGACGAAAGTTTGGCTATGATCATAACAGTAAAATGCCGGGATGGGATGAAAATAAAAGAGGAAGATGGGTGGAAATCCTAAATCCAACTATGTGGCTTTTAATAAACCCATTTCCCACGTTTTTCCATAGTTAAGGATGGAGGAAAACTCCCTATATTCTATGAGGCAAGGAACAATCCAAAACCGAAAAAGGGGGAGATTATTGCTCTTACTATAAGGCAAATGGACATAAAATTGACGAATACCGTGTTTTGGCCGGAATAATCCAGGACATGATTAGATCTGGATTTTTAAAGGAATTTGTCAAGGATAATTAAAAACCCTCCAATCCCAAAGGGAATAATTAGAGGCCCTCAAGCAACAATGCAAATTTTATAGAGAACGATTCTCAACCATACTTCATTCCTTTGATCAATTGTATAGATGTCATCCATGGAGGTCCCCATCTCATTGGAAGCAGCAAAGGGGCCAAGAGCAGATATATAAGGGAGATGAGAGATGGAGGCTTTTCTATTCAAGAGAGGACACCGTTCAAACATCGTAAATATCATCTTCAAATGGCCAACTTAACAATCACCCCGTAGCTGAGGGAAGTCCGTTACCCGCATAATGATTCGTTGATGGTAACTTCACAAATTGGCCTCTCCGTGGTAATAAAATTTTTAGTAGACACTAAAAGGGCAATAAACGTCATCTTCAATCACACTTTCAATCAGATGGGTATTCTAAAGAAGAAGTTAGAGCTAAGCTTTGGGCCAATCTTTGGGTTCAATAATAAAGAATCTACTCCAATGTGATAGATTAAGCTCTTGGTGCAGATGGGAATTCCTCCACATTCTTGGATTTTTAAAACCTTGTTCGTAATAATGGACCAACCTTCCTACTACAACTCTTTCTGTGGAAGACCGGGCCTAGATAAAGTGGATGCATTTGTTTCACCAAAATATCTAATGGTGAAATTTCTGACTAAAAATGGTTGGCGAACAGTAAGGGGAAGCAATTTAGCTCCTAGGAACTGTATTTCGCTACACTTGAGCAATTCAAAAGAGATGATATTTCCTGTTATGTTTCAGAGAGAAGTGAATTAATAAAAACTGAAATTGAGAAGCCCTTGGATGATAGTACTTTAAACCAATTATCCAAGACAAATAAGAAGTCGATAATAAATGAAAAGCCTAAGAATGTGCTGAAAAGATTCAACTTTTCCAAGAGGAAAAGGAAACGAAATAAGGCAAACCAAGTAGACAACGAAATACATGGTGAAGAGATTGTTACTGAATTTGATTGGAGAAATGAGCAGCAAAAGAATATAGTCTACCAAAGACCTAGAAGAGGTAACCTTAGATTCACTTGACCTAACAAAAATGGTAAAGATCGGAAAAGAGTTAGGAAACAAGCTTAGATGAGAACTTATCCAATTTCTCCAATCAAGAAAGGATGTGTTTGTCTGCACCCACTCAGACATGGTCGGAATAGACTAAATGGTCATGAGCCACACTCTAAATATAAATCTAAATATTGTCCCGGTTTGGTAAAAGGAAAGGAAATTTGATTAAATTCACGCTAATTTATTGAAAGAAGAAATTAAAAGATCACTTGAGCATGGGTTTATCAGGGATGTGTTTACCCCAAATGGCTAGTTGATCTCGTATTTGTTAAATAGTCCAATGGAAAATGGAGAACATGTGTCGATTACACCGAACTAAACAAAGTATGCCCTAATGGTTGTTATCCTTAGCCCCAAATAGACTGGTTGGTTGATGCCACAAGCGAACATAAGTTGTTATCTTTTATGGATGCATACTCGAGTTATAATCAAATTTTCATGTTCAAACCAGATAAAGAGCACACGAGTTTTATAATAGATTGGGAAATTTATTGTGGCAAAGTTATGCCTTTCAGGCTGAATAATGCAGGGGCTGCATATCAAATATTGGTGAATAGAATGTTTAAAGAACAAATTGGACGAAACATGAAAGTATATGTAGATGATATGCTAGTGAAATCTCAAGAGGAAACCAACCACTCAAAGGATCTTGAAGAAATGTTTGAAGTACTAAGAAAGCATAAAATGAAACTAAATTCGCAAAAGTGCTTCTTTGGGATACGATCTGGGAAGTTTCTGGGATGCATTATCAATGCTCTAGGAATCGAGGCCAATCCTGATCAAATCAAAGCAATTAAGGATACTGCAGAACAAAAAAAAAGAAAAGATAATATGAGCCTAAATGAAAGAGTGGCAGCACCGAAAAGATTTATCTCTAAAGCCACCGATAAGTGCATCCCTTTCTTTGATGTAATTAGGAAAAAGAAAAACTTCGAATGAGAAAAGGATTGCCAAAGGGCCTTCAAAGAATTTAAGGACCATCTTGATAAACCTTTGATCCTATCAAACATTATAGAAGGGGAGAATTTATATCTCTACATAGCGGTTTCCGAACGTGCAGTAAGTTCGATTTTAGTAAAAGAGGAAAATAAAACTCAACTTTCAGTATATTATACTAGTAAAAGGCTTAAAGACATAGAGGTTAGATATCTAGTTATAGAGAAGTTGGGATGTTTAATTTTCACTGCTCGGAAGTTAAGGGCCTACATTCAAGCATACCCAATCAAGGTCTTAACCAATTTTCCACTTAAACAATTTTTTAGTAAACCAAAGGCCTTGGGAAGGCTAGTAAAGTGGGGAGTAGAGCTTAGCGAGTGATATATTGAATTCCAACCCTAAAAAGTGGTTAATGGGAAGGCCCTGGTTGATTTTGTTAACGATTGTACGTGGTTCATTAAAAAAAACAGAAAAGGAGAAGAATTTAAAACCTAAATGACAATCATTTATTGACGGGGCCTCAAATGAACAAGATGCTCATGCATGATGCGTAAGCATTACCCTTGATAGGCACCGATTGCATTATGCAATGAAGTTAGATATTCCCACCACCAATAATGTAGCTGAGTATGAATCAATGGTGGCAGTACTTACCTTAGCCCATCAGTTGAACATCCCAAGAATAAAAATTTTCAACGATTTTTAATTAAGGCCAACAAGCTAAACCAGACATATCAAATGAAAGATTCCAAATTGATCCTTTACGTCAAAAAATTAGTAAAGATGTTAATTCAATTTGAAGATTTTTCAATACACCAAGTACCTGGAGGGAAAAATTTCCGAGCAGACTCTTTGGCCAAATTGGCTAGTTTACGAGGAGCACCAGAGACCCGAATCGTTCTAGTATTTTTCCAAAAAAGCCCTATTATTGAAAAAAAAAACCCAAGCCAAAAAATGAGGCAATGCTATTGACTAGATCCCAAGCTCTCATCCATCCAGAGAAAGGAAAATAAATGGAAGGTGGATGTGATGTCATTCAAGAAGGAACTATTATACAGAAATGAGCAACAATATGAGAGCAATTGAATGATGCCTATTATTAACTAACTGGTAGAAGGAAAACTATCAAAGGATAAAAGAGAAGCTATAAGGATAAGACACCAGGATCTAACTTTTATTATGATGAAGGGAACACATTACAAGAAAGGATACTCTCTCCCATACTTGAGATGTGTTAGTTCAGAAAATGGCACAAAGTTGTTGAGAGAATCCCATAAAGGATTTGCAGACCATTCAAATGGCATAAAATTGTTAAAACAGTCATGAGACAAGGTTTTTATTAGCCTTATATAACCAACGATGCGATGAATTATGTAAAGAGATGTGAGAAATGTCAAAGACTTTTAACAATTCCACATATGTCGCCAAGTGAATTAACCTCAATTTCAAGCCCATGGCCCTTCGATGTATGGAGAATCAACTTAATTGGACTTTCACCTATATCCAAAGGTGAAGCTAAGTATAGTAGCCATCGATTACTTTACCAAACAGGTAGAATCAAAGCCATTGCCAAACAAATAATCAGGAAAAGTACTAAAATTTGTGATTAAAAACATAGTCACGTTGTTTGGAATACAACATAAGGTAATATCTGATAATGAAACTTAATTTGAAAGTGGGGAGTTCATCAGATTCTACAACAAGGATGGAATAAAAAAAAATTATTTGTAGCTCATCCTAAGGCTTATGGAGCCATTGAAGCTGCCAACAAAACTATTAAGACTATTCTTAAGAAGCGACTGGATAAAAGCAAAAGTAAAGTGTATAGGAGAATTACCACTCGTGCTTCGGGAATACCGAACTTCTACAAAAACTGCAACATGACATACTCCATTCTCTTTGACATATGGATGTGAGGCAATGCTTCCAATTGAAATTGTGACATAATCTCATTGGAGAATAGCATATGCTTTTAACACCAATCAAGAGCTAAGAAAGGAATCCTTGAACCTAATTAATGAATTAACGGATGAAGCGGCCATACAGACGGCCAATTTTAGCGAAGGATATCAAAATACTATAGTTCCAAGATTAAGGAAAGATCATTCCAAAAAGCCGACTTAGTACTCCGAAAGGGCATGGAAAATACGAAAAATCCAACGGATGGGCCGCTTGAACCAAACTGGAAAGGAACCCTCATTATCCGTAAAGTAATCCTGCCATAGACTTATCGACTATGCCGACCTAACAGCAGTGTGATAGAAAAAACATGGAATGCTAAACATTTGATACCATACTTTCCTATAATGGATGAATAAAGAGATTAAGACAAGTATATCTACAGAGTGATAATCAAATAAAGGAAAGGAACTATAAGGAAAAGCTTAAATCATTACCTATAAGATATTAAGGGGAGAAAGAAAAGCCTTTGATCCTGCCACAAGAGCCTGGTCAAAGAATCTCCTAGAGAGAGGTTAGAGTAAGCCTTTGGTCCTGCCTAAGATGGCCTGGCCAAAGCACTACAAGTCGTCGGTACCGCCTATGTGGCCCTACCGGAGCGCCTTTTAGAGGGGGGATGGAGTATATCTTTGGTCCCACTTAGGATGGCCTAGACAAAGCACCGAACCAGCCTTCGGTTCTGCCTTTAAGGTCTGAACTAAGCACCTCCTAGAGAGAGGATGGGTAAGAATTTAGTTCTGCCTAAGATGGCTAACCAAATGCAACAGTGCAGCCTAAATCATTACCTACAAGGTAATAAGGGGCTTAATCAAATCCTAAGTCATCATCCAAAGAGTGAAAAGGGGCAAAAGAAATCAATCAAACTATGACTTTGTCCTAAGAATGGATCAATGCAATCTCCTAAAAGGAAGTGTAATGAAGCACGACCAATCTGACCCTAAGCTAAGAATAAGGCAAGCTTTAAAGAAAGGAATAAGAATTATCTATTACGCAGAACTAGGGATCTCAGCATCAAGTATGGACATCTAAGAAGTTGTGAATCTTTTGGTCAGAAATACTCTAGTAAATAACTGGAATCTATGTTATTGCTTAAATTCCCAATTCCTATTAGTTGGAATGTATTATTGCCAGATGATTTTTGGTCTTCTATTCAAATGAAATTATGATATTATTATCAGATGGATTTCTAGTCTTCTATTCAAATGAAATTATGGTGTTATTACCATATGGATTTCTGGTCTTCAATTCAAATGAAATTATGACATTATTACCTAATGGATTTCTAGTCTTCTATTCAAATGAAATTATGATGTTATTACAAGATGGATTTCTAGTCTCTAGCCAAATGAAATTATGATATTATTGCCAAATGTATTTCTGGTCTTTAATTCAAATGAAGTTATGGTATTAGTACCATATGATTTTCTGGTCTTCTATTCAAATGAAACTATGGTATTATTACCAAATGGATTTCTGGTCTTCTATTCAAATGAAACCATGGTATTATTACTAGATGGATTTCTGATCTTCTTAACTAATGAATTTATGATCATCTTGCCAAATGGATTTCTAACCATCTTATTAAAAGGGAATTTACGGATTTATTGCTAGATTGATTTCTGAATTTCTAACCAGATGGATTTCAGATTTTCTTATTAATTGAATTTCTAGACTTCTTATCAAATGAATCTAAGGGATTCTTATCAGCCGAAATTTCGACCTTCTTGATAAATAAATTTATGGTCTTCTTGTTGAGCAGATTTTTGGTCTTATTAATTAAAACTTGCTATACACTGAGACATAAAAGCTCCTTTATATGAAGAAGAAGATAAATTAATCCATGTCTTTACCAAATTTGAAAGGGTTTATCAAAAATTCAATTTAAAGTAAAAAACGCAATTATCATCATTTATTTTATAATTTTCAGGAAAATAGGATTGAAGAGAAAATCTGAAAGATACTTAGATTTATACTAAAGTGTAAAAAGCTTCTTTTATACAAGAAGGGGGCCAAATATTATCCACATATTTTCTGACTATTATGCTAAGAGAATAAACAAGAATATATGAAAACCATGGAAGATAGTGTTACTACGAATACATATATCAAGCATCTAAATAAAGTATATTGAGCTTATAAATGCATGTTGAGTTAATAGATCTATGATGAAGATAGCGAGCCTCAATATTTCGAAAAATTTTCGATTGCCTAAAGAAAGAGGCGAAGCCAAAACATTACAATAAGTTGAGATGTCGAACATCTAAATAGAGCAAAAGAAGGTATCGAGCCTCTATGGGATAAAGAGTATCAAAGGAAGGATAAGCATTATCAATTATTTGGAAGTAAGATGCGATGTCGAAGCCTCAACAATAAAGTAAAGCATACCAAGCACCTAATACCCAAAAGGTGGCGAGATTTAAGAAACAATAAGAATGTTGAGCTTATACAATAAGGTGTCGAGTATATACAACAAAGTAAGAAAGACACGCTAATAAAGCACCTTGAGTGTTTACTTGCAAAAAAAGATGCCAGGCCTTGACAACGTTAATTGTTGTAGAGCATTTATAAGCAGCAAGTGGTCTTGAGTTCTTACAAGCAATAAGGGATGCCGAACCTCAAAGGAAAGAGGGGTGTTGAGTGTCATCAATTATATTAATTATCGAGTATGTACCATATTACAAGTTATCAATAATAAAAGGAGGGTATCGAGCGGCTAACACCTAGAAGGTGTCAAGTTCATAAAAGATGAAGGAGATATCGAAATACTATGACACATAGTATCGTAAAGAATAAAGGAAAAAGGAGGATTTCAAACAACAATTAACATGGAGGCTACCGAGTATCATCAATCATACATGCTATCAAATACCTATCTTCATGCAAGCCATCAAATACTTACCATAACACGGGGTATCGAATGTCAACCGATATAGTGTTTGACGGGTTACTGAGTTTCTGTACATGATATTGAGTTTCAGCAAAAAGCCCCAACAAAGCACAACCAAGATGGAGTAGCGGAACCCTCCTATTTAAATCTAGGGTACATATTAACCAACCTGCATGGTTTACACCTCTATAAATAGGCCTCCACGACTATTCAAGAAGGCCAAATCATTTCTTTCTCTATTTCTTAAATTACAAAGTTGCAAACCCTAAATTGTATTAGGGATTTGTTGATGCTATTGTAATTTTGTGCACACAAGGACTTGAACAACGAACTTTGCATAGCCAAATGCCTTCAATATATGTATCTTTGACTATTATTGGGAGAATGGACTTACATACAGCTTACCTTTGAACTTGGACTTGCATATTGATTATTTGAGCAAGACCATTTAAACACTTGCATAAATTAGAGTTTATTTTGCATAACTACTATATAATTACCATTATCATATGAACAAAGGATTAAATCATATATAAATCAATTGCTTAGTCCATTACATGAGTTATGGACTATTGCACAATTATTTGACTTGCCTATTTTACCCATACACATTTGACATGAACTTTTGAATAACCTCATGAGGGTATTGAAGCCCATGGGATTTATTAGGACTATTTCGGATAATACCATCTTATGCAGCATTTATTATGTTGAACCATTTTTTGATTTAACATTTTGGCGCTAATGGGAGAGTTCAAACCTCTGACTCATTATTTCCTTTCTTAGAAACTAATTACGTAAAGTTTTGTTGCATGAAAACGGTGAGAGTTAAGAAAGCCAATATTCCAAACGAAGAAATAATGAAAAAAGTGACCTTGGAAGAAAATGTCACTCCAAGGTTCCATCCAGAGAATGCGAAAGTTAGACAACCTTCAGTACCAGGAAAGCCAATAAATAGCGAAACTAAAATCCAAGATTTAACATGACAGCTTGCAAAAATGTAGGAGCTTCTAAAGAAAGTTCTCTCTCAAAAGTCCTCTAAAACATTAATGCTTATTGAAGGAGGAGAGGAAGTTGAATCTCCAAGAAGAAATTTGTGTATGTCAACACTCAAAAGCAAGGAGAAGGGCAAAAGAATCATGGGTCCATCAAGAAAAGGATTAACCCAAGGGGAGGAACCGGTAATATTTCTCCAAAGTCACAAGCAGATAATAAAATTAAAGCGAATCATTGAAGTAAAAACCAAGAAATGCTAGTAGAATGGTCTATCAATCGATGAGATAGCTCAATCACGCACAAAGAATACAAGCCTTATAAAGGGGATTACCTTGATGATGAAGCCTATTTGAGGGATATAGCTAATAAAATGGCAAAAGACATGCTTGATCTTAAAGGGAAAAGGACCCTTTACCCAAGGGTTAATAACAATTACTGTGAAGCTTGAGGAAATAACGTCCGTTAAAATTCTATCGCACTTCAAAATCCCATTATTGAAGTATATGGAAAACACTAATCCCGACTACCATTCTTTTGACTTTTGAAAACCACATGGATTTGCAAAATGCTTCTGTAGCGGTATGTTTGCAGACTCTTTCCTACAAATTTTCGAAGAGCAGTTGCCAAATGGTACAGGCACTATAGGGAGAAAACTATTTACTCTTGGTAACAATTTTCTTATGAGTTCTCAGCACAATTCTGTATATGCAAAGATCATATTATCGACTATAGTTACTAGCAAATGTCAAGCAAAGATCAGGAGAGCTGCTCGATGAATATTTGAAGAGGTTCAATGTCGAGGCACTAAAGGCCGAAAACATGCATGATAAAGAAAAGTCGATGGTAGTATGCTTAGGGTTAATCAAATAAACTCCCTTCTAGAAGGAACTCTACATTCATGGATGTCGAGATTTACAAGATTTTCATTTCCATATTGACAAGTTTATCTATATGGATAAAATGTATCATGCTAAGAAGAAATCTCAGCCAAAGAAAGGAGGAAAATTTGGCTATGATCACCATAGTAAAAAGCCGAGATGGGATGAAAATAAAAGAGGAAGATGGGTGGGAATCCCTAAATCCAACTATATGGCTTCTAATAAAATCACTTCTTATATTTTACCATGGTTAAGGATGGAGAAAACTTCCATACAACATACAAGGCAAGGAACAGTCCAAAACCGAAGAATAGGGAGATTATTGTGCTTACCATAAGGAAAATGGACATAAAACTGACAAATGCCATGTGGAAATCAGTTTCATTAGTTTACGTAAACTGCAACTTATTCGATATCCTTAAACGTTAAGGATGAACGAATGCATTTTTTTGAAAGAGTTCATTATGGTCTTATTGTAAGGATCTCCTTTTGAATGGCATGACAATTTAGAAAGGAAAGAGAATACATGGGAGTGGATGTAATTTAAGCACAGTTAAGATGAAGAGAATGAATGGTCACCTCTGCTTTATGAAGAGACATTGGAAACGAGAATTGTACAAAATAATAAAAGATACTTAATATGGAATGAGTAATATGATTCCAAATGCATTTTCATGTAGAAAATTGTTTTCTATGAAAGTTATTTCTTTAAGTTCTGGATATTTGATCTAAAATAAACTAGTTATTGTATGAAATATAATTCTATAATAAGTGATTGAATGGAGCTTTGTGTTTCGTACACTATTATAGTAATGGCGAAAATAGTTGGAGCATATGCATTTTAGTGGATGCATTTAGTTAAGAAAAAAATTACTTTCATAAGCAGGCTAAATATTATTTATGAAATAATAACTATTTTCAATATTAACCATAAATAGATATAGTTTTATTTTGATACATAAATTATGAATTTTCATTATAAACTGAATCTATAATAATCGTATATTATAACGCCCCCAATTTTCATTTAGACGATTTAATTGGATAGATTAAATAGAATAATGCAGTAGGATAAGGGGAATAAGATTCGATAACTAAATAGGTCAGGCCTTAATTAATAAAAAATAAGATTGTTTTAAACTTATAAAAGTGGAGAATAAACGAGAGGGGAAAATTAGGAATAGAACCTTATTTCATCCCTATCCCTCCCCCCCTCTCATCCATTCTCATTTTTAAATTCACTATGTAAAAACATAGAGCATGGCTGACCGTTACTAAGGAAGATTAGAAGAGGTAAACTAAAGAGCTCAACGGAAAAAGCTAAGGAAAGTTAATCTCAGTTAAATCTCAATCTCATCATCCAACCTACAGTGAATAATAGTAAAACCATATCATATTTATATGTTTTATTCTTGTTTTGTGATTGATTCCAAATTGGTTATGATTATATGTTATGCCATGATTTTTTATACCGCTTTTTGGTTAAAATTGATTTATCAAAATTTTATGTAAATTTTATGATAGGTTTTAAGGGAAAAACCTATGTTTTTGACCTCCAATAAAATTGATTTTCGAATATGTTGTGAAAAACATTATTTTGGAGATGGATTCTCATTCTCATAAATTTTCAAACTCATAGGAATATTTTATGAATTTCCTAACAAGAAAAGAGCATTTATTTAAAGTTTTAATTAAATAATGATTTTGGTTTCGAAATTTTCATATATTAAAAAATATTTGAATTCTGATTTTAGAGATTTTTGGGGATTTTTCTCAAGTGATTATGATTTTATATGAATATATTAAGCTAGAAAAGCTTATAATTAAAAATTAAATGATTGACGTTATCTATTGGGTGCGAAATGGGTTTTGCGGAAAGAAAACAATTTGCGGCATTTTTCTGAAAAGAAGTTAATAAAGTTTTTTTTTTAACCAATAGAAAATTTACAAGGGTTAATAGTTGGTGGAAAGTAACTATATTTAAAAGAACTAAAATAGTTTTTTTTATTAATTATGACATTGCAATGATGTTGATATGAATGTCAAACCCCAGGTAATGGCATACATTTATGTCACCACTATAAATTCCAACATCAACATGAATGATGCATACGGTATTAACTATGTTGGTATGGAATGAATCTGTTTAGGTTGAAGTCATATAGTATAAGGTCTTTGGCATTAAATCAATGTCATCATGGTGATCTCGTAAAACACCAGAACTATTTCGACCTCCCTTGTTTCTTTGTTTTGAAATCCACATCATACGTTATTAATGCCACGATTTTTTATGCTGCAAGTCAACAATTCAGATATTAATTTATTTTATGGCAATGATGCTGCTAAAATGTGATTTTGACTAAAATGTTGGTGTCATGAGTTTTCCATGCCATCATCCTATTTTTACGGCATAATAGTCAAAGTGTAATATTTTCGATATACTTATAATGATGTCGTAAGTATTGATTTCGAAAAGTATTAATGTCATGGTTTATCAATGTCGGCATTCTTTGTTCCCTATTTTCGGCAATAAGGCCATGCAGCATTGATGCCATATCCTTTCTTTTCAAAGCAGATGCCTTATAAGCTGAGAAGCCTTACTTTATATCAACTATAAATCATGATTTAAAAGGCGGTATAGCCTAGGTTTAAAGAAGTCGATAACCTTGTATTTCGACCTGAATTTTTATACTTGATAAAATCAATGTTTTTGTTTTCAAATCTTCGATATGGGTTTATCATTGTTTATAGTGACATGAATGCCATGAGTGTTTATTTCATCTAGATATATAATTACTTCGATATACCATATCTTCATGAATTTGATATCAATCATTGGTGTACCAGTGCATTATTTTAACATGTTATAAGTTTAAGGGTTCTACAACCTAATTAAGGATACCAATAGACATAGGTTGGGCACTTGAGTGAATAAGATTAATTGTGATTTAAATTGAGAAGTTATGGGTTCGTAATCATCCTAGGAAAAGTATGATATATGTGATGGTAGTCCACATAAAACTAGAGATGGATAGTCTCTGTATGGTTAATGATGGGTTTATAGTCATCCTAGAAAAACTATGATATGTGTGATGGGTAGTCTACATAGCTTTAAATAAATAGAACATATGCGATGGATAGTCCATGTAATTTTAAGATAAATGGAATATGTGAAATGAGTAGTCCATATAATTATAAGATGGATAGTCAGATTAAATTTAGACGGACAGTCAGATGAAATTGAGATGGAAAGTTGATTAAGTTGGGAAGGGTAACCCATTATATGATTTTAAGGAGGGTAAGGAAGTGGGTAACACTATGAAGACAAATTTGTCAGACTTACCTATATTGCATGCCTACAGATGATTATCTTTATGTTCTAACCATTGTAGTTACAGTGCATGAATTTTGATTGACATATGTTGATAAGATACCAGTGAGAGAAAACCCCGATCCACTCGACGGCATGGTCTCACTAGATATCTGTTTGTTCGAGATGGTATATTATTCATACCAAACTTTTTTCTGATCCAAAGTTTTTGTTTTCCCCATAAACTCTCAGGTGCTCATTTGAGTAGGCTGGGAGTAAGGGTTTTAAGATTTCAGTTTCACGAATAAGCTTTCAAAGATTTGTATGAGGAAATATAGCTATTTATGAGCTTTATTTTATCCGTTGTGTTGTTATCATTTTGCTTAATGGATGTAATGGCAAACTATATAACTACCAAGTATTAGACTCTGATCAACCAATAAGCATCTTCATATGCAGCTCTTTGATTTGTTTGTACTAATTATATTTTCTCTAAACGAGGGATCGAATGGGATTATGTAATGAATATGAAATTATATTTTGAAATGAAATGAGAAAGTTTATTTAACAAATCGATTTTTAAAAAATTCATATTCATGTGCTGTTGGTGCTATATATGATTAACATAGCCATATTTTGTCACCGGAAATTGATACTATGGATAACTACAACATTCATAGCGCTTAGTATTCGGTCTCAAAATGGAGGATGTAACATGTATGTAACAAAACTGAAGCATTAGAAAATATAAAAGTGTCTGAAATTTTTACAATTATTTGCAAATTATGGACTAAGCTATATCTTTGATCAATAATTCAATAATTATATGATTATAAATCATATAGTACCAATGAATTATATCTTATAAGATTAGGGATTAAGCACCCTATTCAGTGAGAGTGACAAAAGAGCTGGTGAAATATTCAAAATGATACATGTAGATATATGCAATCGTATATATAATGATACCAAAACAGTTCCACATACTTCGTTATACTTGCAGATGAATTACCATTGAATAAAAATGTATATTTGATACACAAGTAGTGTATCTACGAAAAGTTCACTGAATATAATGTTGAGTCACAGGTTCTATGAAGTTTTTGATTTCTGACAAAGAAATAAAGGCGATCGACAAAACACAGGCATCGTGGCTATAAAGAGGCACAAAAGAGCTACATATGGTACTCTAGATTGGAGGTTGATTATTTGATATTGTAATAGTGATAAACTTGTTAAAATCTATCCTCAAATAATCTTGCACCTCAATATAATCGATATATATACGTTTGAATAGCATTGCACATTCATTGAGCAAATTAACAGGGACCGGTCGACCGGTAATAAATCAGGCGGTCGATCGTTTCTGTGTAAAATGCACAATGAACGTGCACACATGCACATAACGACTATATATTTGAAATCCTGTCTACTGGCCATTTTTTGACTTGTCGACCGTTTTTTAAACAGAGAGCAACCTTTTCCAAAAGACACTTCTTTCTCCAATGGTTGCATCTCTTACCTTTCATCAATGATCATATCTATAAATGGCTACTGTTCACAAAGAGTTACAACCATTTTTCTCTATATAAACTCATCTAAATCATTGATTCAATATACATGAAAACATATATTTTTTTACTCTAATTTCTGATCTTACTTTCTAAATACTCCTGCATTTTAAAAGCTCTCAATTATTTTAATTGCTTATTGAATCATTGAAATTATTTCATATCTTTTGATTCAATAAGTAATATACTTCCCTTAATCTTCACAAAACATCATTCACATATTTTGAGGATAAGATTATAGAAAGTTTGTACTACAAGTGACAAAACTGTGTTAGCAAGAACACATACCGTCAACAAACAATTATATTCATCGTTGTTGAAGTCCTCGGTGTTGTAAGAGGCAAGTGTTGAAGTACTCGGTGTTGTAAGAGGCAAGTGTTGAAGTCCTTAGTGTATTAGAGGCGTGAAATCCCGTTCGTTTGCTCGGGTGTTGTAAACCTGTTCCTCCGGGTGAAGCGAGGTAGTTAATAGTGAAAATCCAGATAAAAGTCTGGGACTGGACGTAGGACGGTGCTCCGAACCGGTATAAAAATCTATGGTGTGATTTTTCTATTTTTATTTACTTTGCTACTATCATCTATTTCCGCATTTATATTATATTTCATATTACACGATCCGTGTGTACTATATTAGTACGTGCACTCGTACACTACCGCACATTTTTCATATAAAACTTAAATATAAAACATAACCTGCAAAGAAAATAAAGGACTTCGATTTGATGAAATAAGTAAGTGTATCAGAAAACTTTTCAAAAGTACCTAAAAATGAATAAGATTCAGAATCAAAAGTCACTCCTTCCTATGATACATAATGGTGAATTGATAAGGAGTGGTCAAACTTTGTTGGGTAATGTACGATTAACGATGAGTGAAGTTGAGTTACCTTCTTTCTGTAAGGTCGTGTACTTAAAAGTAAGTACATAAGGTTAAATTTAATTTCATCTAAATCGTAGATTACTAGATTATAAAAGATGTGAATTTATAAGAAACCCATACATATCCTAGGTTCAGGAGTTGGTAGGTTGTGTGAGTCAGAATATTGCATGTAAAATTCATTCGTGAGGAATTGTGTGGACCACCTCAAAGGAGTTTAGGGTTGATTGATATTAATTGACCAGTTTATGTCCGGACATAAGTTTCATAAACTAAAATTCAAATAAATTATATAAAGGAAGTTTATAAAATGCTTATGAATACACACTCCGTTGCACTAAGAGAAAATTGTTGGTTCAAGAAACACCAACTTCATGGCAAAGAAATTTCTTTAAGAAATTATTGGTAGTAAAATTGATTTGGATACGATCCAATGACAAAATCGATTATGAAGGAAGAAATGAATTTAACCAACACTAATCGGACACAACACATTATAATGTCTACTAAAATCTCTTGCCCATTGAAGAGAAACTATGAGTTTTTTATCAATGTCAAGAAAAGAATTTTCTCGGTTATCAATAATCCACGAAGAGGTTGACCGTACTACGTGACATGATATGAAAATCCGAAAGATTTCGAGTACATTATCAAAATATGATTTTGTGATTGTACCTGATTGGATATGATCAATCTTCCAAAAATATGCCTTTGAGAAAAGGAAAGGCAATTGAATATAGTAAGCTACGTTGGTTAGAATAGCATTATAAATTTCAATTATTGAAATTAATGTAGTAGATTCATCATTCAACGTACTTGAATTAATTTGGATTTAACTCACAAAGTTATCGTTTGGTATGATTTTGTAAATTGGTGCACATATGTTGAAACAACAATTCTAAATAATTATTTAGAATAGATTGTTTGCACAAAACAACTAAAGTGTCTTGAAGTCAGTGGAAGTGGTACTCAGTTTTTGGTTTTTGGATAGGATCTAAGATCCAAGAACTGATATAGAAGTATCATTCGGCAAGCATCATAATTGAGAAGATATTTTGATAAAGAAATCAAATAAGTTTGATTATTAGTCTTATTAGTCAAAATGCAGAGGGTGTTTCTATAGGAAAGAACTATAAAAGGTAGTAAAATATTTCTAAAACTATAAGTAAATGAGAAATTTATGATTGGTAACGATGTATCCATGTCAAAATCAATTTAATTTAGTTGTCCAGTGCCTGAAATTGGATTTGAAAAGGACTTCTTTTATAATTGGTATAAAAAGATGTTGGGAATGTCCCAAATAATATACATGGATATCATATAAAATGTTTAATATGGAGCATGTGAGATGGATTCCTATTGCATTAGCAATAGGAATTACATAAATTCGTATTGTCTTCGCTGTCGCATTTCGGTCATGTACTGATGCATAAAGCAAGCATCAAATCTGAATTAAGATCACTAAATGATACTTTAGAGTGTTCTTGAGTAATATAACGCCCCACTACTTTTAACATCAAAAATTAGTCACAAATGCCGCAAAATACGCTACAAGTTATTTCCAATATTAAAAATAGTGGATCATTTATATTATAATTTTAAATTTTTCAAAACTAGGAAAATAAAAGAAAACCTTAAAGCAGAATCAAACATCAATATAAATATACATCAACTTAATGGTATAGTTATCTTATAACTTTATCAAAATAATTTACATCAATAATTATGAACTAATATTATCCAACAAACAAGAAACAATGGAATAAAAGAATACACCAATCAGCTACACACGACATTGCCTGCATCCAATTTCCATTCCCTCTTTCGCTTCTATCTTTCACTTGACACCCGTATAGATAAAAAAAATAAAAAGGGAAAAGGTTTCAACTATTTTTGGACTACGCCAATTTCTATAGACACCAACCCAACCTAAGGGATCCAGTGGCTATTGCATAGAACAAGACTGCCTATATACCCCTTTTGGGGGATCAAGCCCATGTAGTTCTGGTTCCTGCTCTTCTTCTGCATCCAAATAGCCATTAACACATAATAACCGTATCATCCATGCAAACACTTGCAATCAACATAGCCAATGCAACTAATGCAATCATTCCAACCGTCGCAACCAATACGATCAATGTAACAAATGCAACTATTGCAACCATCACAACCAATCCAATCAATGTAAGCAATGCAACCATTGCAACCAATACAATCAATGTAAGAAGGCAACGCTACTCCTACGTGACCACCAAATCACCAACCATGTACTAAATCACCATATTAGTAACACAATGTTCACCACAACCAACTACACACTGCGTAGTAGTAGTAATAAAAATCGTATAACTCATCCTTTCGGTCCACGATCAGATGTTATAGTCACTCTCCACATCGAGTCATCAAAGTCGTCTATTTCATTGGTTGCCATCCCAAAGTCATCTAGAGCCATCCTGGGGTCCTCCATCCTTAACTCTGATCAACTCCCCCGACCACCAAGCAACCCCATATCTTGCCCCAAAGCCAATACCCTAAAATCTCTACTCCAAGTTTTGTTTTGCATCCCCCTATTCGGCATGAAATCACGCTCTCATTGAACAAAAGCAACACCAAATAGCATATTTTTTAAGGCTTTATAACACCGAACCTACCACTACCGGGCAGGATTTCATGTCCGGCCCCTCACCAACCGAACCAACACCTACCTAACATGATTTCCTATTCGGTTCTTCACTAGCCTAGCCAGCCCATATCTGAACCAGTACTTCTCCTTCCTGAAGTCAACCACTGAACAACCATCCTCGTTCGGTCACCGATCCATCACCCTTGTCCGACCACCGAACCTCCACCTGCTAAAAGGAACTCCATATTCGACTGCCGACTCAAATCCTCTATCGAACCAAGTTTCCTAACCGATCACTGATGAACCTCCTTTGTCGAACCAAGGCTTAGTCCAAACTAATCAACGAACCAAAATCCTATAGCATCACAGAATCCAAGTTTCGCCTCGATTTCATTGCTGCACTCTGTTCTTTGACCCTTATGCATTCCGAAATAACTCCCGTTAGTCTCCAGTCAATCCATCGGAGCCCGGTTTAACGGTTCCTAACTCAAACAACCAAAAAATGGAGATTTTCATGCAAATCGAGGCAAATCCAAAAAGAACAGCTAAGATTTGGTTTTCGTTCCCCATAGATGTAAATTTAAAGCTCTCTAATGAATCCCTTTGCTTATCTATGGATTGAACAAGATTTGGATGAGAAAGGAGAAAGATTTGGGTTGAGAGTGGAATAAGGAAGGTTGAAGCTTGAATGGGAAGTGGAAGAAAAAATGATTTGGGGGAAGATGGCTCACTTATTTATTAGAAAAACCCCCAAGCATACCTCCCCAGAAACTCCGACCCACCCTCCTGAACCGGCATTGTAGAACCGACTTCTACCAAATCAATCACCTACCAGCCAAAATCAATGTCCGGTCTTTCTTAGTAAACCAGACCCTATAAAGCTGATTTCTGAATTCAATGTCAGCACTCCAATTCCAAAACTATAGTCATATGACCTCACATGAGTTGAATAATAATATATTTTACGTTCCTCCGATATGCAAATCACAGGTCGTTACACTCTCCCCCCTTTAGGAATTTCACCTTTGAAATCCCAACAAAGACAAGGTAAAGTTAAACATAGCTCTCCTGCATGCCTATCATCCATTAGCAATACACTCAAGTCATGACTTCTAATGGAATACACTACTAGGCTAGTCATATCCTTAATACCACCTACACAACCCCAAAGTGCATCAGCGAATTCCTTCCTGTTAGTAGGCAAGAATATCACCCAAGAACACACCAGTACAAGCCTACCCAGCTTCCGATACTCTGCTCTGTCTTCAAAAGTCATCCGCTCACTATATGGATACTGTAGGCACTCTTCACCATGATATTCTCCTACAAAGTACCCTCTTTCTCCATGGGTTTTTTGCTTTCTTCTCTAGTCATTCTTTCTCTTTAAGTACCACCTTCCTCAAAAGTATAACATTAGTCCTAGGTTGATACAAAACTCAATCCTTTACACATTAGTAGTCCAACCACCTCCGGATGTTTTCCCCACTATAGCAAATGATGACGAATCCTCATACAGATTCCTAAGCATACACACCAAGCTAACCATAACTTTACCCTCTCTGGTGCACACTCTAGCTCTAGCCTTTGCCCTCCTCCTGTCCCAATGATCACCTTCGGCTCCTCTTTATTCACCATATCTCCATATCCCTTTGACCACCCTATCTCAGGTATTGAACCCATCGAACCTAAACAAAGCGATCGTAAACAAACAAACATCCATGAATCAATATTCTAAGTCTCAATGAACCAAAATTAAGTCGATCGAACTATCACCAAGCTCGAAATGTCTGTAGGTTCGTCTACTAGGTCAGGACACAACCCTAAGCTGCCCACTAAGTCACTGGATGAAATGGTCTAACATATCGATATCAAATAAAACACGCATGGTTATAACATAAACATAAAGCATACCTTGGATAATTGATGCCTTTCCCCTTCTTCTTCGTCGATGGAGCATTCAATGAAGCTGGAAAAAAACGTTCAAAGCACAAGTAGACACAACCTGCTTGTTTATCAGCGGTTCCGGATAATATTTCTTCATGTGCCTAGTCCTATAATTATTGAAGCACTTCTTCTCCCCACTCTTCGGAGTCTTGCAGTGCTTATTAAGGTGACCCCTGTCATTACAAATAAAGCAAATTGGCTCCCACTTAGCCTTTTTCTTGTCCTTTCCTTCCTAAGGTTGCTTCTTTTCCCTATCGTTGTCATTCCACGTTCTCTTGCCTCCCATGCTCACCTACGGCTTTGGCTCTCCATTAGAACAACAACCTTAACTTTTGGTTTGGGGTATAGGCTCTCATACCTCAAAGCTTTCACCATGACGCTCTTAAAGGTCTCATCAATATGGCTAATCATTCGAGTAAAGAGCTTCGGGTAAGCGGTCCTCATGCTCTCCTAGGACTCCTAAGGTAGCATGTCCCCTACTCAAAGCAATAGGGTGTCATCCTCAAACTAGCATACCAACAAATAAATATATGTGCAAACTCCTAAACCTATCACACAAATAGTCGAAAAGTATAGAACACCACTAAGGTCTGTCACTATGCATAATTGGATACTCAACAATCCACGCGACGATCACTGAGATCGACAACTACTTAACACTACATCCTAACTAAAGCCTAAAGTAGCTCGCTACCATCACTAAAGCAGACTAGACCGTCACCAAAGTCTCATACTAAATACCCTTCGCAATAACTAAGGCGGATTAGACTACCACTAAGGTCTTGGATTGAACACTTCTCACTACCACTAAGGCAAATTAGATCATCATGAAGGTCTCACATAACTACAACCATTAGCAAGGTTTCATATCACTATAGCCATTATTGGGGCCTCACGCCTCCACCAAGATGCCACTTCATTTTGACCATCACCAAGGTCTTGCATCATTACCAAGATGCCACTCCATCTTGACCATCACCAAGGTCTTGCATCATCACCAAGATTCCTTCTGATGCCTGACCACTTTTACGACCATCACCAGAATCGGCGACGCACCATGTCCCAATTGGATTGGGTACTTGGTTATGTACCATCACCAATGTACTACCATCACTTAGGCAGGCTAGACCATCACTCATGTCTAAGGTACACAGGTGAGCGTCCTCGCATACCCTTGCCCTACAAAACACCTATCCCACCTAGAGTTATCAGTTCTTTCTTCTGCACACGACTCGATATTGGAACACATTACATCCCGCTGCATCGCTTAACCTTGTCAAACGTGCCTCCTCGGACATCACCTAGTCCACCTACACTTCCCTTCCAAGGTACTTGACCTAATACGATTCATACCATCGATATGTCGAAGTTCAGAACACCTCATTTGACTTCTGGAATTTCATTGCGCCTAATCGAAGTAAACCAGCATTTTCCAAAAGCGCAGCTCAAAGTCAATTAGAGAAAATCTCACGTTGTCCACCATGACTGGTCCAAATATATCGCTTATCCTTTCATTAGTTAACTTTGGATAATTGCCCCATCATCAGATTATTGACACCAACAGGCATTCGTCCTACCATCCAATGTACACAATCATAACAAGGCAAATGAAAAGCAATAAAACAACACAACCAAAAGTATAAATTAACTTATCCTAAATGGTTACGTATACCCAAAGCTTAGGGAGTCGCTAAACCTAATCTTAAATACCAAATGTAACACCCCACTACTTTTAACATCAAAAATCAATTACAAATGCCATAATATACGCTGCGACTAACTTCCAATATTAAAAATAGTGGATTATAATTTTAAACTTTTCAAAATTATGAAAATAAAAGCAAACCTCACAGTGGAATCAAATATCAATAAAAATACACATCAACTTAATGACACAGTTATCTTATAACTTCACTACAATAATTTACATCAATAATTATAAACTAACAACATCCAACTAACAAGAAAATAATGGAATGAAAGAATATACCAATCATCTACCCACGACATAGCCTGCATCCACTTTCCATTCCCTCTTTCGCTCCTATCTTCTACTTCACACATGTACAGATAGACAGAATAAAAAGGGAAAAGGTTTCAACTATTTTTGGATAACATCGATTTCTGTACATTCCAGTCCAACCTAAGGAATCTGGTGGCTATTGCATAGAACATACCCTTTTTGGGCGATCAAGCCCACGTAGTTCTAGTTCCCGCTCTTCTCCTACATCAAAATAGTCATTAGCATATAAAAACCATAACACTTGTGTAACCATTTGCAATCATCACAGCCAATGCAATCAATGCAACTACTGCAACCATCACAACCAATACTACCAATGAAACTAATGCAACCATCACAGCCAATACAATCAATGTAAACAATGCAACCATTGCAACCATCGCAATTAATACAATCAATGTAAGTAGGAAACACCACTCCCGCGCAACCACCAATTCAACAAAGGTATTAACCCACCATATTACTGCACAACACCATGTCAGAAATACGTACAAACTCACTATATTAGTAACACAACATTTACAACAACCAACTACACACTGTGTAGTAATAATAGTATATATCGCACAATTCGTCCTTCTGGTCCACCACTAGATGCTATAGTCACTAGCCAAATCGAGTCGTCGAAGTCATCGTACTTCACTGGTTGTCATTCCAAAGCCATCTAGAGCCATTCTAGGTTCCTCCATCCTTACCCTAAACCAACTCCACCGACCACAAAGCAACCCCAAGTCTTACCCCGAAGCCAGCACCCCAAAAGCTTTACTCTAAGTTCTGTTTGACATCCCTCTATTTGACCTGAAAACATGCTCCCATCGAACATAAGCAACACCGAACAACATTTTCCATCCGACTCTCCAACACTGACCCAACCACTATCGGGCAGGATTTCTTATCTGATCCTTCACCTACCGAACCAACACTTACCGAACAAGGTTTCCTATTCATTCTTCACTAGCCGAGCATTCCTCCATCCAAACTAGTACTTCTCCTTCCTGAAGTCAACCACTGAACCGCCATCCTTGTTTGGTCACTGAACCGCCATCCTCCTTCGGCCACCTAACCTCCACCTACCGAACAAAACTTCATGTTTGACGCCTGACCCAACTCCTCCACCGAACCGTGTTTTCTAGCCGATCACCGATCAAGCTCCCTTGCTGAAAAGAGGCCTTACCTGAACCAATCAATGCTAAACCAAGCACGCCGAACCGAAATCCTATAACATCGCAGAATCCCAATTTCGGGCGATTTCATCGCTATGCTCCGTTCTTCCACACTTGTGCATTCCATATGCAACGATATAACCACTGACAATCTTAAGTCAACTGTTTAAGTTCGGTTTATGGTTCCTAACTCAAACACCCAAAAAATGGAGATTTGCATGCAAACAAAGGCAAATTCAAAAATTAACATTCAAGATCTGATTTTCCTTCCCTAAAGATGTAGATTTGAAACTCTCCAATGAATCCCCTTGCTTATCTATGGTTTGGACAAGATTTGGATGAGAACGAAGAAGGATTTGGGTGAAGAGTGGAATAATAGAGGTTGAAGCTTAAATGGTAAATGGTGAAAAAATGATTTGTGGGAAGATGGCTCACCTACTTATACGCAAAAACCCCAAGCACACCCCTCAGAAGCCCCGGTCCATCCCTACACCCTCTAACCGACACTACCGAATCAACTATTATCAAAATAAGTACCCATCGGTCATAAATCCCTTTCTGGTCTTCCTTGCCGAACCGAAACCTGCCAACCTAATTTTTGAAGTTAATTTTAGCACTCTAATTCCAAAACTATAGAGTCATACGACCTCACATGAGTTGAATAATAATATTTTACGATTCTTCGACATGTAAAACATGGGTCGTTACAAGTATTTACGAAATAATAGAGAATTGTTTAAAGAAACAACAACTCCTTATAAAGGAATGTTCAGACCCAAACTTCATAAGTGATTTCGAGAATAGTATACTGATACTATATTCATGTTCAACCTTAGTTAAGGAGTTTTAAGTTGGAAATGTTCCAAATAACAGTTGAGGCTAATTCAGCTAATAAGCTATGTACATCGCCTTGAATAAATGAAATGATTAAAGCGATGTATATATATTAATGCATAAATTTATAGCTGAACTAGGGGTGGTTTCAAATGTTGAAAATCTCATGACATTGTTATGTGTTGACAATGCCGCGATGCGGTTTGTAAAAGAATCTAGAGTTCGTTAGAAGTCAAGAAACATCCTTCAAAAAGTTCCATATGATGAAAGTAGTTTATCAACATCAGAGAGAGTTGCTTGACAAAGTAAATAGTTAAGACAATATAACATATCCTTTCCCTAAGGGACTAGCTCGATAGGTTTGAGAAAATCGATTGAATGAATAAGATTCCACAATTGACCCCAAGTGCAAGTGAAAGGTTGAAAGAGTTAGGGGTATGCTGTAGGGGCAATTATGTAATTTTTATATATATCCAACTCTATAACCAATCTTGTTCATGATAAATTATTATCTTATGAAATAATTAATTAAGTAAATAATTTAAAATAAATTAATTAGAAAATCCTAGAATTATATGTTATGTGATAATAATTACAAGGAGTTGTAATCATGATAAAATTAGTACAAAATAAAATAACGTATTATTTTTAATATTACCGATCAAGATGTTTGAGATAGGACATCGATACATCTATCGAAATCAGAGTATGTAACGCTCTCCAAATGTTGGGTAGTGCATTACTCATGGTTTTTGATGGCAACATAGGTTACGTATTGATAATTATTGGATAACTACTAAATAACTCAATCCAGCATTTTCGATTGGTCAATTATAACTAAGGTCAAATAGGAGACCTTAAAGTGATGATGTTACATAGTTCCCTCGACCTGAGAATGCTATGGAACTTCAATATTGATACTCCACTTGATTACCAATAAATCATGGAATGACGATCCATCTAGTGACTATAGTTAGGTCTGAGCTGAAGTGTTGGAAGTGAAATACTATTTAATATAGAATTTGTCTCCTTAGTTATAAGAAGTTAGTATCATAGTCAACTACATTCAACTCAGTGTTAAAATCTTTAGCCAAAGCGATATGATTTATAGCAAATATAATTGTTAAACCAAGGACTTAGTTTGTGAACTAACCAAGTTTTATATGGACATATTGAAATTTCGACCAAAACCAAATTCCATAGTCCTAAAGTGATATATTATTAACAAAGATAATTGGTGTAAATAATCGTTATTGTAAGATACCGCTTAAAACTGCAAAATTGGTTTTTACCAAAAAAGAAGTAAAAGCGATAAATTCAGCCAACTATCACACCACAAGTGAAGCATGAATATTGATATTCGAATTGTTTGATATTAATCACTGATTGAATTTACACCCATGTGAAACACCCCCACCTCCATATCTATGCTATCAAAGAGTATTAGTAATACTATTAGATAATACGGAGAATGAGGCGATATGGGGTACACACATGAATATTCCCTTAGGTTAACACTGATACATATTTAAACATTGAATAAATAACTCACCTATATGTACACAGTATCGGCACAATGCAATAAACACGTGTACCTTTAGTATAGAACAATACGTAATGCATAGCAAATAATGGAAATCATAGAGTCAATCGCAGCGATAATTTATAATACAAGAATATACATCACAATGTTGTATATACAATAAGACTATATAAAACAAAATAATATACTACACCACAAATAACTAGTCTCCATAACGCCCAGAAACCTCAAGCTAGCCTTATATTCTCTGAACCTGAAATGTCTCAGACTGACCCGAGTATTATAGAAATAATAAATGGGTCGAACTATATCTAAATCCGAGGTCAGTAAACATATGTAACTTTATATATAGGGTATAAATATAATAGTGTCATCTCAATCAGTCCCAATATCATATAATGTAGAATACCATAAAATCCAACATAAAAATATATTACCAATATAAAAATTCATCAAATCAGAAATCACACAATCAACATTAAATGGTTGAATCATTCGTATCCAGAATCATCATCAAAATCCATAAACCATCAGATATGAGATGTCATTAAGTATATCTCTCAATCTCAAATAATAAAATACTACCACCAAAATAATATATAATGAACTGCTTGATTGTAAAATATAGGGCACATACCCATCAGTCAGATATAATAAAAGGTACGAGAATCCACTATACTTTGGACACCTATCCAGAGATAATCCCATCTCCTTATACATGAATAAATTCAAATAAATCATGATGGGGAATGATTGTACGACACACATGAAGTCTCAAGTAAGTAATATATACTTTAATATGTGGGTCACCCAACCATGGGTCACCTAACCCATATCTATACTTATAACAAAATGTACAAATAGTATATGCCAATCTACCACTCAGTTAGTACCAAAAGGGAGACTGCTGGCCATCTTCCCGCTTCAAGAACCCAAGATCACCTAACCAGATTTTCTCCTATGGTCTTCGGTTACCTCGACAGACATTGTGATAGATATCCACCAATAGCTCGTCAACACGTAGCCTCTCAGTCATAACCCTACTTTGACCCTAATAGGTAACATACTGCTAGCTTATGCGACATAACAAAGAGGCTATAGGGAACCTACCTACAGGTCACTTAACCCAAATATTATAATATTGGACACCTACCCAATGGGTCACCTAACTCAGATCAAATAAAATATCCAACAACGGTTTCGTAGATCTAGGCGGGACCCCAAAATTAGGCCGTTAGGGTGGATTCTAGGCATTTGGTTCTCTCAAACGCTGATAACAAGAGTACATCATGATAATGACACATAATATAAATAAAATAAGGGCACCTATCCTACTCGCACCTACAAACATCACCTCACGTATGTACAATCTCATAATACTAATCCTGTAATGACCCGTGTTTTACGTATCAGAGGATCATAAAATATTATTATGTTATTCATATGAGGTTAAGTGACTATAAAATTTTAGAAAGTAGCTTTTAGGGACATTTTCCACATTTATGAATTTTTTCGAATTTCTATGTGACTGTTTCGACCCTGAAAGCCTTGTCTGAACTATAACTTTTGATAGGTGCTAGAATAGGGTCTCAAACCATTTCTTTAAGGTGATTGTTTTCCATTTCTTAGAGTGGCATAAAAGAAAAACAAACTTATCATTTGAAAGTTATAGCTGTCTTAAGTTTTGGATGCTGTTGGTCATTTTTAATCGGTAATTAACTAAGCTCGAGTTTAGGCCCATTAAATCATCTTGAAAATTATGCAAAGGGGAGGCTATAGGAGCTGATCTAAATCATTTCCAACTTTTCCAAAATATCTCTAGACCTTCATTGACCCTAATTTCACCAAAAATCACACATTTTCCTTACTAATCTTATCCAAATCATCGATTAGAGGGGTAATTAGCATAGGAAAGATTTAGATTATCATTTTCACTAATTAGGTTTCATCTCTTTGTTGTGTACTTCATATCTAAGGAGAAAAATTGGTATTTTGGGTATTTGGTGAGTGGATCTTGACATCTTACTCTAACATACTTGTTTATATAGTTAAAAAGTTTGTCCTTAACATGATTTTTTATCTTAAATGGTTTTCTAACTTTAATTACCTTTCAACACATGTCTATGGTCGAAATTTAGGGATTTTAAAGTGGTTTTCAAAATTGTTTTTGTGCTACATTTTATTTATATACATATGCTTGTGTAAAGTTAGATTTAGATTAGGATTGCATGATTGTCATGTTCTTATGTATTGCATGTATGAAGGGATGTACATGTATATTTTCCATGGTTGTATCTTTTGCTTTGATGTTGTTTGCTAGTGTTTTAGGTAGTTAGAGGATAGTTTGGCAAATCCGATAAATCGAAAGTAAAGGCGGTTGGAATTGGATGAAACTTGGAGGAGAGGTTCTAGAGCATGGATTGAGCTTGGAGTTCAAGGCATGTCAAAGAATACGCTAAGCAAATAAGTCGGTGCCGAGTTATTTGAACTCGACACCAAGTTATTTTTCTCGGTTATAAATGGTAGGTGATGATAGTATTTTTTGAAGAAAGGCTATGGGAAATAGACAAAGGCAAGATTTTGGATATTTGCTATGTATTGGTCACTATACCGACTTGTTTATAGAACTTGGAGATTAGAGCTTTTGTGATATCCCGGAAATTTTGACAATATCAATTTAATAATCTTTATATAAATTTAAATTAATTTGATAATATTGATCAATAAAATAAGAATTGGTTAATAATCTGATTAAAATTAAATATTTAATTTGTGATTTTATCTTTTAAAAGCTAAATAAATGTTTTAATTATAATGTATATAATATATTTGTATATATATTGTAGATAATCTTTGTTTTATAATTTAATAAATAATAAAGTTTTGTTTTTTTAAATTCTAATAATATATTTAGAAATTGGAAAATTATGTTTTAAATATATCTATGAATTATCGGTAGATATATCTATGAATTATCTGTAGATATTAGGATGAGATGTGTGCATGTTTGCTAATATCTCTGATCCTCTGCTTCTAGTTTAAACTCAGTTTTTATTTTTAATTTATACCCCTATCTCTGGATCATGCCATTGTTATGATTTAAGTTACAAACAAAATTGTTTGTTGAACATAAATCTAAGAATAAAAATTTAAATAAGGTAAATTAAATTCAAAACCTTCTCTGGAAATCAAAATGATCTAGAAACATGATTTTGTTTAAAAACATAAACCCTTAATTTATTGATTTAAGATTATGATCTGAAAACCTATATGGAAACAAGATTTTTAAATCAGAAAACACAATTTAGCTTAAGATTTTGGGCAGTTCACTTTTATTTGGAAAAGGTGAATTTGGGAAATCCTGTTGATTTTGGAATTTTGGGGGTCTGAAGTTTCTTTTATTTGTAGTTGAGTGATTAGGCATTTCAGAAAATTATCAACTAGATGGATTAATCTTTGGATTAGCAGCGGTGAGGGTTTTTGTTACGTAACCCTAGTTTTATGAACAGGTTAGAAATTCGACCATTTCTCCCTCTATGTTAGATCGAGTGTTAAGCGGTTTTTGAAGGATGGTTGCAGGGTCCAAGAGGAGGAAGTAGCCGGAGTTTCAGCTCTAACGGTGGTCGGTGGACGAGGTTCTGGCCGTTGACACGTTTTGGGCTTAGATGAAGCACTGTGTTTCAGGTTTAAGAAGGGAGGTTGGTTTCTGATTTTTAGGTGAATGGAGATGTTTGATGATCATGATGTTGCAAGGGGGTGTTTTCTGGCGTGTTGACGTTGTCGGAGTTGACTGGAGGAGGTCAGAGCCACCATGCATATGCATGGTGCTCATAGTTTCTGATGATCAAAATTTTTGGGTGTTTGTTAAGTTTGGGGGAAGTGCAGATTATACTCGAGTAAGTACTCGAGTCATATGAGGATTTGCTCGAAGTCATGTAAGGGTTGACTCGAAGTAAAAGTTTGAGCCCGAGTAGTTTTGTTAGTTTCAGGTTTGTTTTCTGAAACTTGATTGTTTCAGGTTTTTAAAATTTTTGTAAACTAAATTTAAATAAAGGGAAGCAAAGCAAGGTCTGAACTAAGGCTGAAGCAAGTTTAAATTATGAATTCAAATGATTTGAGTTTTAGTTTCAAATAAATAGATTTGCAGAAATAAATTATTTAAAAACTAAAACCTGTACAGTATTTATAGAGTGATTTATAAATCTGAAAAATGAGATTTTAAAACAAGATTTAAATTTAAGTTAAAATCTGGATTTGAATACCTGAATTCAAAATTGGAATTTGAATCTGAAAGTTTTCAAAAGAAAATAAGTTTATGAATTCAAATGTTATAATTAAGGATGAATCATAAAGTATTTATAACATGCTTTTAAAATCTGAAAATAGGATTTGAATAGGATTTTAAATTTAAGTTTTTGAATCTGAATTTAAAACATGATTTGAATTCTAGTTTGAAATGAAATAAGCTTTTGAATTTAAATGTTTTCAGAACCACTTGAAATATTTAAAGTATATTTTAAATTTATTTAAAATGATTATGGGTTAAACTATTTTTAAACTTACCTTGGAAGGTAAGTAATTCTTTAAAAATGAAATTGAAAGGTATTAAATACTTAAACCTTGTTTAAGTTAAAAATTGATTTGATTTTAAATCTTAATTTAAAATGGAATTTAGATGAAATTTAAAAGCAAAATGTTTATAAATTATTTTGATAATGATAATTAAATCATGAATAAGATTAATGATTATCATTAAAGTTGATTAGAACTTAATAATTGATAATTCATTAATTGATTAAGGTAATTAGGTTTTGTAATTAATTAGTTTAATTGATTAATAATTTGGTTAATTAATTAAATAATTAAGGTTTTTATTTAATTAATTAAAGGATTAAGTAAGTTAATTTAAATTGATTAAATTGTAATTCAGAAATCAATTGATTAAATAAGATTTGATTTAATTTAATTGATGATTTGAATTTATTAATCAAGTAATTAAAATTAATTTAGTTTTGATTATCACTTGATTAATTTAATAATTAAAGATTAATTAATGAGTTTTATAAATAAATTAAGGATTAATATTGATTAATTCAGTTAATTACTTTAGAAAAGTAATTAAAGTTTTGTTATTGGTCAATGAAGGTCATTAACTTTGTATTATTTTATAATTAATTAATGTAATTAATTTTAATGATTAATTGGATTAATTAATTTAGAGATAATCATTTGAGAATTGTTTAAGTGTAATTACTTAATGAAAATAATTAAGAAATTAATTACTAATTGTAATTTTATAGGCCTTGCCAAAAAAAAAATTTAATTAATTTTATATGATTAATTAAGTTAATTAATTAAGTTTAATTAATTTAAATTTATCACTGGTTTATTTGAAAAGTAATTACCAATGTAATTTAAAAGTGAACAATTACTTAGTGAAGTAATTAAGAAGATAAATTACTTGATGTAATTTAATCGAAGGGTACTTGGATAATGAAGGAGTTTTGGAATTCAATTACTTTGTGTAATTAATATGTAATTAGTATGCAGAATAATACTTAAGGAAGTAATAAATAATTAATTACTTAGTGTAACTAATTTAGGTTTTGATATTTGAGTTATTTGGAGATAATAAAAGATGTAATTAATTTAATAATGATTAATTACTTAATGTGATTAATCAAGAGTGATTAACCAATAGGGATAATTGATAATTAATTTAATAAGGTAATTGTTAATAGTTAGGGATCATTAATTATATAATTAATGATGTAATTAAGGATTGATTAATAAGAACAATTAATCAATGAAGGAATTAATTAATGTAATTAATTAAGGATTTATGTAATTAATTAATGAAGTAATTACAGGTTAATTGCTGATTTGGTTTGGAATAATTAATTTGTGAAATTAATTGGAGGTTAATTACTTGAATGTAATTAAAGAATAATTAATCAAGATGATTAATTAGGGTAATTTATTTGAGGGTGATTAATTAATTGATTTGTAATTAATTAAGGGATATGAAAGCAAGATTTATATGGATAAAAAATTAATTTAATTTATTTTAAATTAATTATAATAGAAGTAATTAATTTAATTCATTTCAAATTAATTATAAAATGGTGATTTATAAGTCATTGCCTGTTAATGTTGTTTAATAACTAATCACCCTGAATGGTTGAGATCTCAGTTATGAGATAAATGATGTTGTGTGATTTAGATGCTATGGTTGCATTTTAGTTGATAATATGAATTATCTGTTTGGAATGATAATATGGATTATCTATTGTGATGATAATGTTGATTATCTATTGTGATGTTGTGTATTATCTATCTGTGTGTATATAGATAATATTAAATTGAATTGTTTTAGAACTTTAGAACAACTTGGACCTAAAAGATGGCGATTTGGATTTCGAAGAGAGCGGGATCAGGTTTCCATATTTGGATATCCGAAAACCACATCGATGCAAATTAATGATAGGTCATGAATCTCAAGTGAAGATGAAGATTCAGAGTGCAAGGGTTATCGTCGTTAACTCCGAGGGTGATTCCAAAATGAGCGTAATGAGATAATGCCTTCGGTTTCGTTCGAACCCGGAACGAACTTGTATGGATTGAATGCTTTCAGAACATCGTCAGGTGGACGATGAGCATTCTAAGAGATGTGTTGTCTAAAGGTAATCGTAGCCTCAAGCCTCATCAACCGAGAATGGCTAAAGCAAGGGAGGTGCAGCAAGGCTTCATGGGTAGCCTCCACTTGAGAGTGAGATTTACCCCTGTCTAGAAGTCCCTTTATATTCGGCTGTGTGGGTAGTTGGTTGCAAACAACTACGGGGTTGTCTTGTTCGGAACTGTTCAGTAAGGAATGGTTCCGTCCTTGTGTTGCAGGGGAGTTAGGGTGGCTCCTCGGTACGGTGATCTAGGCCACGTACTGTGACGGGCGGTACCCCAGCAGCCCTGCCATTGATGGAATCCAAAATCCAATAAGTCGTACGTATTAGTTGTGCCCAACTATGTTGGAACGTGAGATGTAAGCATTCCAGCTATTTCTGTATTTTACTTGAAAACCCTAGACACTATTATAATATCATCAGATTTCCTATCAAATGTTTTGGTTAGCGTAAGGTAAAAACTTTTCCATGTTTATGTGTGGGAAGTCGTATGTGATACCTTTCTTTTCAAAAAGTTTTTAAAAGTTAAGCAACCTTAACCTGTTACTCACACCAGACCCATGTCTGACCCGGAGTTTATCTTTGTTTTCTTGAACTCTTGGGTACTCAAATTTTTACGAGTAGCCAAGGGATTCAATTTGGCTTTGAAAAATATTGTAGGAGTAATGGAGCAGGAGCCTTCTGCGTTATAGATATTTAGTTTCCGCTGTGTGTTCTCTGTGTTGGTACCTTTTGTTGAGTTGTATTAAGTTGTAAATACTAGACAGGTGTTTATAACTGTCTAGTATATGTTGTGTATGTTATGTAACTCTGATTGATGTTGTATATTATGTAAATACTTATGTTATTAATATAATTTATTCGTTCCGCTGTCGAGATTCTAGTGTTGTTTCTTCTTTCTCTTCTTCCTTTTCTCTTTCTGTCCCTTTCTTTCTTAATTCATGATGCGTCTTTCTGGTTGGTGGAAGACGGAGTGTGACAGTTGTTATTAGAGCATTAGGTTGAGTGAATACCTAGGCTCTGGAGTGGTGTCTATCTTGAGAGAGAGTATTTGTAATTTTTAATATATTTATATATATTTATTTATTTCTATCTATCTTTTGGGTTACTTGTTCGGGTTTTTCAATATAAGTTATAAAGGTAGATGAGGTAGTGGTGTGTGTAACGCGACTACCATTGGTTGGAGTTTGTATGTTTAAGGTTGGAAGTGTATCTGTCGAGACTGTAGACCTAATACCGTCTCAGGTGAGCTTTGCAGTAGAGTATGGACTTCATTGATCTCTGAAGGTAACCTGTTAAGGTTCGGAGTTCATCTTTGAAGTTGGATGAGTAGAGTTTGGATCTGTTGGCTGGGCAAAATCGACTGATGGTATCTTGATACCTTAGGAAGTAGTAGCTGCGTGATGAGATGAAGTGACTATGGATGTTTCCGAAGATATTTCTGTGGAACAAGTTTGAGGAAGTAGGTCTGCTTCGGTGTCGAGGCTGAGTTTAGTAGGGTGTCTCTGTTGGGTTTAGAGTCCGAGTTTCTCGAAGAGCTTTGGATTGGGAATTCTTTGGCATTGGTGTCAGCAGTGCAGCTCGGAGTGTTCATTGTGTCGGTTGAGTTTTCTGGTTTAGCAGTTTTCTGGGGGTGGAGTTCAGAAGCAGCTGGATGAATCCATTTCTTCGATGGATTGACTAGACCGGTATAAGCTATTCTGATTGGTATAGAGAGAACAATTCTCTTTGGATTTTAGTTTGGATTGATCGCAAAAGTGACTTGCGATAATTGAGTATTCTCTTGGATTGTTGGAGATTTTTCTAGATATTTTTAGGGAAGTCAGAGTTTGTCCGCATCTAGAGATTCAGTTTTCTTATCAACCAGGATTCCAAGAAGTGGTACCGGTGGTTCAACTAGTTGAAGGTTGGTTCCTTGAGATGGAATTTGTTGAAGCAACTCAGGATTTGAGGAACTTCTGGGTTTTCTCTAGGTTATCAGAGATCTTCTTGGTTTTGTTGTCTAGATGTGCTTGTGTTCTTCATCAGCATTCTTTTCTACTCCAGATCAGAGTTGTGCAGCGGAAGCGGTTTGGGAGTGCATCTGCTTTTCTTTTCCGGATAGGAGAAGCTTGTTTTCTTCTGATGGTTGTGACTGGAGTTGTTCTTGATCTTGGTTGATCGGGGAGGATCTCTCTGGTGGATTGGATTTGGTCCAGTTTGTTTCTTGAGACATCGGCAAGGATTAAGCTGATCAGGTAGGAGGTAGGCAGCCCGAGATCGTCTGAAGAGTTTTGTGGATCTGAAGTCGGAAATCTGATTTTGGATAAGTTTTCTCAGTTTTTAGGAGCTATAAATTTTGGTAAGATTGGGTAAGCTAGCTCCGAGATGTTTTGGATTTCTTCTGTGTTCTGTTATGGATAAGTGTTTGGTTTTCTGGATTGAATTGCCAGTTTGGACAATTGGAATTCGATATGTTTCACGTATCTCTAACGGAGTACGTGTATGATCTATTTCTAGTTTTGGAATCAGCTGTTCTGGGAGATTTGGTTGTTGAGTCAGACTTGTCTGTAGTCTGATGTCTTGTTCAGTTGTAGATCTAGATGAGTGGGAGTTCTGTAGCTTAGTTGTGTTGATTGTTTGGGTTTTATAGAGCGAGTATCCCGGTGTTTACTTGGGAAACTCGAGGAAACTCTATCCAGAATTTTGTCTAGATAGTTAATTTTGTTTGATTGGATGAATTGATTTCTATGGTTGTTAGCATATGTTTGATATATGCTTGTGCTTTAAAATTAATAGTCTTGGATAGATTATTAAATTACCTTTTTTTTAAATTTCGGGGACGAAATTCTTTTAAGGAGGAAGGAATGTGATATCCCGGAAATTTTGACAATATCAATTCAATAATCTTTATATAAATTTAAATTAATTTGATAATATTGATCAATAAAATAAGAATTGGTTTAATAATCTGATTAAAATTAATTTTTAATTTGTGATTTTATCTTTTAAAAGCTAAATAAATGTTTTAATTATAATGTATATAATATATTCGTATATATATTGTAGATAAATATTGTTTTAGAATTTAATAAATAAATAAAGTTTTATTTTTTTAAATTCTAATAATATATTTAGAAATTGGAAAATTATGTTTTAAATTAATTTTAAGTTTCTCAAGGATTTACTTAAAATAAATAATTACATGATTTATAAATATTTAAAATAAATGTTAAATTGTTTAAAATTTTATCTTAGCTTAGTTATTAAATTTAAATAAAAGTTGTTTTATTTCTTATTAAATATTACTTGATATAAATATGATTTGGAAATATTATATATAAGTTTAAAATACAAATATCATATGGTTTAAATTTATTTATTAATAAAAGTGATTTATAATCTCTTTATAAATCATTTAAAATTTGTTAAATTGATTATTTTCAAGCCACATTAATAAATGTATCATTTTTCCATAAATATAAAAAGAATTAAAATAAGAAAATAGAATTATCATTTAAATTGAATAAATGGATATTAATTTGGATTTCAAAAGTTTAATATGAATTTGGAATTTTATTTGAAATTCAAATTAATAGATTCTTTAAAATATTTGTATAAGTTTTAATTTATAGTTTGTTTTATATACACTTGCTTTAAATAAGAAAATCATATATATTTCCATAAGTATAAATAAATTAAAGAAAAATCATTTATTAACATTTAAAAATATAACTAAATTAAATAAAAGACAAGTGTTAACAATTTAGTAATGTAAATAACATGTGTTTATGTAGGAACTAAATTACATGACAAGTGTCGTTATGTTTTATATCTTTCTTTTATTTTAATTCAACCAATTTCAACCCTTAACCATTTTTCATTTCCCTTCATTCTCTTTTAAAAAATCAAAAGCTAGTTGAAACAAAGAAGAAAAATCTGAAAACTCAAAATTGCCTCAAAAACATACCTGAAATTCACTCCTCAAGCAATTCAAACTAAAATGTAGATTAATATCTGCATTTCATCTGGAATTTCAGCAGTAAACCCTATAATCATTTCCAAGTTCATATAACAACCCGTAGTTCAGTTTAAAAAAAAAAGGCAAATGTCTGCATTTCATCTGGAGATCATCAGCATTTTCAAAATCTGGAATCAACTTTGAAATAGGCCTGCATGCATGTAATTTGGACAGAGAGCAAAAGTATTTCAGTTTCAACAGCATGCAACACAAGTTTCTTTTAAAATCAAGAATAAAGGAGCAACTAAATTTTTAAAAGTTCACGCTTTTCAAGATTTATAAACTGCTCTGTTCTTCAGATTTAAGGTGAGCAACATTTTTGTTAAATAATTTAAGTTTAACATGGTTGCATGATTTATTTCTATGATGAGTATGAATTGTGATAAGTAAGTTTCTGTATATATATCTATGAATTATCTATAGATATTGGGATGAGATGTGTGCATGTTTGCTAATATCTTTGATCCTCTTCTTCTAGTTTAAACTCGGTTTTTATTTTTAATTTATACCCCTATCTCTGGATCATGCCATTGTTATGATTTAAGTTACAAACAAAATTGATTGTTGAACATAAATCTAAGAATAAAAATTTAAATAAGGTAAATTAAATTCAAAACCTTCTCTGGAAATCAAAATGATCTGGAAACATGATTTTGTTTAAAAACATAAGTTCCTTAATTTATTAATTTAAGATTATGATCTGAAAACCTATATGGAAACAAGATTTTTAAATCAGAAAACACAATTTATAGCTTAAGATTTTGGGGGCAGTTCACTTTTATCTGGAAAAGGTGAATTTGGGAAATCCTGTTGATTTTGGAATTTTGGGGGTTTGAAGTTTCTTCTGTTTGTAGTTGAGTGATTAGGCATTTCAAAAAATTATCAACTAGATGGATTAATCTTTGGATTAGCAACGGTGAGGGTTTTTGTTCTGTAACCCTAGTTTTATGAACAGGTTAGAAATTCAACCATTTCTCTCTCTATGTTAGATCGAGTGTTAAGCGGTTTTGAAGGATGGTTGTTGGGTCCAAGAGGAGGAAGTAGCCGGAGTTTCAGCTCTAATGGTGGTCGGTGGATGAGGTTCTGGCCGTTGACAGGTTTTGGGCTTAGATGAAGCACTGTGTTTCAGGTTTAAGAAGGGAGGTTGGTTTCTGATTTTTGAGTGAATGGAGATGTCTGATGATCACGATGTTGCAAGGGGGTGTTTTCTGGTGTGTTGACGTTGCCGGAGTTGACTGGAGGAGGTCAGAGCCACCGTGCATGTGCACGGTGCTCATAGTTTCTGATGATCAGAAATTTCGGGTGTTTGTTAAGTTTGGGGGAAGTGCAGATTATACTCGAATAAGTACTCGAGTCATATGAGGATTTACTCGAAGTCATGTAAGGGTTGACTCGAAGTAAAAGTTTGAGCCCGAGTAGTTTTGTTAGTTTCAGGTTTGTTTTCTGAAACTTGACTGTTTCAGGTTTTTAAAATTTTTGTAAACTAAATTTAAATAAAGGGAAGCAAAGCAAGGTCTGAACTAAGGCTGAAGCAAGTTTAAATTATGAATTCAAATGATTTGAATTCTAGTTTCAAATAAATAGATTTGCAGAAATAAATTATTTAAAAACTAAAACCTGTACAGTATTTATAGAGTGATTTATAAATCTGAAAAATGAGATTTTAAAACAAGATTTAAATTTAAGTTAAAATCTGGATTTGAATACCTGAATTCAAAATTGGAATTTGAATCTGAAAGTTTTCAAAAGAAAATAAGTTTATGAATTCAAATGTTATAACTAAGGATGAATCATAAAGTATTTATAACATGCTTTTTAAAATCTGAAAATAGGATTTGAATAGGATTTTAAATTTAAGTTTTTAAATCTGAATTTAAAACATGATTTGAATTATAGTTTGAAATGAAATAAGCTTTTGAATTTAAATGTTTTCAGAACCACTTGAAATATTTAAAGTATATTTTAAATTTATTTAAAATGATTATGGGTTAAACTATTTTTAAACTTACCTTGGAAGGTAAGTAATTCTTTAAAAATAAAATTGAAAGGTATTAAATACTTAAACCTTGTTTGAGTTAAAAATTGATTTGATTTTAAATCTTAATTTAAAATGGAATTAGATGAAATTTAAAAGCAAAATGTTTATAAATTATTTTGATAATGATAATTAAATCATGAATAAGATTAATGATTATCATTAAAGTTGATTAGAACTTAATAATTGATAATTCATTAATTGATTAAGGTAATTAGGTTTTGTAATTAATTAGTTTAATTGATTAATAATTTGGTTAATTAATTAAATAATTAAGGTTTTTATTTAATTAATTAAAGGATTAAGTAAGTTAATTTAAATTGATTAAATTGTAATTTAGAAATCAATTGATTAAATAAGATTTGATTTAATTTAATTGATGATTGAATTTATTAATCAAGTAATTAAAATTAATTTAGTTTTGATTATCACTTGATTAATTTAATAATTAAAGATTAATTAATGAGTTTTATAAATAAATTAAGGATTAATATTGATTAATTCAGTTAATTACTTTAGAAAAGTAATTAAAGTTTTGTTATTGGTTAATGAAGGTCATTAACTTTGTATTATTTTATAATTAATTAATGTAATTAATTTTAATGATTAATTGGATTAATTAATTTAGAGATAATCATTTGAGAATTGTTTAAGTGTAATTACTTAATGAAAATAATTAAGAAATTAATTACTAATTGTAATTAATTAATTTTATTTGATTAATTAAGTTAATTAATTAAGTTTAATTTATCACTGGTTTATTTGAGAAGTAATTAACAATGTAATTTAAAAGTGAACAATTACTTAGTGAAGTAATTAAGAAGATAAATTACTTGATGTAATTTAATCGAAGGGTACTTGGATAATGAAGGAGTTTTGGAATTCAATTACTTTGTGTAATTAATATGTAATTAGTATGCAGAATAATACTTAAGGAAGTAATAAATAATTAATTACTTAGTGTAACTAATTTAGGTTTTGATATTTGAGTTATTTGGAGATAATAAAAGATGTAATTAATTTAATAATGATTAATTACTTAATGTGATTAATCAAGAGTGATTAATCAATAGGGATAATTGATAATTAATTTAATAAGGTAATTGTAAATAGTTAGGGATCATTAATTATATAATTAATGATGTAATTAAGGATTGATTAATAAGAACAATTAATCAATGAAGGAATTAATTAATGTAATTAATTAAGGATTTATGTAATTAATTAATGAAGTAATTACAGGTTAATTACTGATTTGGTTTGGAATAATTAATTTGTGAAATTAATTGGAGGTTAATTACTTGAATGTAATTAAAGAATAATTGATCAAGATGATCAATTAGGGTAATTTATTTGAGGGTGATTAATTAATTGATTTGTAATTAGTTAAGGGATATGAAAGAAAGAATTATATGGATGAGTAATTAATTTAATTTATTTTAAATTAATTATAATAGAAGTAATTAATTTAATTCATTTTAAATTAATTATAAAACGGTGATTTATAAGTCATTACTTGTGAATGTTGTTTAATAACTGATTACCCTGAATGGTTGAGATCTCAGTTATGAGATAAATGATGTTGTGTGATTTGGATGCTATGGTTGCATTTGAGTTGATAATATGAATTATCTGTTTGGAATGATAATATGGATTATCTATTGTGATGATAATGTTGATTATCTATTGTGATGTTGTGTATTATCTATCTGTGTGTATATAGATAATATTGAATTGAATTGTTTTAAAACTTTAAAACAACTTGGACCTAAAAGATGGCGATTTGGATTTCGATGAGACCGGGATCAGGTTTCCATATTTGGATATCCGAAAACCACATCGATCCAAATTAATGAAAGGTCATGAATCTCAAGTGAAGATGAAGATTCAGAGTGCAAGGGTTATCGTCATTAACTCTGAGGGTGATTCCAAATTGAGTTTAACGAGATAATGCCTTCGGTTTCGTTCGAACCCGGAACGAACTTGTATGGATTGAATGCTTTCAGAACATCGTCAGGTGGACGATGAGCATTCTAAGAGATGTGTTGTCTAAAGGTAATCGTAGCCTCATGCCTCATCAACCGGGAATGGCTAAAACAAGGGAGGTGCAGCAAGGCTTCGTGGGTAGCCCCCACTTGAGATTGAGATTTACCCCTGTCTAGAAGTCCCTTTATATTCGGCTGTGTAGGCAGTTGGTTGCAAACAACTACGGGGTTGTCTTGTTCGGAACTGTTCAGTAAGGAATAGTTCCGGCCTTGTGTTGCAAGGGAGTTAGGGTGGCTCCTCGGTACGGTGATCTAGGCCACGTACTGTGACAGGCGGTACCCCAGCAGCCCTGCCATTGATGGAATCTAAAATCCAATAAGTGTCGTACGTATTAGTTGTGCCCAACTATGTTGGAACGTGAGATGTAAGCATTCCAGCTATTTCTGTATTTTACTTGAAAACCCTAGACACTATTATAATATCATCGGATTTCCTATCAAATATTTTGGTTAGCGTAAGGTAAAAACTTTTCCATGTTTATGTGTGGGAAGTCTTACGTGATACCTTTCTTTTCAAAAAGTTTTTAAAAGTTAAGCAACGTTAACCTGTTACTCACACTAGACCCATGTCTGACCCGGAGTTTATCTTTGTTTTCTTAAACTCTTGGGTACTCAAATTTTTACGAGTAGCCAAGGGATTCAGGTTGGCTTTTACAAAATTGGAGGAGCAATGGAGCAGGAGGCTTCTACGTTATAAATATTTAGTTTCCGCTGTGTGTTCTCTGTGTTGGTATCTTTTGTTGAGTTGTATTAAGTTGTAAATACTAGACAGGTGTTTATAATTGTCTAGTTTATGTTATGTATGTTATGTAACTCTGATTGATGTTGTATATTATGTAAATACTTATGTTATTAATATAATTTATTCGTTCTGCTGTCGAGATTCTACTGTTGTTTCTTCTTTCTCTTCTTCCTTTTCTCTTTCTATCCCTTTCTTTCTTAATTCATGATGCGTCTTTCTGGTTAGTGGAAGACGGAGCGTGACAGCTTTAGAGTGGTTCCAAGCTGTTTTGGAGGATAAATCAAGGTATTAGGCACTTAGGAAATGAAGTACTAGAAGCAAGAGATTGAACTCAACCAATATAGGCTAATAAATAAGTTGGTGCCGAGAAATTTCAAATCGGTACCGAGTTATTTATGTTGATGGGATAGAAATGAAACTTCCAAATGGGGAAGTAAAGGCTCTACAGGTCGTCTTAAATGTGTTTATTTGTTCTTTTCAAGTTTGGTGGCGATGTGGTAGTATGATGACGGTTTTGGAAGTTTGGTTACAACTCGATGGTGAATGGAGTTAGGTTCCAATAATGGCTGCTTGATGTTGAACAGAGTCATGATTATCAATGAAAGGGCAGGTTCTAAGAGAGGTGACCAACAGATAGAATGGTCGAATGGTTCTATCATGGAATGGAGGAATATGGAATGGTTCCTCGAGGATAATGGAAATTCGATGAAGCAAGGAAAGGGCTCGGATATGGGTGCTGAGGGATCATTAGTACTCGAAGTGTCTTCTGATGTACTCAAGCAGGGATATTGTGAGGATGGTCATGGGGTACTTTGAAAGGCTGTCTAGTAATAGCTTCAGGCTAAAGAGAGTACATTGAAAATTAGGATTTCCATTAGTCCCTGGCAGTTGAAAGGTCATACAAGCTATTATATATCCAGAGCACATTGAGTGATAGTGAGGACTGTTTTATGGATGCTATGGTTGTCTTGATTGTTCTTTCGTAGTCTATCACATTAAGGATGACATTGTAGATAGTTATTGGAGATAGAGGCACTTGGACACCTATCATCACACTTGGTTTGTAGTGTACTCTTACTATATTTATGGAGTAGCATATTATGTTCGTTATGTGCTAACCCTTCAGGTCCAGGGATAGGTCAGGTATGGTTCGTATACCCTTGTTCCTTACTATAATGACTTGTATAGTATTTTGAGATTTATTTACCACTCACACCAGAATGTTGTCTGACTCGAGGTTTTACTCTTTGCATCTTATCATCGAGTACTCTTAAATGAGTAGGCTAGATAGCAGGTCTAGGTGAGATGTGGTAACTATGTAGAGGACGAGCTAGATAGAGCTAAATGGTATTATATACGGATTTCTATGATTATATCGTTGTGCAACACTATGGAGCCTTGACAGTGTTTGCTTATTATTATGAGACGGTTATTTTTTGCTATTTTCGTTGTATAAACTCTATTACTTGTTGTATAACTCTGAGAATCTATACTCTAATATTTAAATCACTTTGTTATTATTGTCGCTTTTGTTTTCTATCAATGATGTATATTATGTTTTGTTTCACGTGCTTTGAGATATAGGATAGGTTTGTGATGTTTATTTCATTTTAAAACCCTGATGATCGTTCTACATCTGCCGAGTACATTAGCAGCGCACTATCTTATGTATATTGGATGCTGGTGATCTAGGACGATCGTCACAAATCCCATTACGTGAGTGTCATCTAATTACAATGAATAATCAAATAAATATCACAACAATGTCCCATACCACTGTGTGTTACTCAAACATTTATTCACTTGCTATAAACAATACTCGAACTTCGTAATATTCTATATAACGAGTCTAAAGAATAACCAAAGAAATACTACTGAATGCCCCTTCCCAAACGGTGTTATAACTCGGTTTATTTAGATTTCTCATCATACATAATTAAATATCATGAAATCAAATAGAATGATGTCATCATCGTTTAAAATCACATCAAAAGCAATTTTTCAAATCAACTTCTAATGGTGAATCATTCTTAAAAACAAAAATCAATATGGAAGAAATCAAAATTCATAAAAAGTGTAGTAAAATGATTTAAATGAATAGGTAGAATAAACATCTTATACTCTTAATTATTCTTATTGATTATAAAATTTTTAAAATTAATAATAATAGTATTAAATTAAAAATATTTCTTATTTTCAAAAATTATATAAACTTCTTAAGTAACTATTTAAAACCATTACTTCTCAATAAATTAATAATAATTTTAAATAAAACATTTCCTCAATCAATTTTATATCCTAGAATTAATAAAACCAGTAAAATATTTATATATTAATACTTTCACCCCATTTATATAATATCAAAAATAAACATTTAACACTATAATTCACTTTCAAATCCTTGTTTATATACTTCTAAAACATTCAAAATCATTCAACAAATCAAATATAATTTATAGTATTTACGATATAATTTTCCTTAGTTAAATTCTACTTTGAAATAAATTTAAAAACTTCCAAAGCAAATTATATTTATTTCAAACTATTGATTATAATTCGGTATTTCCATTTTATACTCAAACTAAACAGAAATAAAACATCTTATTTTAAATTATATATTTGAAATTCTCATGTTATAGAAAAGAGACTTTATTTATTCAAAACATATCTAGTACCTTATAATTATTTTATAAAATAAAAAATTTATATTTCTCTTTCAGGTTTGAAAACTCTTTCATAAGTAATTAAATAACCTTTATAATAAAATTCACTTAAAATAATATTATTATTTCCATAATATTTCATAAAATAGCAATATATTATATCTTGTCTTTAAAAAAATTCCAAACTTATAATATATTATAATACTGAATTTAAAAATTGTTTTATAACCAGAAGGGAACTTTATTTATATTTATAATTCAAATTATGTTTGAAAGGATAAAAATAGCTAATTGAATAAAATTTAGTAAATTATTAACAAAATACTTCTAATAAAATTTCAAAACTCTTAAATAATTTTTTTCAAACTTTCCAAAACATCTTTTTTAAAGTAAGAAAAATAAAATAAAAATTAAATATGTAAATTATGGAGTAAAATTACTCCATAAACATATAAACACATTACAAAATTCAAATGCAATCGTACAGCGTCTCCTTTGCATTTTAATAATCCAGCATATATAAAATCTCAACTTCCAGTACAATTGCATAACCAATATCACGCAATCAATCAGATATTCCAAACAAACATTTCAACCTAGAAATTCAACCAATATCGAGATATATATATATATATATATATATATATATAGACAATAAGATATAGATATAGTTGTGAGTAAGATTTACTCATCGATATGACGAATGTAGAAAATCAAACTCAACTATATACGATGGCTCCACTCAAAATTTGATGTGGCAAAAATTACATCTCCTCTAATGCATGCACTAATCCACGCATTCGCCTAATATTGCATCGCTAGCCGCCTTCGCCTGCATCGTCACTTCCAAACCCACAACACCATTCCACAACCGCTTTCATCACCAAAACGCATGCATGCCTCCTCCTCGTGCATCGCAGCATCAGCACTAGCCACGTACAATTTATCACACCCGCATCCTCCAATTACACACCACCACTACGACATCTTCTTCCTTCCTCGATGCTCCCATGCCTCCCAATTCGATCAAGATTTTTTAGGATAATCAAATAAGGTTTGGAGGATTTTGGAATATCTGAAATAAAGGGGGTCATGTGCTAGATAGATGAGGATTACTCTCGATCGATTTGGGTTTGGAAATATATATAAAAAGGGGGATGAGTTTAAATATGCTTGATTTACATTTGGGCCTATTTTAATTTAGTTGATTTAATTTAATTTTCCTTTCTTTTTTTTAGATAACTCTTATTTTTATTTGTAAGTAAATGTCAATGTAATTTAAACTGATGCACACTTCGTTGTACAAAGTATAATCCGAACTAGCAAAACTTTATTCAATTTAATAACTTTTCTCAAAAATAATTTATTGGTATAATAAAAGATTATGATTTATTAAATCAAAATCTTTTATTATATAGATTTTAATTAACTAGAAATATATTTTCAAAATATAAATTATTACAAATTGAATTCAAACACTTTTTTTAGCTAAATTTATTTATTATTATGGCATAGGAAGTAAGGTTGTTACAGAACCCCCCACGAAAATTGCATCCTCGCAGTTTCTTATAAGGAGATGTCGTACAACTCATGACCTAACTTTCTTTATATCTACAGTCTTCTATCAAACTTAACAACTCAATCCTTTATGTGGCACTTCTTCCAATGCTCTTATTGTACGCTTTGATTCAATTCAACAACTTTCTATTTTCGCATACGAGAAAGGTTTTGTTCAAATTTTCAAAGTGTCAAATTTTTCAAAAAATTTCTAAGTGTTTGATTTATATGGAGAGCATTCCGAAAAATAAAAACACAATAATTTCACAAAATATATATCTCAATCAATAGGGTATCCTGAAACACGGGGAATGCAATGATACCACATTATATTTCAATATAGCGTAAAACTGTACCATTTTATTAGCGTTTAAAGTGAACCATTAACTTTTATGTGTGCAAAAGCGAGCTAAAGTCGCCATCTAATCTATGTATGCTCTATAAGTACCTATTCTTAATCTCACACTCGAATATTAGTAACATATAAAGAGCTCAAAGTATGTATACATTAGAAGTAAAAGAGGCATCACTTTCTTATTTAACCCACCTCCTATCTAAAATTTTGAAGGTCAAAAAGACTAAATTACATAATGGTTTCTAAAGCGTAAATTTTTCCGTAGTAAATTAGCTTCCCAAAGCAACTTTTGGATTGCAAAAATATGAAATACAACTTAATTTATAGCGAATTATCTAAAAACTGGCACAACAGATTTCCAGTTCGCACACAGGCCCACCTTTTAAATTTGCATCTTTAGGATAAAAAATGTTAAAAAATTTCTTAACACTAATGTAAAAGTTTTTCTTAGGTTCTTACCTTTCCAGAATGGGAAAAATAGTTAAAATCGGGTGAACCATTTGAAAGTTATGCATATACGAACACAAAGCAAATGCATAGGCCTGAAACATAACAACAAAATAAAACATTAATGTAGAAACATTTTAGAGATAGTCCAAAATGCAAATACAATACACAAACCAAGTGCACAAACATGCAGCAAATAATTATGCATAAGACACAACATCAAAAACACATAAGTTCATTTTTTTCCCAAAGTATTATATTGATTATAATATCTTTTCCAAAAATCAAATATTTCATACTAAATAAAAATGACAAACTAAATTTTCCAAATTATTAACAATGTTTGGCTTATTATTTTAAATCATTTGGAAAACCATCGCGAATATTTTTTTTTCTAGTTTGATTTTCATTTAAAATTCGAACTTCAAAAAAAAATTCAAACCTCAATATATATATATATATATATATATATATATATATATATATATATATATATATATAATTCAGGAAATATATGTATATATGTATTATTTTGATTTCTAGAATCACGTGTTTACTTCATTAATCACTTTCCTCTATTCTAACATATACTCAAACCCAACGAAACTTTTCAAATCCAAATTATTTTTAAATCAGCTCTATTTCATAAAAGCTTTTCCTACATCAAAGTCCATAAAATATTTATCTCATAATTTTATCTTAAACAAATTTTAAACTAAACTAGTTATAAATCACATTATTTTATGCCTTAGAATAATTCATACTTAAACTACATTAATTCTAAATTGCTTTTCAATTTATAATAAAGTAAATTCCTTTCTTATTTGCAAATTAAATTTACTAAATAGCTTGAATAAAATACAAGTATTTTTTTTCAAACCACTTTATAATTTTCCTTTTCGTAATCTTCAACAAGACTCAAAATAAAATTTTCAAAACGTTGGTTACTTCACAAAATATTATTTATAACATTTATAAAACCTCTTAATTCAAACTTAAACTAATATATCCTCGTATATATGGTAATTCACAATTAAATTAAAATATATAACATTGCCACGCGATAAATTTTTAGTGATCTATTTCGCCAATTGGCTGCAATGTTGATTGTCTAGGATTTTATATCATCATTACCTCGCCTAAGACCTCAACTTCACACTGATACTAATGGCTACATATGTAACGACCCGCAAATCCGTACCTCTTGAGTCAACACTATTCTACCTAAATTAACTCAATTTGAACAGAAATACGAACCGGTAGGGTTACATAAGAAGAGGTAGAAGAAGAAAATAGAAATCAACAACAGAATCTAACCATCGCAGCGGAAATAAAATATGATAGATAATAAATGATCTTTGCTCAAAATCAAATATTTCTGTTTATATACTACATCATCAGAGTACATCAATCACAGTTCAACATCACTAACATACAAATGGATATACAGTAACTCAATACAGCGGAATATATATAAAACAAGTATGAAAGTACGTATCGTCATCCAGCTCGTCTCCTGAGCTCTATAGTATCATATTCTGTATTCTATAATACTCGGTATGACCCGAGCATTATAGTTAAATAACACCCGAGTCAGTCTGGAATACCAGCCTGAGAAAATCACACTCAATTGATCATTAAAGTTTCAAAATCCTTTGGAAACAAAAGCATCTCGTGAGACCACGCCACAAATAAACATGTCGGGTTTTTACCTTACGATAGATAAAACAATTTTTATAGAAATCCTCTGATATTATAATAAGGTCTATATACAAATACTTATAAAATAGCCGAAATTGTTACATTCATTAAATTCCAGCTACTAGCCACAGAGTGGGTAATACAAACAAAACTCGTACAAGGCTCGTAGGGAGAATGGATTTCCAACTAATGACTAGGCACTGGGGTACCATCTGTCACAGTACGTGGCCTAGATCATAGTACCGAGGAGTACGCCCGCTCCCCTGCAACACAAGACCGAGACTACCCCTTACTGGATAATCTCGAGTGAGATCACCCCGCGGTTGGGATCAGCAACCGCCCACTAAGCCGAAATAAAAGGGATATCTAGACAGGGATGACCTCACCCTGCTTGGGTGCTACCCACCTAGCCTTGCTGCATAACCCCTGATTTTCAGTCATTCCCGGTTGATGAGGCTTGAGGCTAAGCGTTACCTTTTTAAAACATATCCCTTAGAATTCCCATCGTCCACCTGACGATGTCCCGAAAGCATTCATCCATACAAGTCCGTTCCGAGTTCGAACGGAACTGAAGGCACTATTCCTACTACATCCATTTTGGAAATATCCTCAGGATTAGTAGCGACTAGCCCTTGCACTTCACTGCTCCATCTTCGAATCCAAACTAGTTTTCCACGAAACGTACAAACCGGATCGAAGTGGTTTTCGAGAAATAAATCTCGATCCCGGTCTCTTCGAAATGATCAACGTATTTGTCCAATATTGATAGTCGGTGATTTAACTATCAATTAATATTCACAACATCCATCACACAATAAATAATTTCCTAAATTATTTATTTATCTCAAAATATCTTCACAAGATATATTTCTATTTTCAACCCTTTGAAAACAGTATCAAACCATCTTTCTTTTCAAAATAAACTTTTCCAAATATTTTCTATCTCCACTGAAATCACCAAGTACAAAACTAGATTTTTAAAATAATTTAAAACACTTTACTTTGAAATATACTTTAAAACATTTAAGTTAAACTACTTCAATAATTTGTTAAAAATACATACTATATGAATATTGAAAATAAGGTTACTTAATAAAATATAAAACTAGATTTATACTTTTAAAAAACAAGATACTAAATCACTCTTTAAATAATTACTGCTATAAAAGATTAAAGAAAATACTTTAGAATTAATATTTAGAAATAATAAATTTTCCAAAACTTGCTTTTTAAAACAACTTTAAAAGCTTTTAACTTATATTTAAAAATTTACTTTAAAAACGTACTTGGTTAACCAAAGAAATATACTTCTCTTCACATTCTTCTTGAAATTTCAATTCCAAACTCTTGAATCAATTTCCAAATTGATTTCCAATTAACCCCATTTATTCCAAATTCCATTAACTCCATATTTAAATCCTCAATTATGATTTAAAAATATTTTTAACTGAAATACCAATTTAGATTTCTCAAATTACTTCTTTATTCTTTCAAATAAATTTTAAACTGTGAATTTTAAAATAATTCTTTATTTCTTTAAATAATATCAATTAATTTTACACTTCATTAATTTCTGTTTATTCAAAATCTTTTTCTTTTCATACTCGTAGTTATTTGTTAGTATTTTAATATCACTTCCATTTCTTTCAATTCATTCTTAATTTATTCAAATTTCCTATAATGATTTCGCTTACAAATTCACTTCTTTTATTTTCTTTCCAAAATCCAACTTATATATTTTTGGTAATTCATTATACCCAAATATATCCAACCAAACCATAACATTCAATATTCCAATATAATTCATCCTAGAATATCAAATAATCACAACAGAGAATGTTAATAATTTAAATAAATGTTGAGGGACCCAGTTGGATCCCTCCAACCTGTTTTTCTTGCATCCACGGATGTTAGCACAACATAACATACCAATTCCACTTCGAAGTGGAATATCGCGGTATATGGGTTTAGATATAATATTTGCTATATAATGCGGGAAATCAAACATTCCATGACATAGTATATACTATAATATAACACATCAATCAATTCAACCATTCAACCAATTATTTAAATTTAATAACCAAATCTAAATTATAAATTCAGCTGAGTAAGGTTAACTCACCTTTATTTTGCAATCCACTCAATATTGCTTTGGGTTTCCTGATGTTTGACCTTGAATAAGCATTATAGGATTTTATTAATATTTGAACCGATTGCATAATCAACTATCATTCAATAAATTTAATTAGCTAATTGTTTTGTTTAAATGAATTTCCTTTTTGAAGATCTTTTAGTCACTAAGACAATTAATAAGCTAGTTTAAACATTTTTTTATATAAATTCACTATTTAAAATAACTAGTAGATTGAAATAGATATATGTATAATAATTTCTTTTTAGCTTTATATATATGAATAAATTTCCTATTTATATATAAAAATATGATAAAAATTTCCTCTCACTGCTAATTTATTTCATTATTTACATGCATATGGATATATAAACAAAATTGTTTCCTTCAACAAATTCCTTTCAGTTCAACTCGATTGAATCTTACAACATTTTAAAAGTACTATATACGTAAAAAAAAATATTTTAAACCGTATGTATCTATATATTTTATTCTTTTAAGATTTGTGAACATGTATATATATATAAATTAAATAAATAAGGAAAACAACAGAGTCTCACCTCCCAGCACAGGTTGAAACCAAGATCCACCTTCACCCTTCGCCGACGAAACTGCAACCCTAACTGGAACATTAGCGTTGCCGATCCATTCCCAGCCGCCGTCATCGCGACTCGAGACCTACGCGATCAACCCCCTCCCCAAGTCGCAACCCACCGCCTCACGCAGTTCCTCCCTCTGGCCTTGCTCCTCCAAGCGCTCGCTTGCGCAACGTCTTCGAAGATAGCGACATGAGCCCAAACCCTAATCGCCTGCTCGCTCGATCCAGTCAAACATCGCGGGATCCCCTCTCTTTTTCCCTTTTTTCTTTGAATTGTTCTTACGAACTGATTTACTTTGATTTCGTATGAGGAAGGATGGGGAGAAAGCTCGGGGTTATTAACCAAAGCATCGCATACGATTCAGAACGAGGGTGAACAAATTCAAATGCGACCTAATCTCTTTTTTTAAAGGAGAAGAGAAGGGAACGAGTAGCTTCGGCTATGATTTTCTTCGAACGAGATAATTTATTTATTTATTTATTTATTTTTGTTTCAAAATCGAAGAGAAGGGGGAAGAGATGAAGAGCAAGGCAGTCTCGGCCATTATTTTCACTTTATTTAGAAATTTGTTTACGATTTGAAATAAAGGAGGCAGGGACGATAAAAAAAAGAAAAAATATCTTCATACGCGGTAGGTGGCGTGTAGGGTAAGCTATAGTGTCTTGAAGAAAGTAAAAGCTGAAGTGATGAAAAGGTTTGATATTGATATAATTTCAGCTGATGTTGACCAAATATAAATTTAAATTTAAATTGAATTCAATATAGATTTCAATGCGTTTATATGTCGTACGCTCACAAAACAACTCCGATCAATACAAAATTTGAAATCTGATAATAATTCAGTATTACGGACCCAATGGAACTGGTTTCGTCTAATTTCGAGACAGTGCCTCAGAAGGCTATTTGTAAATTCAATTTAAACGTTATAAATTTCAGAACTGCACAGATCACTATTAATTTCAATTTTAACACTTCTATTGTCCTCAGTATTATCAATATAAGTTTCATAAGCTTCAATTTATTTCCAACAGGCTTAAAACTCCAGAATCAACATTTTACTCAACGTCAAATTATTTAATTCAATAATTCAATTATCATATAAATTGTGATATTCATAATTCAATTTAAAATTACTCTATTGAATATTTAAAATCAACTAAATATTCCAATTTTAAATGCTTAAAAATTCCGGGTCGTCACAACATACGTTGTTCAAAATATGTACATATCTAGAAAATAATATTTTCATTCTCTAAATAATATTATTTTCAAAAAAAATATGCAATTCATAGAAAAATATTTCTAACATTCTAAAATATCTTGTAAGATTTGCCTCATTTAGGTGTTTAGGAATCCATATCGAACATGTGTGTACCTGGATCGACCAAAATTCTTAAAACACTCGATAGACAAATTAACACCAAAACAAACTACTAAAATAACTCCCAATCACTTTATAAAATCAAATCTGTATTTTTACCAAATCATTTGTTTTTTAATAAACTATTTAGTTTCAAACGTCCATATATACATCCAATTCATCAATCATCAACAACAATGAGAATTGTCACACATCATCCATACAATCAAACATGCATCAATAAAACAATAAACACATTTTCAAACAAGTAAACAAACGCCTTCAGTGGAAAACTATTTATCATTTTTCGCTATGCAACTTTAATATTTATTGGATCCTCTTACTCAAACTCGCCTTATCATAATCTAAAATTATGAAGTATTTAAATGCTAGACTCGAATTAGGATCTTTTATAGCTTTCCTAATCGAGCTACTATTTTTCATTCAAACCACATAGAGGCTTATTCACCATCATCAATACCGACAAAACTAGTTAGGCTAACTACTCCCTACATCACTACCTCCACAACAACTTCTACTTCACACAAAAATAAGTACATACAAAAGAGGTAGAGATAAGTAATATATATATATATATATATATATATATCTGTGTGTGTAAGGAAAATTAACAAGTATGTCCCCAGACGATTACCCAATTGTCATCATATGCTCCAACTATCTCTTAAGTATTAAACATTAGTCTACCACACACCCATGGGGATAGGGACTCTAAGTCTCATCTAAGGCCAAAACTCGTGTCCTTTATACTTTGTATTGTTTTAAACCTTACTTTGATACCAAAATGAAACACTCCCATACTATTTAAGTTTATTATTGAGTAATATTATCAAATAATACGAAGAATGAGGCACACATACATGAATATTCCATTGGGCTAACACTGGTGCATATTTAAACATAGAATAAATAACTCATCTGTATATACACAATATCGACACAAAGCAATAAATACATGTGTCTCCAAGATAGAATAGTACATAATATATAGTAAATAACAGAGATCACAAAGTGAATTGAACTCAAAAATATATCATACAAAAATAAACATCACAACATTATATATACAATGATACTATACAAAAAATATACTGCACCATAGAATAACTGGTCTACATTATGCCTAGAAAACTCAAACTAGCCTCATAAGTATCTAAAGTCAATAAACATATGGAACTGTATATATATATATAGCGTATAAATATAATAATGTCATCTTAAACAGTCCCAATATCATACAATGTATAACCCCATAAAACCCAGCATAAAAATGTCATTACCTATATAAAAATTCATTGAATCAGAAATCACACAATCGACATTAAATATTTGAATCATTAATATACAGAATCATCATCAAGGTCCATAAATCATCAAATATGAGATGTCATCAAGTATATCTCTCAACCTCAAATAATAAAATACTATCACCAAAACAATATAAAATGGACTGTTTGATTGTAAAATATAGGGCACCTACCCATCGGTCAGATATAATAAAAGATACGAGAATTCACTATACTCTGGACGCATATCCAGGGATAAGCTCATCTCCTCATATATGAATAAATCCAAATAAATCATGATGGAGGATGACTGTACGACATATATAAAGTCTCAGGTAAAGTCGTATATACTTCAATATATGGGTCACCTAACCCTGGGTTACCTAACCTATATATATATACACATAAGCGAGATATATCAACAGTACATGCCAATCTACCTCTCTGACAGAACCAGAAGGGAGACTGATGGCCATCTGCCCACTCCAGGAGCCCAAGATCACCTAACCGAATCTACTCCTACAGTCTTCAGTTACCTCAATCGACATTATGACACATATCCACTAATGGCACATCAATGCATAACCTCTTAGTCACGATCTTGCTTTGTCCCTGGTAGGTAACAGACTGTTGGCCTATGCAACATAATAAAGGGGCTATAAGGCACCTACCTTATGGGTCACCTAACCCAAATCTTATAATATTAAGCACCTACCCAATGGGTCACCTAACCCAAATATGTGATGCACATCAAATAACAATGGTGTCGCGGATCTGAGACATGACCCCAAGATCAGGACACTAGGGTAGATTCTAGCCATCCGGTTTTCTCCAAAGCTAATAACGGGAGTACATCGTGATAGTGGCACACATATCAATAAATATTAGGTCACTACCCTGCTCGGACTTACGAGCATCACCTCCCGTAAGTACAATCTATAATACTAATCCCATCACATGAGTACCATATACTTATAATGAATAATCGAACAAATATCACAACATCGTCCCATACCACTACATGATACTCAAACGTATTCACTTGTTATAAACTGTACTCAAACTTCACAATATTCTATATAACAAGTCCAAAGAATAACCTGAGAAATATTACTGAATTCCCCATCCCAAACCATATTATAACTCCGTTTATTCAAATTTTTCGTCACGCATAATTAAATATCAGAAATCAAGCAAGAGGTTGTCATTACCATTTAAAATCACATAAAAAGAAATTATTCAAATCAATATCTAATGGTGAATCTTTTTTAACAACAAAAATTAATGTGGAAGAAATCAGAAATTATAAAATTGTAGTAAAATATCATTTAAACAAATAGGTAGAATAAACATCTCTATTCTTATTGATTATAAAATAAATTTTAAATTACTAATAATATTATTAAATTAAAAATATTCCCTATTTTTACAAATTATATAAACTTCTTAATTACTTATTAAAACCATTGCTTTTCAATAAGTTAATAATAATTTTAAATAAAACTTTTCTTCAATCAATTTTTATTCTAGAATAATAGAGCTAGAAAAACTTTATATATTAATACTTTCACTCCATTTACATAATACCAAAAATAAATATTTAACATTATAATTTACTTTCGTATCCTTGTTTATATACTTATAAAACATTTAGTATTTACCATACAATTTTCCTTAATTAAATTCTATTCTGAAATAAATTTATAGATTTCTAAAATAAATTATATTTATTTTACCATTGGATATATTTCAATATTTCCATTTTATACTCAAACTAATTATAAATAAAAAAGTTCTTTTAAATTATATCATAATAGAAGTTTTCATGTTATAGAAAAGAGACTTTTATTTATTCAAAACATATATAGTACCTTATAATTATTCATAAAACAAAATCCTATATTTTTTTTCAGGTTTGAAAACTTTTTCAAAAGTAATTAAATAAGCTTTATAATAAAAATCACTTAAAATAATATATATTTTTATAATATTTTATAAAATAGCACTATATTATATTTTTCCTTTAAAAAAATTCCAAACTTATAATATATTATAATATTGATTTTAACAAGTGTTTTATAACCAAAATAAAGCTATATTTATAATTCAAAGTATGTTTGAAAGGATAAAAATGGGAAATCGAATAAAATTTTATAAATTATTAACAAATTAATTCCAATAAAATTTGAAAACTCTTAAATAATTTTTTTCAAAACTTTTCAAAACATATTTTTTAAAATAAGAAAAATAAAAAAATTTCTAAATATATAAAATAGGAGTAAAATTTACTCATTGAAACGACGAACGTAGAAAATCAAACTCAGTTATATACAATTGCTCCACTTAAAATTTGATGTGTTAGAAATTGCATCACCTTTAGTGCGCGCACCGGTCCAGGCCATCACCATAAATTGCATCACCAACCACCTCCACCTGCATCGTTGCTTCTAAACCCACAACACCCATTCTACAGCTGGTTGCTTCATCAGAATGCATGTGCACTTCCTCCTCATGAGTCACAGCATGAGCGCTAGCCACCTACAGCTTATCGCACCCTCCAATCGCAACACCACCATCACGTCATCTTCTCCCTCCTCGATGCTCTCACTCCTTCAAGTTAGATCACTATTTTTTTAATTGTAGAATTAGTTTGAAGAATTTGAGAAATATCTAGAATGAGGGGGGCTATGTGCCAGGAAAGATGGGGATTACTCTCGATCAATTTGGGGGTGGAAACAGATATAAAAAAGGGGATGAGTTTAAATGGGCTTGAGTTATATTTGGGTCTTGTTTAATTTAGTTAATTTCATTTCATTTTATTTTATTTTCTTTCTTTTTAAATAACTCTTGTATTTATTTGTAAGTAAATTTTAATGTAGTTTAAATTAACGCAGACTTCAATTTACGAAGTATAATCCGAAATATAATAACTTTATTCAGTTCAATAAATTTTCTCGATAAGAACTATTAGTTTAATTCGACTTATTAAATCAAAATCTTTTTATCATATGAAATTTAATTAACTAAAAATATATTTTCAAAATATAAACTAGTAGAAATCGAATTCGAATAATTTTATTTTAATTAATTTTATTTATTATTACGGCATAGAAAGCAGGGCTATTACACCACGAGTCACACAACCGCATTAATAGATTCTTTGAACTACCGATAATTTTATTGATTTATAAAATGTTATAAATTAATTAATACTTATGAAATATTAATTAATTGTTTATTTTATGTATTGGGTGCCATTAATATTTCAAGGAGTCATTAGTAATTAATTGGGTGTGTATATAAAAGTCATACCAATTAATGTACGATATCGACACACGTTTGAGTTTGATTTAATTAATTGTTGAATTGTGACGACCCGATTTTCTTACCACATAAAATCGCATCATTTTTAAGAAAGAAAGGGATAGAAAAGAGAAAAGACAGAGAAGAAGAAAGAAACAACATCAGAATCTAAACAGCGGAACGAATAAATTATATTAAATACATAATACATCACATAGGATCATACACATCAGAGATACACAGCTAAAACAACACATACTAGACAGTTATAAACACTTGTCTAGTTATACAACTCAATACAACTCAAAGACAACAACTCAGAGAACACACAACGGAATACTCTATAGTTATACGCAGAAGCCTCCTGCTCCATTGCTCCTCCAGAATTCGTCAAGCCAACCTAAATTCCCCTGGCTACTCGTAAAAATTGAGTACCCAAGAGTTTAAGAAAAACAGAATAAATTCTGGGTCAGACATGGGTCTGGTGTGAGTAAACGGCTAAAGTTCCTTAACTTTAAAAACCTTTTGAAAGAAAAGGTATCACGTAAGACTTTCCACACATAAACATGAAAAAGTTTTTACCTTACGCTAACCAAAACATTTGATAGGAAATTCAGTGGTATTATAATAGTGTCTTGGGTTTTCAAATAAATATGAAATAGCCGAAACTGTTACATGTTAAATTCCAGCTACAAGCCACAAAAGTGGGTAATACAATCAAAACCATTGGCACTTATTGGATTTTGGACTCCATACAATGGCAGGGCTACTGGGTACTGCCCGTCACAGTACGTGGCCTAGATCACCGTACCGAGGAGTACGCCCGCTCCCCTGCAACACAAAGTTGGACCCATTCCTTACGGAACAGTTCCAAATAAGACAACCCTGGCGGATGTAGCTATTCAACCGCCCACACAGCCGAAATAAAAGAGACTCTACACAGGGGTAAATCTTACTCTCAAGTGGGGGCTACCCACGAAGCCTTGCTGCACCTCCCCTGTTTTAGCCATTTCCGGTCGATGAGGCTTTAGGCTACAATTACCTTTAGTGAACACATCATTTAGATTGCTCATCGTCCACCTGACGATGTTCTGAAAGCATTCAATCCATACAAGTTTGTTCCGGGTTCGAATGAAACCGAAGGCATTATCTCGTTACACTCATTTTGGAATCACCCTCAGAGTTAACGACAATAACCCTTGCAATCTGAATCACCATCTCGAACCTATAAGAACTAGTCCTGTCAAACTCATTACGGAATCACCCACAGAGTTATACTGACGTATAATCCTTACACTTCGAGTCTTCACAAAGCTCCACTTTGATTCACGACCTAACGTTTAATTGGAATCGATGTGGTTTTCAGATATCCAAATATGGAAACCCGATCCCAGTCTCATCGAAATCCAAAGCGTATCTTTTATCTCCAAGTTGTTTTAAAGGTTTAAAACAATTCAATTCAACTATCTATATACACATAGAATAGATAATTCACAAGTCACAATTGATAATCACATTATCAAATAAACAGATGATTTATAACAAAACAGGTAATCCACATCATTATCACAATAGATAATCTATATTATCATCACAATGTGACCAAGCATTCATATCACACAACAGTATTTATCTCATTTCTGAGGTTACATCCATTCAAAACAATTAATGTGGCCCATTCATACATAAGCAATGATTTACTTAATCACAACATAATTAATTTAAAATGAATTAAATTAACTATCTCTATCTCTAATTAATTTAAAGTGAATTAAATTAATTACTTCATCTTTTAATTAATTCAAAATTTATTTAAATTAATTACCTTCATCACAATAAATCTTGCTTACTCACCCATTAATTAAACCAATTAATTAATCATCTTCTTAGTTAATCAATCTTGATTAATTAACTCTAAATCAAGTAATTAATCTTAATTATTCTCATTAATCATATCAATTAATGAACCTTAATTAATTTACTTCCATTAATTAATTAACTATAATTAATTATATTATCTCTTAATTAATTACATAAATAAATCATGCTTAAATTAATTGCTTTCAATTAATCAACTTTATTAAATATAAACAGTAATTAATTATTCTTAATTACTTTTAATTACTTTATAAATTCTTTGCTTTATTGCACCAAGTAATATACCCTTAATTACTTTAACAAGTAATTATTCATTTAAAATGACTTCCGAATAAGTAATTTCACTTATCTCAATTACCTCTGTAATTTATTCATCAATACTTATCTTAAGTAATTAGCCTTATCAAACTTATTAAGTAAACATACTTACCCTTTTATCAAGTGACCTTCTTTTGTTAATTAACAAATTAATTTACTTACTTGATCACACTCATCTCATCTCATAAATTATAATCGAGTAATTCATTCCTTAATTTCTCTTTAACCAAATTAATCTTCAATTAACAGATTAATTATCTTCAACTATTAATTAATAAATCTTAATTATTAATCAAATATTTAATACAAAATAATCAATCACTAATTACTTTTAAAATTAATTAATTGAACTTAATTAACCAATTAATTATCTTTAATCATTAATTAATAAAACTTAATTAACAACCTTAATTTACAAATTAATTAAAATTAATCAATCCTTAATTATGATTAGTTAACCTTCATTAGATTAATAACCTTTTTAATTATTAATTAAGAAAATCATATTAAAACTTAATTACTAGTTTAATTAGTTAATTAATAATTAAAATTTAATTAATCATTAGTCATTAATTAAATCATCATAATTATTAGTTAATTAAATTAATAATAATACTTAATTAATTACTTAATTACCCCATTTAAAATAATAATTAAATTAATTAATTAACTTAAAATTTCTTAATTAACTTATTAATTACAAATCATTAACACTTAATTATTATTCAAGATAAAACATTATCTTAAATTAATATTGAAAATTTTTACTTGACATAAGTCATTAATTAGTTTATGATATAAAGTAATCATCAATTACTTTCCTTAATTATTAATTAACAATTCCTTAATTAAACAATTATTTAAGACTTAATTGTTAATTAATAAATTATTATTCACTACTTAATTTAAATAAAACATTTACTTATAATTTCGCCTTTTATATTCCAAAATAAGTTTTGAAAATAACTTTAAGGTTTTTAACTTAAAAACATTTTAAACCCTTCATACAAATTCAATCATATAATCAATTCGATTTAAAGTAATAAGTTCTCAAGAATTTAATTTAACTTAATTTTTAAAAGCTTTAAAACTTACTTTAATTTAAATTATAAAATCTGTTTAAGCATTTAAATTTGGGTTCAACCCATATATACATAAATCCAAGAACAAAGTACATCTTCTTTTCTTCTTTATTTTTTTAAAACAAATTTAATTTTAAAATTTTAAAAACTGTTTAATTTAAAACTTAAAAAAAACTGTTACATAGCAGTTTAACCCCTGCACACAAGACCCCAGAAACCACGCGAGTTCCCTCCCGAGCCATCTTTCTAATATCTCGAGACCTGCTTCGAGAAAAGCAACCCAAAACAAAATACAAACTGTAGACACCAACTAGTCTTCGTGCAACCTGCATCGGTGTCAGAACCATTCCGACCAACGTCGAACCCACCGAAAAGTTTCTCTACAACCCTACAAACATCCCCGACCCACAGAACATCAACTCCTACCTCGATTCAAAATCGAATACCCATTGTCGAACAGAACCCCAAATACCATCAGGAAACTTCCCCTGAACCCTCGCCTCCGATCAAGTACAAATGCAACTCCGGCCATCGGTTGCTGAACCACCGCACATCCTTCACCCAAAATTATATCAAGCTCGATGCAGAGATGTTGATGCAGTAGACCAATATACAGTAAGAACCCAAAACTAGGTTTAAAACAAATCACGAGCAAATTCACCATCCACAATGGATTACAAATCCTTCAACCATTTTTGCTGCGCTCTCTAATCCAACCCCTAGGTTCATGATGAATCCCGGGCAACCCAGATGCTCAGATCAACAGAAATTTGCAAAAACCCAATTCCCAGTTGAACTTCAAATACTCACTTAACACAATTTTAAAAATTGTGAATTTCTTTTCAAAATTCATAATTTCCAATGATACTATAGTTTATATAATTATTTTAACCAAATTAAATACTCGGTTTCAAACATTTATGGTATTTTTTTACAACATTATTTGTTTCCAAAAGAATTTAAAAAAAACAGAGACTTTGTTCTTTCTTTAGTTCTTAATTAAACTTAAACTAATTTATCTTGTTTAAATCTAAGACTTAACAATTGTTTAAATAAAATAACTTGAAGATTTAATTTTTCTCAGATTCTACACTAAAGTACAGAGAAGAAAAAAATAAAACCAACATGCACATATTTAAAGCCTTACAACACAATTTGCAGATTTGTCTACACAGATATAAACTTGTGTGTATGAATCAGATAATTACTGCTCTAATTTTATAGTAAAAATGTTTAGTCACCTCAATCTAAAAGACGTGCAGAGGTTTTGAAGATGAACTGGAAGTTGCAAAAGACTATGAACCGGAAGCCTTTAAAACAGAAATGTCTCATCCTTTTCAAATTGCTTTTCAGATTTGCATTTTGAAAAACTTGTAAACACTTGAGATTGAAGCTTTAAAAACTGGAGCTTTGAAACTGAATTTGTTTCAGGTAATACTTTTAACAGATTTGCTTTAAAAACTGGATTGAAGTTGAAAACTTGAATGCTAGCTTTGAAAACCATGGCCTCTAGAATTTGAAATGCTATGAACATTCTGATTAACTTGCATGCATTTGGAAATTGAGGAAGATATGGGGATTGAAAACTTGCATGCGCTAAAAAGATGATGCAGATTACTTGAAATTTTGAAAACAGGCTGTGATTTTGTTTTGAAGACAACTGCAGGCATGCAGTTTGATTCGCACTAAAATAAAATAAAAAGGTTACAGGTTTTTGATATGAGCATGGTTTGAATTGAGGAGTAAATGCAGGCTTGGGAAAAAAATTGTACAAGAAGATAAATTTGCAGATTTTATTTTTGAGGAAAATTTCAGGTTTTCATTTTGAGGATTGTTCAGATTTTCTGGTTTTGGATGAGTAAAAGTTTGCATTGATGATTCAAGGTTCTTTTTCAGGAACGAACAAAAGTTTTAAAGAAAAATAAAGATGGAGGAAATGGTGTTTATATAGGCAAGTTTCAGATTCAATAAATTAAAAAGAAAATAGAAAAACATATGGACATTTGTCTTATAAATCATAAATATTTAACACTTTTTAACATAGTGTTTTAGAACTAAACATTTATCAAAATGAGTTTGTTTTTAATTCTAAAGAAATTAAAAAAGCTTTTTAAATTATTTTCCTAATTAACAAACATGTTTTCTTAATTTTAAAAATACTCTCTAATTAAATATCTAATAAACAAATACTCTTATGCATTTATAAATGTACGCTAAATTTATATAAAATACAATCTTTGAAAAGAATGAACCAAATATAATTTAAATAAAATTATAAAACATTGCAAACTCATTTGAAAAAAATGCTATTTCAAAAGCCTTGTATTTATTTTATTAAATAAAGACAAATCAAATTTCTATAGATAAATTTCTATAAAAAGAAAAATACAAAACAAATCTTTATTTTTAATTAAAAACATTATCTATATATTTTAAAACCAAACTATATTATTATTCTATTTTAAAATGTATGTATATTCTTGAATTCAAATTTATATTCAATGTCAAATTCAATTTAAAAATCCAAATCTAAAATCAGTTTAAATAAATAAACATCAATTTTCAAAATAAGCTTATTATTATTTACAAATAATTTATCCTATCTTAAAAATCAATTTAAAATACACAGATACAAATATATTTAAACACACTTATAAATTTTGAACACAATAAATCTATTTAGAATTTATTTACACAAACAAAATAAATATCCTTAATTTAAAACCAATTTATAACCGTAATTAAGACATTATATTTTTATTACTTAGTTATTTATTTTTGAAAATAACATTTTATCAATTCAAATAATTAAAATTAAGAGATTATCAACATTTTAAATTCCTTGAAATTTCGGGATATTACAATCCTTCCCCCTTAAAAGAATTTCGTCCTCGAAATTTAAAACAAAGATAATCCATAATTTTATTTTACTTCAACCAATTCAAACATACATAACAGCCATACACTATCAATCAAACAAACAATCTCATCCAAACAATCAATTCAATCAAATAATTAACACTAGCTACCTGGACACAGACCTGGATAAGCTTCCTAAAATTATCTCGAGTTTCCCAAGTACAGACACAGGGATACTCGCTCTACTAAACCCAAACTAGCTATACTGCTACTACTGAGTTCCCACTTAGCTAGATCTATAATCTACACAAGATACCAGACCACAGACAAGTCTGATCAATCAACTAAATCCTTCACAGAACTACTGGTCTCAAAACCAATGATGACCAAACACGTACTCCCTCAGAGACATGTGAAATATTTTGAATTCCAGTCTTCCAAATCGACAATTCAACTCTTCAAACCAAAGCACCGATCTCTACAAAAACTCAGAAGAATCCAATATACCTCGGAGCTTACCAAAACTTATTTCTCCCTTAACCAGAGAAAACCTAACAACATCGAAGTCTCCAATTTCGAATTCCAAATTCTTTCCTTACTCAATCTTAAAAACTTCCCGGATGATCCGGGCTGCCTACCAATCCTTCTAGATCAGCACAATCCTTCGTTGATGCTTCTACAAACAAGCTGGATCAACTCACAAACTAATCCTCACAAGATCAATACAAAATCAAAACCAAACTCTACTAACAACAGTAGAAAACAACTTCTCCTATCTGGAAAAGACAGAACAAAATCACTCGCCAACTTGCCTCAGATTCTGAAAAATAAATTCAGTAGAAACTCTCTAATCCAAAACACTGCAACTTCCGGTTGCTTCTACTCAAGAACAACAGCCACCTTGCTTCCGCTATACAACTCTGATCTGGAGTAGATGAAAATGCCGTCGAATGAACACAGGCACAAACTAAACAGCAAATCTCGAAAATAAGGTTCAACAGAAATTCCAAGAAATACAGAGCTGCTTCACCAAACAATCAACCTAGGAGACAACCTTCTACCCAGCTGAATCACCGGTATCACTCCTATCAAGTCGATTCAGAACTCAAACTCTAATGCAGGCAAATCTCTAACTTTCTTGAAGATATATCCAGAAAAATCTTCAGCAACTCCATAACTTCTACATCCTCTAGAAATGCCACAAATCCAAGCAAAAGACTATCTAAGATAACCACCAAACTATCGCAAGTCACTTTTGCGATCAACCAATCCAATATCCAAGATATTGTTCTCTCTCCACTAACCAGAACAGTTTATCCTTGACCAACTAATCCATCGAAGAAACAGATCCTCTCTGCTGCTTCTGAATTCCACCTCTAGGAAATGCTAAGCCAAAAAGATCTTCCTGCTGAAACACAGAACACTTCCGAGCTGCATCGCTAGCACAGATGCCAAAGTCTTCTTATCCAGAGTTCTTTGAGAAACTCGGACCTCCAACTAAACACATACATCCTGCTGAACTCAGCTACAACTCTGAAGCATACACGCTTCCTTAAACTTGCTCCGAAAGAAAACATCTTCGGTGACATCCATATTCAGTGCATCTCATCACGCAGCTACTACTTCTTGAAGTTGACAAGATACTATCGCTTACTTCTGTCTAACCGACAGATCCAAATTCACTCACACGAGTGCGATCAAACTTACGCTTCAAAGATGAACTCCGAACCTTAACAGGTTTCCTTCAGAGATCAATGAAATCTTACACCAAACTACAAAGATTACTCGAGACGGTATTAGGTCTACATTCTCGACATATACACTTCCAATCTCAAACATTCAAACACCAACCAATGGTAGTCGTGTTACACACACCACTACCTCATCTACCTTTATAACTTATGTTGGAAAACCCGAACAGGTAACCCAACGGATAGGTAGAAATATATATATATATATATATATATAATTATATATATAAATTACAAGTACGCTCTCTCAAGAAAGACACCACTACAGAGCCTAGGTATTCACTCAACCTAATGCTCTGATATCAAATGAGACGACCCGACTTTCTTACCATAGAAAATCGCATCATTTTTAAGAAAGAAAGGGATAGAAAAGAGAAAAGACAGAGAAGAAGAAAGAAACAACATCAGAATCTAAACAGCGGAACGAATAAATTATATTAAACACATAATACATTACATAGTATCATACACATCAGAGATACACAGCTAAAACAACACATACTAGAAAGTTATAAACACCTGTCTAGTTATACAACTCAATACAACTCAAAGACAACAACTCAGAGAACACACAGCGGAATACTCTATAGCTATACGCAGAAGCATCCTGCTCCATTGCTTCTCCAGAATTCGTCAAGCCAACCTAAATTCCCCTGGCTACTCGTAAAAATTTGAGTACCCAAGAGTTTAAGAAAAACAGAATAAACTCTGGCTCAGACATGGGTCTGGTGTGAGTAAACGATTAAAGTTGTTTAACTTTAAAAACCTTTTGAAAGAAAAGGTATCATGTAAGACTCCCCACACATAATCATGGAAAAGTTTTTACCTTACGCTAACCAAAACATTTGATAGGAAATTCAGTGATATTATAATAGTGTCTCGGTTTTCAAATAAATATGAAATAGCCGAAACTATTACATGATTAAATTCCAGCTACTAGCCACAAAAGTGGGTAATACAATCAAAACCGTTGGCACTTGTTGGATTTTGGACTCCATACAATGGTAGGGCTACTGGGGTACCGCCCGTCACCGTACGTGGCCTAGATCACCGTACCGAGGAGTACGCCCGCTCCCCTGCAACACAAAGCCGGACCCATTCCTTACCGAACAGTTCCAAACAAGACAACCCCGGCGGATGTAGCTATTCAACCGCCCACACAGCTGAAATAAAAGGGACCTCTAGGCAGGGGTAAATCTTACTCTCAAGTGGGGGCTACCCACGAAGCCTTGCTGCACCTCTCCTGTTTTAGCCATTTCCGGTTGATGAGGCTTGAGGCTACGATTACCTTTAGTGAACACATCACTTAGAATGCTCATCATCCACCTGACGATGTTCTGAAAGCATTCAATCCATACAAGTTTGTTCCGGGTTCGAACGAAACCGAAGGCATTATCTCGTTACATTCATTTTGGAATCACCCTCAGAGTTAACGACAATAACCCTTGCACTCTGAATCACCATCTTGAACCTATAAGAACTTGTCCCGTCAAACTCATTACGGAATCACCCACAGAGTTATACTGACGTATAATCCTTACACTTCAAGTCTTCAAAAAGTTCCACTTTGATTCACGACCTAACGTTTAATTGGAATCGATGTGGTCTTCAGATATCCAAATATGGAAACCCGATCCCAGACTCATCGAAATCCAAAGCGTATCTTTTATGTCCAAGTTGTTTTAAAGGTTTAAAACAATTCAATGCAACTATCTATATACACATAGAATAGATAATTCACAAGTCACAATTGATAATCACATTATCAAATAAGCAGATGATTTATAACAAAACAGGTAATCCACATCATTATTATAATAGATAATCTATATTACCATCACAATGCGACCAAGCATTCATATCACACAATAGTATTTATCTCATTTCTGAGGTTACATCCATTCAAAATAATCAATGTCATCCATTCATACATAAGCAATGATTTACTTAATCACAACATAATTAATTTAAAATGAATTAAATTAACTATCTCTATCTCTAATTAATTTAAAGTGAATTAAATTAATTACTTTATCTTTTAATTAATTTAAAATTTATTTAAATTAATTAACTTCATCACAATAAATCTATTTTACTCACCCATTAATTAAACCAATTAATTAATCATCTTCTTAATTAATCAACCTTGATTAATTAACTCTAAATCAAGTAATTAATCTTAATTATTCTCATTAATCATATCAATTAATGAACCTTAATTAATTTACTTCCATTAATTAATTAACTATAATTAATTATATTATCTCTTAATTAATTACATAAATAAATCATGCTTAACTGCTTTCAATTAATCAACTTTATTAAATATAAACAGCAATTAATTATTCTTAATTACTTCTTAATTACTTTTAATTACCTTATAAATTCTTTGTTTTATTACACCAAGTAATATACCCTTAATTACTTTAACAAGTAATTATTCATTTAAAATTACTTCCAAATAAGTAACTTCAATTATCTCGGTTACCTCTGTAATTTATTCATCAATACTTATCTTAAGTAATTAGCCTTATCAAAACTTATTAAGTAAACATACTTACCCTTTTATCAAGTAACCTTCTTTAATTAATTAACAAATTAATTTACTTACTTGATCACACTCATCTCATAAATTATAATCGAGTAATTCATTCCTTAATTTCTCTTTAACCGAATTAATCTTCATTTAACAGATTAATTATCTTCAACTATTAATTAATAAATCTTAATTATTAATCAATTCTTTAATAGAAAATAATCAATCATTAATTACTTTAAAATTAATTAATTGAACTTAATTAACCAATTAATTATCTCTTAATCATTAATTAATAAAATTTAATTAACAACCTTAATTTACAAATTAATTAAAATTAATCAATCCTTAATTATGATTAATTAACCTTCATTAGATTAATAACCTTTGTAATTATTAATTAAGAAAACCAAATTAAAACTTAATTACTAGTTTAATTAGTTAATTAATAATTAAAATTTAATTAATCATTAGTCATTAATTAAATCATCATAATTATTAGTTAATTAAATTAATAATAATACTTAATTAATTACTTAATTAACCCCATTTAAAATAATAATTAAATTAATTAATTAACTTAAAATTTCTTAATTAACTTATTAATTACAAATCATTAACATGATTATTATTCAAGATAAAACATTATCTTAAATTAATATTGAAAAACTTTACTTGACATAAATCATTAATTAGTTTATGATATAAAGTAATCATCAATTACTTTCCTTAATTATTAATTAACAATTCCTTAGTTAATCAATTATTTAAAACTTAATTGTTAATTAATAAATTATTATTCACTACTTAATTTAAATAAAACATTTACTTATAATTTCCCCTTTTATATTCCAAAATAAGTTTTGAAAATAACTTTAAGGTTTTTAACTTAAAAACATTTTAAACCCTTCATACAAATTCAATCATATAATCAATTAAATTTAAAGTAATAAGTTCTCAAGAATTTAATTTAACTTAATTTTTAAAAGTTTTAAAACTTACTTTAATTTAAATTATAAAATTTGTTTAAGCATTTAAATTTGGATTCAACCCATATATACATAAATCCAAGAACAAAGTACATCTTCTTTTCTTCTTTATTTTTTTAAAACAAATTTAATTTTAAAATTTTAAAAACTGTTTAATTTAAAACTAAAAAAAAACTGTTAACATAAAAGTTTAACCCCTGCACACAAGACCCCAGAGACCACGCGAGTTCCCTCCCGAGCCATCTTCCTAATATCCCGAGACCTGCTTCGAGAAAAGCAACCCAAAACAAAATACAAACTGCAGACACCAACCAGTCTCCGTGCAACTTGCACCGGTGCCGGAACCATTCCGACCAACGTCGAACCCACCGACAAGTTTCTCTACAACCCTACAAACATCTCCGACCCACAGAACATCAACTCCTACCTCGATTCAAAATCGAGTACCCATTGTCGAACAGAACCCCAAATACCATCAGGAAACTTTCCCTGAACCCTCGCCTTCGATCAAGTACAAATGCCACAACTCCGGCCATCGGTTGCTGACCTACCGCACATCATTCACCTAAAATTATATCAAGCTCGATGTAGAGATGTAGATGCAGTTGACCAATATACAGTAAGAACCCAAAACTAGGTTAAAAACAAATCACGAGCAAATTCACCATCCACAATGGATTACAAATCCTTCAACCATTTTTACTGCACTCTCTAATCCAACCCCTAGCTTCATGATGAATCTTGAGCAACCCAGATGCTCAGATCAATAGAAATTTGCAAAAACCCAATTCCCAGTTGAACTTCAAATACTCACTTAACACAATTTAAAAACTGTGAATTTCTTTTCAAAATTCATAATTTCAAATGATACTTTAGTTTATATAATTATTTTAACCAAATTAAATACTTGGTTTCAAACATTTATGATATTTTGTTACAGCATTATTTGTTTCCAAAAGAATTTAAAAAAAACAGAGACTTTGTTCTTTCTTTAGTTCTTAATTAATACTTAAACTAATTTATCTTGTTTAAATCTAAGACTTAACAATTGTTTAAATCGAATAACTTGAAGATTTAATTTTTCTCAGATCCTAGAGTAAAGTACAGAGAAGAAAAAAATAAAACCAACATGCACAGATTTAAAGCCTTACAACACAATTTGCAGATTTGTCTACACAGATATAAACTTGTGTGTGTATATATATATATAATTAACATCATCACAAAATTATATGAAATCAGATAATTACTGCTCTAATTTTATAGTAAAAATGTTTACTCACCTCAATCTAAAAGAAGTGCAGAGGTTTTGAAGATGAACTGGAAGTTGCAAAAGACTATGAACCCGAAGCCTTTAAAACAGAAATGTCTCATCCTTTTCAAATTGCTTTTTAGATTTGCATTTTGAAAAACTAGTAAACACTTGAGCTTGAAGCTTTAAAAACTGGAGCTTTGAAACTGAATTTGTTTCAGGTAATACTTTTAACAGATTTGCTTTAAAAACTGGATTGAAGTTGAAAACTTGAAAAGCTAGCTTTGAAAACCATGGCCTCTGGAATTTGAAATGCTATGAACATTCTGATTAACTTGCATGCATTTGGAAATTGAGGCAGATATGGGGATTGAAAACTTGCATGCGCTAAAAAGATGATGCAGATTACTTGAAATTTTTAAAACAGGCTATGATTTTGTTTTGAAGACAACTGCAGGCATGCAGTTTGATTTGCACTAAAATAAAATAAAAAGGTTACAGGTTTTTGATATGAGCATGGTTTGAATTGAGGAGTAAATGCAGGCTTGGTAAAAAAAATTGTACAAGAAGATAAATTTGCAGATTTTATTTTTGAGAAAAATTTCAGGTTTTCATTTTGAGGATTGTTCAGATTTTCTGGTTTTGGATGAGTAAAAGTTTGCATTGATGATTCAAGGTTCTTTTTCAGGAATGAACAAAAGTTTTAAAGAAAAATAAAGATTGAGGAAATGGTGTTTATATAGGCAAGTTTCAGATTGAATAAATTAAAAAGAAATAGAAAAACATATGGACACTTGTCTTATAAATCATAAATATTTAACACTTTTTAACATAGTGTTTTAGAACTAAACATTTGTCAAAATGAGTTTGTTTTTAATTCTAAAGAAATTTAAAAAGCTTTTTAAATTATTTTCCTAATTAACAAACATGTTTTCTAAATTTTAAAAATACTCTCTGATTAAATATCTAATAAACAAATACTCTTATACATTTATAAATGTATGCTAAATTTATATAAAATACAATCTTTGAAAAGAATGAACCAAATGTAATTTAAATAAAATTATAAAACATTGCAAACTCATTTGAAAAAAAAATGCTATTTCAAAAGCCTTGTATTTATTTTATTAAATAAACAAAAATCAAATTTCTATAGGTAAATTTCTATAAAAAGAAAAATACAAAACAAATCTTTATTTTTAATTAAAAACATTTTCTATATATTTTAAAACCAAACTATATTATTTTGAATTCAAATTTATATTCAATGTCAAATTCAATTTAAAAATCCAAATCTACAATCAGTTTAAATAAATAAACATTAATTTTCAAAATAAGCTTATTATTATTTACAAATAATTTATCCTATCTTAAAAATCAATTTAAAATACACAGATACAGATATATTTAAACACATTTATAAATTTTGAACACAATAAATCTATTTAGAATTTTTCTACACAAACAAAATAAATATCCTTAATTTAAAACCAATTTATAACCATAATTAAGACATTATATTTTTATTACTTAGTTATTTATTTTTGAAAATTACATTTTATCAATTCAAATAATTAAAATTAAGAGATTATCAACATTTTAAATTCCTTGAAATTCCGGGATATTACGTGAATGTTTTGGAGAATTTATGGGACCCATCTAGCCTTGTCATGGACGTCCATGGAAAGAGCAAAAAGGGTTGGAAAATCCAAAGGTTGGATCTAGATTTTGAAAGAAAGGTGTTAAGGAAATAAAGGAGGAAATTAATATTTTATTCCCTCTATAAATATCATACTTAACTCCTATTTCCTCAGTTAATCATTTCTCTGTCATTTTTGGCTGAAATCTTAAAGCAACAAAAATAATAATTGCACTTAATTGGTTCAAACAAATAAAAGGCGGTTCTCTTTCTTCTGTAAAGCTTGGAGCTGGGATTTAGGATCTAGGAGAAACTCTTTCAATTAAGGTGCATTCAAGAGCATGAATAAGGTTTAACCTACACTCACTATGGCATTGTACACCTAGCTATTTAATTGCTTTAATGAAATTGTATGTGTTGAGCCCAGAAAATGGCACAACGCCCAAAAACGAATAGAAATATAGAGGTCTGGCAAAAACTATTAGTAAAACAAAGAGTACACCAAAGTTTTTATAGCCATTCGAAAAATCAATGGCCTACGTCCACTGTATTGCTATTGATTATGGGTTATAGTCACAAGTAATAAGAGTTTTGAGTTCTAACAGCTTAGAGCAGCTGATAGTAATTTTATGACTGGGGTTGAGGAGAGATAGAAGATGAAGAAAGCAAAGTGCCAAAAGTCCTCCAAATGCTATAGGTGTTGTATTTATAAGGAAGTCATCCAGTAGGATCTTCAGATACCAATGTACCAAGTCTAATTTAGATCCAAGAAGACATGTACGGAATACGAAGTCCCTAAGTTGTAAATTACTCGGTACCGATCTGAAGTGGTTGGTACCGACCTATCTTTTTTAGGGTTGGTCACCCCATCTTCTTTCCTGTAATATTCTATCATGATCCATTGTGTTCCAGGCACTTTTCCTTAGAAGTCATGTTCTTTCCAAAGAGTTCTAATATCACCGGTACTTGTCTGCTTTCCTTTAGAACATCCTTAGAGTTGTGCACCTACTCTAAGAAATAGGCCTCGAGACGATCATTCCTCTAGTGGATGATAGGTCATAGCCCAAGAAGCTAATATGTAGCACAAAAAGTGGTTAGTACCGACCAGAAAGTGGTCGGTACCGGTCTATTTCCATAGCCCAACATACCCCAAATTACCGAGTCCATTCATTTTGTCCTTACAAGCATGTTTCCAAGTCCATGAATCATTTTGTCTTCATCTTAATGTCTAGATTCATTTGTAAACTACCTGGTTAAAGAGCCAGATATCACTTCCCCCTTAAAGTATGCTTCTATAGGAAATAAAGCATGCTCTCGAGAAGAGAAGCACTTGCTATTATCCTTAAACGTCGATTAGTTATCCAAGAGTTGCCTTTAAGCGTTGTTTCTATTCCATTGATATCCGTTCAATTGCTTATTTAGTAGTAATTCCATTCTACATGCTAAGGATAAAATCTACACTCAGGAGATCGTTCCATGCCTTAGTCAAGTACGTTTTGCCTTCCTACTTTTCCACTTTCCAATTCTAGTCAAAAATTCATCTCAGTACCGGCCTGTTTTTCTCAGTACCGACTAGAATTGTCCATCATTTTGGTAGTATAAATATTTAAGAACATGGAACATTTGTCTCGCTTTTTATTTTTAGTCTCCTTTCTGTTTCATGCCTAAACAATCCTATAGCTTGTAATTTGTGTCGACCTAAAGCGGCCATACCTCTTCATCCAAACCAATCGCCCTTGCCTTCTACAATCTATCGCTGTCTACCTAAAAGCAATGCCATCACTTTAACTCTACTTCGACCATTGTCGTTGTGTGTAATGATTATTTCATCGATTTATTAAACCTTGAGATAAATTTGGACTTGAATTTGTTAAGGTTGGTGGTCATTTCCTTTGTGGTGGTGGTAGTGGTTGTTCACGGTCGTGCTTGGGGTTCGCCTATAGCCATTGGATGAACGAGCATCAACTTATGACCGATCCTTGAACCAAATTTTTTGCCAACTCTATATTCCTGTAACGAGTTGAATTGGCATCATGTTGTTTACAATTTTATAAAACCTTTGTATTTCCATCGATTCACAAACCATGAGCATACTTTGCCAATAAATGATTGATCATAAGTTATTGTTCATGGATTCCAACATTCAAATGATTCGATTGCATAGCATTTCCAATTATTGCACTTCGCGTGTTCCTATCTAAGAAAGACTTCCATATCACTCTGGACTATGGTACCGTTATCGATTATTCGACAATAATGGTTAAAATCCAATGTACAGTTCGTTCGTATGACATGGCTTGTTTTTCTTACGTGGGCGAGCTATTTACATAACGTGGCCCATTCGTTATGTACATGGCTCAATAAATACCCTACATAGATTAAAATTTTCACTTGCCTCGGTCAACATTCAGAATTCAATTGGTCAACACACATCGACATTCGTTGGATTCTGATCATCGGCCACATTGGTTCACATTTAAACTAAAATTCCAAAATAAACATACCTAACCGTGTTGAACGCCAAGTTTTTCTATCCAGAAAGACTTACCATTCTCTTAAATTAATGTTGGTGTCAGGCCATCAACTTCTCCTGAAGCTGGGTCCACCACTGCTCAGGCTTCAGCTTCCATGCCATTCGGACCTAAGCGTTCAATTACTACTAAGTTGCAAAGAATAATCATACCAACAGAACCGATTCAAGATTAGCCTCCTCCTTTAAATGAACATATTAGCTTAAGAGTTCTGAATGATCTGCCTAAACAAATGCCAACGATGTCAAAAGCACATAGAAGTCTGCCTAACTAATCTCGCTACCAGTAGTGTGACTTTGGAACTGATGTGAGACATCGCTTATGATAAGTACCCATAGTGGGTACGAGATTATTCCCAATTCTATAGGATAAGTCTGCCCAATGAACCTAGCTACCAGCACCTATGAATAGTCGTACTAATGTGGGACGTCAAGGTTTATGTTATGGGCCATAGTATATAGGACCTGCTTCTAGGTCGGGGTATTAAGTGGCTATTATATGGTCCGGTTCCTTCCTTCTTAAGAAGTATTAAATGGTCCAGATTTTCATTTAGGTGCGGTAGTGGGAATCTCGAGAGAGGTTCGCTTTGGGGTCGATGTATTTAGTGGCTATTATAATGTCTGCATCTTCCTAAAATGAAGTATTAAGTAGCTTAGTGAGGTTTCCTGCGATGTCAGTTAGGGGGTACTAAAGAGAAGTCCGCCTTGGGTTAGGTATTAAATAATAGGGACCTTCCTAGGATACAGATATTAAATGGTTAGAGTCTACCTAATTTCCATTAAAAAGGTATTAAATGTCTTAGGTACTTTCTTCCACATTTTTAGGACACGACTGACAGTAGTTGTGTGGGACTAGAAAAGGGCCTTTGGCCTATAGTTGAAGGCACGATATAGAGTTAGACTGGAAGATCGTAAATTATGGAGTTGGATGGGAAGAGCATAACTTATGGAGTTGGACTGAAAAGGCCTTCAGGCCTACAGTTAGAGGTATTCGATGTAGGATATAGTATATGATGCGTAAGAGATATTAGTTATTGAAATGATACTTCCCAAATACTATTATGGTAAGACTTAAGGTTTTTATTCACCATACATTGTTATTCTTACCCCCTCCTCATTACAATACACATGTTAGGGAGACGATGTTGATTAAGAAGAAGAAGGTAAAGGCGAAGTCCCGTGGTAGTTTACCTATCTATTTATGTTTTTATATATTTTGTTGCACCTAGTTTCAGACATGTTACAACTGTTTTTGGAATATTGTATTCTGGATATTTGGTATGATATATTTTATTTCTGTCAATTGGATTTTCTATGAAATAGGTACATATTTCTGATATTATATTTTATTTTGTCCTTTCTGCTATGAGATTCTGATAGCAAAGATAGATGGCTCTGTATATTGTTCATTATATCAATTTACCTACTAACAGCTGGCTTTGAAATGAGCCTAAGGTTCGATGGGATTTTATTGAGTTGAAAGCTAAGTAATTGATATCGGTATTGGGTACATATTGGTTAAATACATATGGGATAATTTAAAATACTCTGATAATATCGGTAAAATATCAAACATGTATGAACATGTTATAAATGATACTGAACTATGTTATAATTTTATATTGATTTAAATATTCAAATATTTAGATAAATAATTCCAAATAATCTTCAAAGACAAGTTGCATGTAGTTTACAAACCTATTTATTGACATATTCTATTTTATATAAATAATAATATTAGCTCGTAAAACCAAGAAATTTGTATAATGTGCATCTTTATTATTTTCTTTGTTTTTATACTCTATTCATTATTTTTAAGTCATCAAATCATCTATATTTCTTTCCTAATTTTCCATACTTATAATTTCGTCATTTTCATATTCACTTAATTTATAAAATAAGCAATACTAATTTGATACAAATTACTAATTTAGCCCGTTCCTTATCGTAATGTCAAAGAAATAACTTTACCATTCTTCATTTTTTAATTTTGGATGCATGATAATAAATAATAAAATGAATTTTCATAAGCTAACTTACCAACTAGAAATGGTAAACAAAAAATAACTAAAAAGAGAAATAGGTGTTTCATGATATTGTTTTTAGCGGTAAAGTCTTCAAGGAAAATAAAACATATACAAAATGGAATAAGTATAGTTTTGTTTATTAAAAAAGACTAATAAAGAAGCCTAAAACTATATAGCTAAAACTAAAAAAATTAGTGCATTGAGATTTTTATAATGGTCTAAAAATTATCATTCACCCTATTCAAAAAAAATTAAGAATGTGAAGAATTTTATATGTAAAGATATTTTCTCTACACATACAATAATAAATGTTATTCTTATACTGGGTATTTTACACTAAATATCGGAATGATATATCGGAAAATATATGGCGATATATCGGCAATGATATTTTGAGATAAAATATCGGCTTAGGAGAGATATGAGATATATCAATAATATATCAATGATATTATCTGATATTAACTACTTAGGTCAAAAGTTAGGGCCGTATCGAGGTGGGTTAAAATGCAAATCGATAAATTGTTGGTGGGAAACCACTGAAAAAATTCTATTTGGACCAGATTTGGTTCATGAGACTCGAAAAAGGTAGAAATGATTAGGCAGTGAATGAAGGCCGCATATGACCATCAGAAATCCTATGCTAACAAGCATAGGAAGGAATTGGAGTTTGAGGTAGGAGATATGGTGTCCGCTAAGGTATTAACATCGAGGTTTGTCGGACCATTATCGTTTTTAGAAAGGGTAGGGAAACTTGCATATCAAGTAGAGCACTGGAGAAGTTGGTAGGTGTCCATGACGTTTGTTATGTTTTGCACTTAAGTAAATGCGTCCACGACACCGCCACCATAGTATACCATGATCAGCTGGTAGATACTGAGAAAAATTTGATAATATCCTATGCCACCACATGCATAGTGGAGCATAGAACTAGGAAGCTCCACAATAAAGAAATTAGGCTGGTCCGGGTACAATAGAGAGATAATCCAGCAGAAAGCAAATGGGAAATTAAAGAGAAGATGAAGTCTTCTCGTCTTAAGCTTTTCCCTGGTAAACTTTATCCCTCCAAAATTTTGGTTTTTCGTTGCATCGTGGTTGCTAGATTGGATGGTAGGGGATGGTTGCCATACTTTTTACTTTTATTTTTGCACTTATGCATAGTTTTATGCAAACATAGGATGCTTACATACATGCTTGTATGTCATGATCTTGCATTAATGCTAGAACTAAGCTCATCTATAGTATGTTGCATACATAATGACATTGCACTTTTATTTTAGTGGATGTTTTGTAGATAACTTGGTTGTATAACATGGATGTTAAGTGCACGTTACACTATACGTACCTTAGGGATTTCGGGGAGGAAATTCTTTTAAGGGGCGGGGGGAGAATGTAACACTCCGCAAAAAGGAATAAGCCTAAAAATAGAAATCTTGCAAATATCAAAATTTGGCTGTGCAAGTTGGACCATTGCATTCGTGGCTATTTTCTGAACAACTCTTTTATATAAGTTTTGTAATTGGAGCTAGAACGGAAAAGTTGTTGACGTTTGAATTTCGAATTTAAAATAATTCGAATGGAATTCAAATATATAAATTTAATTAATGTTAACAGATAATTAATAACGTATTAATCGTGTAGTATAAATGGTTAGTAATTAACATTAAAATCCAGAGGAAGGAAGTTAAGGATAAGTTTGAAAATTAATCAATAATTAAAGGTGATATAAGAAGTTTTCCTTATATGACCTTAATACAAAATATAGTAAGGAGCATATGGTTGTATGTTAGGAGAGTGGAATTATGACCAAGTTATAGGGACGTGAGGTCAGTGAAAAGCACATAAAAATCCGCCCAGCCAGTCTGGCTACCAGTAGTGTGACTTTGGGACTGATGTGAGGCATCTCCTATAAAAAAACCCCGTGGTGGATGTGAGGATAGTTCTAATTCTAGAGGGCAAGTTTGCCTAGTTAATCTAGCTACCATTGTCTACGAATAGTCAGACTAATGTGAAACGTCGCAGTTTGGATTAGGGTTGTAATACGTAAGGCCTACTTATGGGTCAGGGGTATTAAGTGGCTATTGTAGGGTCCGTCTCCTTTCCACTTAAGATGTATTAAATAGTTGAGATTTTCATTTAGATGCGGTAGTGGGGAATCTCGAGAGAGGTCTGCTTCGGGGTCAAGGTATTAAATGGCTATTGTAGGGTTCACCTCTTCCGATAAAGAAGCATTAAGTGACCCGATGAGGTTTCGTGCGATATCAATTAGGGAGTACTAGAGTGGGGATAGCCTTAGGTTAGGTATTATATGATGAGGCCTGCCTAAGATATAGATATTAAATGGTTGGAGTACGCCTAATTTCCATCAAAAAGGTATTAAATGGCTTGGGTATTTTCTCTTACATTGTTAGGCGTGACCAACGGTAATTGCGTGGGACTAAAAAGGACTTTTGAAATATAGTTGATGGTAAGCTATAGAGTTGGACTGGAAGAGCATAAGTTAAAGGGTGGACAAAAGTGCGTAAGTTATAGAGTTGGACTGCAAAGGCCTTCGAGCCTATAGTTGGAGGTATTCGATGTAGGATATAGTCTAGGATGCGTAAGACATATTATGTATCAAAGTGATACAACCCAAATACTATTATCGTAAGATTTGAGGTTTTCATTCACCAGATATTGTTGTTCTAACCCCCTTCTCATTACAATGCATAGGTTAGGGTAGACGATGCTATTTTAGAAGATGTAGGTGGAGGCAAAGTCCCATGGCAGTTTACCTATTTATTTATTTATGCTTTTATACATTTTGCTGTATCCAGTTTCAGACGTGTTATTTTTTAGGGATATTGTATTCTGGATATTTGGTATAATATGTTGTATTTCTGAGATTTGGATTTTTAATGAAATGGGCACATATTTTTGATATTATATTATATTTTATCCTTTCCGCTATGAGATTTAGATAACATAGATATATAACTCTACATATTATCCATCGTATCAATTTTACCAGCCAACAACCGGCTTTGAAACGAGTCCAAGGTTCGAAAGGTTTATTGGGTCGAAAGTTAGGCCTATTTTGTGGTAGGTTGCCATGCAATTCACTTAATTGTTGTTAGGGGAAAACCACCGACAAAATTCTACTTGGACCAAATTTGATTCGCGAGACCTCGAAAATGATAGAGATGATTAGGCATCGAATGAAGGCCGCACAGGACCATCAGAATCCCTATGTTGACAAGCAAAGGAAGGAATTGGAGTTTGAGGTAGGAGCTATAGTATTAGTTAAGGTTTCTCCTCTTATGAAGGTTATGCCATTTGGTACATTAAAGAAGTTGTGCTGAGGTTGTTGGGCCTTTCTTGATTTTAGAAAGAGTGAGGAAACTTGCATATCGAGTGGAGCTACCAGAGATGTTGGCAGAAGTCCATGACGTCTTCTATGTTTTTCACTGGAGGAAATGCCTTCACAGCACCACCACCATAGTAGAGCCAAATCAGTTAGTAGATATTGAGACGGAGTAGAAAGCACCTCATGCCACCACACGCATAGTGGAGCATAGAACTAGTAAGCTCCTCAATAAAGAAATTAGGCTGGTTTGAGTACAATAGAGAGATAATCCGACATAAAGCATATGCGAAACTGAAGAGCAAATAAAGGTTTCTCATCCCGAGCTTTTCTCTGATAAACTTTCTCTCTCTAAAATTTAGGTTTTTGGTTGCGTCGTGGTAGCTAGTTCGGATGGTAGAGGATGGTAGCCACACTTTTTACTATTATTTTTGCACTCATGTAGAATTTTATGGATACTTAGCATGTTTTCATACACGCCTATATGTCATAATCTTGCATTCGTGCTAGGACTGAGCTCACTAATAGTATGTTGCATACATAATCACATTGCATTTTGGGTTGAGTATATGATTGTGTAGATAACTTGGTAGTATAACATGGATGTTAAGTGCACGTTACACTATATGTCCCTTAGGGATTTCGGGGATGAAATCCTTTTAATGGGGAGAAGGTAACAGCCTGTAAAAATTAATGAGAAATTAAGTATTAAGGATAAAAATGAAAATTTTGCATATGTCGAAATTCGGCCATCAAAGTTACACAATCATGTTCATGACGATTTTCTAATTAGCTTTCACATATATGTTTTATAATCAAGCTCAAACGGAAAAGTTATTGACGTTTGAAGTTTTCAAATTTAAAATACTTAGAATGGAATTCAAATTCTAAAATTTAATTAATGTTAGCATGTAATTTATAAAGTATTAATCATGTAGTATAAATAGGTTAGCAATTAGCATTAAAATCCACGGGAAATAAGTTTAGGATAATTATGGAAATTAATCCGTAATTAAAGATGAAATAAGGAGTTTCCCTTATATGGCGTTAATAAGAAAAGCAGTGAGGTGTATATGGTAGTATGCCAGAAGAGTGGAATTATCACTAAGTCATAGGGATGCGAGTTCAGTCAAAAGCACACATAAGTCTGCCCAACTAATTTGTCTATCGGTAATGTGACTTTAGGACTGATGTGAGACATCGCCTATAATAAACATCCACTGGGACATGAGGTTAGTCCCGATTCTAGAGGATCACTCTACCAAGCTAATCATGCTATCCATGCCTACGAATAGTCGGACGAATGTGAGATGTCATAGTTTTGGTTACGGGACATAATATATAGGATTTGCTTATAGGACAGGGGTATTAAGTGGCTATTGTTGGGTACGCCTCCTTCCCACTTTAGAAGTATTAAATGTTCAAAATTTTCATTTTGGCGTGGTTGTGGGGCATCTCGAAAGAGGTCCGCTTCGAGGTTAAGGTATTAAGTTGCTATTATAGGTCCTTCTCCTGCCATAAAGAAGTATTAAGTGGCCTGATGAGGTTTTATCCAATGTCAGTTAGAGATTACCAGAGAGGGCCGTCTTAGGTTAGGTACTAAATGATGGGGACCTACCTAGGGTATAGGTGATAAATGGTCATAGTCTGCCTAATTCCAGTTAAAAATGTATTAATTGGCTTGGGTACTTCCTCTCACATTGTGAGGACATGACAAGCGGTAGTTGAGTAGGACTGGAAAGGGCCTTTGGCCCATAGTTGAAAGTAAGTTATAGAGTTAGACTGGAAGAGTGTAACTTATAGAGTTGGATTAGAAGAGCGTAAGTTATGGAGTTGGATGGAAAGGCCTTTCGGCCTATAGTTGGGGGTATTTGATGTAGGATATAATATAGGATGCGTAAGACATATTACTTATCACAATAATACTTCCCAAAAACTATTACGGAAAGACTTTAGGTTTTCATTCATCAGATATTGTTATTTTGACCCCTCCTCATTATACACAGGTTAGGGAAGGCGATGTTGATTTAGAAGATGAAGGTAGAGGTGAAGTCCCATGGCAGTTTACCTGTCTATTTATGTTTTTATAAATTTTATTGCACCTAGTTTTATACATGCTATTATTTTTTTAGGATATTGTATTCTGGATATTTGGTATGATATGTTGTATTTCTAAGATTTAGATTTTCAACAGAATGGGTGCATATTTTTGATAGAATATTTTATCTTTTCCGCTGTGAGATTCTGATAGTATAGATAGATAGCCTGTATATTGTTCATTGTACTAATTTTACCAACCAACAATCGGCTTTGAAACTGGTCTAAGGTTCAATGGGATTTTATTAGGTCAAAAATTAGGCCTATTTCGTGGTGGGTTGTTACAGATCCTTTCTCTTGTTTTCGGTGTTATAGGCAGAGATAGATTCAGAAATCTCCAGTACTAAATTTCCAAGGAGAGAAAAGGCACTCCCTATTCGTACCTACCTCACTCCAGCTATTGCAAAAAGAAGAAAATAGAAGAGGAGATCTTAGAGAAAAGATAGAGAATGAGAGGGGGAAAGACCACCAGGCTGAGAGGTATCGAAAGAAGAGGCATGCCGAAATGAGGCATCCCTATGACCATAGAAAGAGGAACAAAGATTCACATGTCCGTCATGGTTCCTCCTCCAGCATTCCTCCGCCTCATTCTTAACCTCATATTCGTTTGTAACAACAAATTTCAGCTTTGCTTTCACTTGCACTACCATTTCCCCTTGATCCATAGGAATCATCATTCCTCCAACTCTCATTCTAGCTCCATCCTATCGCATGCATGCCGCTTTCCCCGATCTTTGCTTAAACGGTATCATGTTTAACCTTGATGTTAAAAATATTCCTAAAGAAGAAGAAAACTGCAATGTAGAATGTGTTTAGGAGCTTATTGACTAAGGCTATGACCGAAAGAAGCTTTGCCATGCCTCATCCAGCTTAACCAAATCAACTAAGCAAACATCCAGTGGTTTGAATCTTAAAAGAAAACTTATGACAACCTCATATAAGGCTGCAAAGAGGATTTAGATAATATAAGGAAAGAGAGAGATGCGGTTTTGAAATCTATGGCAAAGGCCAAAAGCCTGATGGAGGAGATGAAATGGGCCCGCAAACAAGTCGAGATCGTAACAAATGACCTTTTTTAAGAAAAACTTAGTCCTCACCGCGAAGGATGATAGTATGCTAGCAAAGGATAAAACTATTGAGGACCATGAAACTGAAATCTAAAAGTTCTGAGCCAAAAAGAGAAGCTTGAATCTGAATTGCTCTTGTCAAAGACTTATACGATGGGCTCAAGTTGACCATACCACACTCGTCCATGATCTAAGTGAGCTGAAAGAGCAAAGTGAGAAGATTTGAATACCACCCTTTAGCTATTTTTTTGCTAATTTCATTCAATATAAGAACTTGACATGTTTAGGAAGTGCTAACCCAGTTACCCTTGTCGATGCCTGTAAAGAAGCACTGCCATGTAGAGGTATTCGGTGAAGGCCTCACTAAAGATGAGTTGAAAGCCAAGTACCTTGATGTTGAAGATATCCTAAACTCGAAGAAGGAAAAGCTATTTTATTCGTTGAAGATGCTATTACAAAAGCTGTCGATCAATCTCCCATCGACCCGAGCGCATCAGGTCAGGCAGAATCATCAACTCCTAGATCCCAAAAGCTTGAGGTGGATATCCTAGTAACTGAGGGGGGAAGCTCCTAGGCCACCTGAGTTATTCTAGCTTCTATAGTGATTACTTCTATTGAACCCTATGTTTCCTTCTTTGTTGATCCACCAACTCAGCATTCACTCGAAGATGAAAGAATCTCTAAGTCCCCTATTCAGTAACCGAGCCCTGGCAAAGATATATCCAATGTTTCTCCAGTATTCGAAGTCCTTCGATTCTTACCTGAGACTGTAACTAACCTCTACTTCTCTGTTTGTGATGTTATGGATTATTTTTTCTCTTCCACATCTTCCGTCGCAAATTGCTCAAGGCATGGACACTACCGCTACCATAGCCGAGTCAACCTCTGTGACCGCTGGACTTGTCTTTCTGAGCCTTACTTCTAGCTCTACTCGGATCCTAATTCAGAGAGGGTTGCTGCTTTAAAGAGGTTGGATGACATTTCCCAATCCTTGGGGATGACATTACCATAACCAGCGCCTTGTACCTGATCAGATCTATTTCTATGGCAGAGAAGTAGAAAATCGACATGTCCAAGATCAAGATTAAAAATGAACCTCGTCTTAGGAAGCCTACAAGCACTGAAAAGCCAAAATATTCTTGTCGTATCCTTCCTACCACTATCCATCATCTGAAGAGAAACAACACCAAAACTATTAATGAGTCTTTCGAGTCCCCTATCATCCGTCCTAAAGATCATACCACCCCTTTCGAAGACAACACACCAAAAGATGAGAAAGGCCAGAAGAGGCCTCATGATTTCTTAGATAGCAAGACCGGGAATAAGAAGAAGGATAAGAAGAAATAGATTAATAACCGAGATAGAGTCTGTGTGTCTATTTTGGAGTTGTACCTTTTTGTTTTTCCATTTGTTGTATATAGACCATGTTTGTACAGGAGCGGCCCCTAAGAGTTTTGATGTATATAAAAAGTGATGTAATGAAAGACTACTTTTCCTTCCAATCTCTTTGTTCCATTTACATTTCCATATTTTCATATATTATACCTGCCTATATACATCTGCCTGCATATATAGTATAACTGCTTGTACTGCAATATTTGGTACTATGCATGTTTGCCTCCATGCAATGCTTTTATCTACTATAACTCTGTGGATCTAAATAAATTGTTTGCAATTTCTTTAGTAATATTCCATTATTTAGTCATGTTTACTTCTGCCAATGTGTTCTATTTGGCTAAACAAAACTATAATTTAACAACTCCATGATGGTTCATATTTACTCTTGGTCAAGTTTCCTTGACCATTGACAAATAATAAATAATCCAAGTTCCATGATTTTCCGATATCCTGAACACACAGCAGCTAGAACAACTGTTCCTGACATTCTTGACCTTATCGATAACTTGACGTAATTGGAGTTGTTCATAAAGTTACACTATTAAACCTCGATGAAGCAAACCCTGCTAGGTGCGAGTGAAATCGTACCTTTTATGTGGTCTTACCATACAATGAGTCCTATTTTGGTGTCTCATTTCTCCAAGTGCCATAATTCGGGCATCGACCCTCGAATTTGCCTATTGTTGAGCATCGATCGAATAATAACGTCATTGGGCAAATTATCCTATTGCTTCCAGGCCAATTATATTCTTTCGACCCTGCTTATGGACCGGAGGAATCTGATATTACCTATTTTCATTTTTCAATGATTAGCCTCTCTTATCCTCAGCCAAGCTCATCCTGCTTAGCTACAAGCGCGGTCGTGGAAGTCCTGTCCATTCATCAGTTCCTATCTTCCATAACCAACGACTCAGACGCCTGTCTTCGGGCATCCACTCCTAACTACACTTATTCCTTGGCATTAGCCAAGAGTATCTGTTGACCATCCTCGCTTATCCTCGAACTAGCATTTCATGTCACACCTTAAATAGGTCGTAAGAAATCCAATTGTGCACTAGTTTCTATCTCTAGAAACTAGCACTTTAATCGCCTTATTCTAAGCATTCCTTCTTGATGTTGCTATTATTGAGCAACAATCAACAATTAAAGGATGGGATCGAATTGTCCTATTGACCCCTGTGATTATACTCCTTAGTACTGATCCTAGACTAAAGGGATTGGTACCATTTTCGAGTAACTGAACATACTGCTAATCGAAAAGCACATGATTTTCATACAAGAGCATGGCTCCATTGGTTCAAGAAGCTAACTTTTATTTATATACAAAAAACATGGCAAGTCCCACCTTATTACATTGCCCCAAGAATCCCTCGGTGGCTTGTTTGCAAAAAATAAACTAAATAAAACTAAATGAAATAGCGCCGAAGCAAGTCGTTATTCGTTCCTCATGGAATCGGTATTACGTCAATGGTAGCCAGCTTAAACATTCTATATTCAAGTTTTTGGCTGAATGCATAGGGACCTTCCCAATTTGGACCAAGTGCCCCCATTCCTAGGAGAACCCATTTCAAAACGAGATTCCCTACCTCAAAGGTATGGCTACGGACCATGGTATTATAGTGCTATGATACTCTTTTCTGTCTAGCGGCTATTCTTAATTCGGCTTCCTCTCTCTTCTAATCAACCAAATCAAGGGACTCAAGCAAGAATTCCTTATTTACCTATGGTTGGTAGTTCTTTTTATGACGAGAAGAGACTTTCAATTCTATCATGATCACAGCCTCTGATCCGGGCCAAAGCGAACAGCATGTGTCCAGTCGTAGACTTGTGGATCGTCTTGTAAGAGCCCACAATGCCAGTGGAAGCTCATTGACCAAGTTTTCCTTATCTTTAGTTAGCCATTTATTCAAGGTGGGCTTAATGATTTTATTCATGTTCTCTACTTGTCTGTTCTCCTATAGGTGTGCTACCTTCGAAAAGCTTCTCTCAATCTTATATTGATTGCAAAAATCCCTGAATTCGTACTTTTGAGCAAGGTTCCATTATCCATTATAACCTTCTTGGGTGCTCCGAACCTACGGATGATGTTCTTCATTATAAAGTTAATCACCTTTTTCATTGCAATTGTAGCAAGCGGTTCTACTATAGCTTACATCGTGAAGTAATCCACTACAACTATAGCATACTTAACACCTCCTTTCACCATAGGTAACACCACTAATATCAATTACCCATGCCGCAAATGGCCATGCGCTAACCATTTGCGTAAGCTCTATCGATGGGACTCTTAAAACCTGCACAAATCTTTGGCAATGATCGCATCATGTGGTCCAATCAAAAGCACCTCGACTTAACGTTGGACAAAAATATCCAAGTGAAGCGCCTTTTTTGCTAATGTCTGCCCCCAAGCCTAGCTTCTTCCTTGGTTACATACCTGAGCAAGGGGATAGAGAATCCTCTTTTGAAAAGCATTCCTTCTTGCATCATGAATCACGGTTCTTTAAGAAGGAGTTTCTTCCTTTCATTTGCTCTCAAGAGAATTCTCTTGAGTAAATATTCCTTGATTGGGGTCATTGTGACGTCCCAAAATTTTTGACATTTGAAATTAGAATATTTAACTGAATTTAAATATTTGGATGTTAGTTTAACTTGAATTTCAATTATCACTATTTGTTTGGCAAATATTTAATTGATTTTAAATATTGGAAGTTGGGTAAAATATTGAATCTTCAGTTTTAATCCTGTTAAAAATAATTGGAAGGCTTGTAAAATTTATATTGGTAATACTGGAGATAATAGAACTTTTCAAAGTTGAATTTAAAACTGTTTTGTTCAGTTTTGAATTTATATCGTTTAAATCGATATTTAAAAATAGCCTTTCTAGGCACAGTCTCGGAATTCGACGAAACCAGTTCCATTAGATCCATAATAGTGTATTATTATCGAATTTCAATTTTCGTAATGTTTAGAGTGATCGTTTGGTCGCACGATAAGCAAACGCGTTGAAATTTTTATCGAAATTCAGTATAATAATAAGATCCAAAAATCAATCTTCTCCATACGATCGAATTTGGACTCGGAACCTTTTCCATTGCGTTTGGAATAGGGGTTTAACAATATAAATGCCTACGAGATCGAGATTTTGAGTTTTGTTTATCAAAGCGATTTGAATTTAAAATTATATATATATATATATATATATATATATATATATATATAGTTATACACAACAGACAAAATTTAACACGTTTCCATCTTTAAAAGCACGTGTCACTTTTTTTACATGCGTTCGTTTTAAATTAAAAAAATCAAAGCCATAAAAAAATCAAAGAGAAAACGCAAACTCCAAAATCAAAATAAAACGAAAAAAATAAGGGCTTTCATATCTTCTTCAAAAATTAAATCCACTGCTTATTCCTTGTCCTTGACCTCGAGAGTTCAAACTCGAAATCGAATCATTGTCGCATCTCCCTTATGTTCGGATCTAGAATCTAGTTCGTCGAAGGTCACGATGGTTGCTCCTCTTCTCGTATTCAATCGAGCATGACAACACTGACATCTCACTGATTGAGCTCACGCGCTCAGGGTAGAGGTGATGGAGGGATCCGGTCTCAAGCAAATAATAGTGGACGAGCGCCAGGCATCTTTAAGCATCAGTATCGCGATTATGGAAGGGGGGCCGAAGGTTTGAAGCTGCAATTCGCATTTGGTTTTGGAGGGAGCTACGTTGTCATGCTGCTGGTGGAGTCACGATGTTCTCGAGCACAGTGATGGGAAGGCGGGGTTTTCCAGTAATCTATTTAGCTTTTTAATTTTTCAATTTAATTTAATCTGGAAATATATAATTTTTTTGTACAGTAGATATGTACACAGATTGGGAAAATTATATATATATTTAAAAGAACAGAAAGTAGAGATTTATTTTTGCTATTTACTGAAATAAAATGAAGGAATATAATTCATATACATATATAGGGATGTATATAAAAATTAGATTCATAAAATCTATATAGATTATTTTTACAAATATATATATATATATACATATAGTTTCAAAATAAAATATAAATACATTTTAAATTTACTAGTTTATTTTGAAAATAATTTATTAAAGTGATTAATTTGTTTAATTAACTCACTTGATTATTTCAGTTACTAAGAGATTTTATAAAAAGGAATTAGTTTAAAATTAAATTTTTTGATTAAAATAAAATTATTAAATGGTAGTTGGGTTGTTCAATTTGTTTCGAATATTAATAAACTTCATAAATATTGATACAAGGTCTAAATCATGGAGAAACAAGTCGAGTTGGAAATGGATTGCAAAACAAAAGCAAAGATGAGATCTTCTCACTCAATCGAAATAATTAGAATTTAAATTATTGATTGATTGTTTGGATGTGATAGTATATATTGATAATATATATATATATATATTGGAGTAATTGATTTCTCGCATTATATAGCGGATGAGACCCTATGTGCCTCGCATAATAGCGGATGACCCTTATACCGCGATATCCCACCTCGAAGCGGGATTGGTATTTAATTATTGTGCTAACATCTATGGAGGTAGGGAAACAGGTTGGAGGGATCCAACTGGATTCCTCAAATGTTGAATTTATTTCATATGTTGTGATGTCATTTATTAATAATCTGTAAATGATTATATTGGTGATTGAAATTATTGAAGGCTATGGTTTGGCCGAATATATTTTTGGTGTCGTAGGATATCAGAAATATATAATTGGATTTTTGGAAATTAAAGTAGAAAATTTTAAGTAAATTATTTTAGAGAATTGGATATATTTAAAAGAAGGAAATTAAAGGGGTAAAGATTGATTTTGGAAATCCTATTGAATAAATTCCAAGTATAGGGAAAAGATTTTAATAAATGAAAATAAATGGATTTTGAGTAGTATTTTTTAAAAGTTGAAGAGTTTATTCTAAAATTCGGATTATAAAATCTAAATAAAGGTGTGAATATTGGATAATAGTTTTTGAAATAAATTTGGATAAATAAAGGAATAATTTTATGGAGTAAATTTTTGGAAAATCGATTTGGAAATCGATTTGGTGTTTGAAAATAAATTTTTAGAAATCGACTTGGAAATTTATTTGGTGTTTGTAAATAATTTTTTGGAAATCAATTTGGAAATTGTTTTGGTGTTTGAAAGTAAATTTTGGATATCGATTTGAAAATTGTATATCAGTAGATTTCTGGAAATTTAAATTCACGATGGAATTTATAATGGAACGGGTAATTTGTTTTAAAAATAAATAACGGTTTATTTTTAAAGGTGTGAAAGAAAAGTGTACTTCCCTGATAAGCCAAGTACGATTTCAAGCAGATTTTTAAGTAGAAGTTAAAAGTTTTTAAAGTTTTTTTTAAAAGAATGTTTTTGAGAATTATTATTTTAAAATTTTAAAATTTTAAAGATAAATATTTTATTAAATTAGATATAGTAGTAATAATTTAAAAAGTTAATTGGTAAGTATGTTTTATAAAGAAAATTATTAATATAAAATAGTTCTAGGTTAAATATAGTTTGGATAAAATAATTTATTTGGAAAGCTTGTATCGAATTCAATAATCTTTATTTTTAAGTTTGCTTTGGCTTAAGTTTACATGGAAAATTATTATTATAATTTCATAACTGGTATTTAAAATAAAGTGTTTTAAATAGTTTTTATTTAAGTATTTTAAAATATATATTTTTAGATAAAGTGATATAAATTATTTTTAAATCCAAAGTGTTTAGTCTTGGCAAATTTTCAGTGGAAATAAACAATGTTTGAAAATTTATTCCACGAAAGGAAAGTGATTTGAAAATTGTTTTCGAAAAAGGGTTGAAGTATGGATACATATCTTGCGAAGATATTTTGAAATAAATAATTTGGGGAAATTATTTAAATTTGATGGTTGTTGTGAATGTTTTTTGATAGTTAAATAACCGAATATCAATATTGGCCTTTAAAACGGCACTTGAATTTGTTTTTGAAATAAGCGCTCAATAGTCGATTAAGCCGGGAGATGACATTGATTCATAAAACCCATTCGGAATAATAATATGATGAAATGGATTGCATTTGAAGACGGTGGTTGATGACAGCGTATTTTCGAAAATGAAAGGATTACCTGTCGAATGTCTCTGCACTAAATTGCTCCAGTATAGAGATTTATATCACTCTATGTGATGGGGAGTCCGGACGTGATTACGGAATATTCGAATTTGCAAGGACTTCTTTCCTTAATTGGAAGAAGCGCCTTCGGTTCCATTCAGACCCAGGATGGACTTGTGTAGATGTATGTCTGACATTACATTATGAGATATAAAGCTGGTTTCCATCAAATACATTTTTGTTGATGGCAAATAATTTATTCTCTTAGCTTAACACCCTTCTCTGAGACGTACGAGCTTAGAGGTTATGTAGTTGATGGTTACTAGTGATATATTCCTAATTTGGTAATGTGACATGCAAAGTGTTGATCATTGATTGATCGAAGCTTGGCTTTTGTGAGAAGCGTAGCTTTATGGACGAGACTTCGTCGAACCTCACACCCCAAAAATGGTTGAAACAGGAAGGATGCGGAAAGGTTATGGGGGTCGCGCCCGTCAAGGTATGTGCATTTCCTTCTGATAAAAAGTGGTATCTGGTATGGAGCCTAAATATTTAACTTGTGTGGACAAAAATAGGTATTCTGGTATGGAGACCAGATTATTTACTTATGTGGTTTTTGGTTGTTGAGGCGCCTCGATAAAGGTCAGTGACGACCGGAGGGTGGCATAATTGTGACAGTTAGTTACCTAGTGACAGAGGTAAACCCGTCTTTGTGTTGGCCGAGATCTAGTTAGGTTCTTAGGGCATCCCTCTAGAGGCGTACCCTTTTCGAAAAGGAAGTTCCTTAGCCTTGTCCATTTGTTGGAAATCCAAACAAAACAATACAAGCCCTCTACGATTGTAGTTGTATAACCTGCCACCTCAGGTGGTAGCTATAGTAGGCATAATATAATGGTACCTATGCTGGCTAAGATTAATATTATACTTTCGAAATGTTTTCCACACTATGCACTAATAATAATATCAAAAGGATTTTCACGTATCAAGCATGTTTGACTGCTATAAGGAGAAATCACCCCCAAGTGTTCGATTGCATTGTGTGTGTGGCGGGAGGCCTTATCATTTTCCAAAAGCATGAACGGATTTCTTTTCCTTTTCTTTTGTGCAAATAACTGTTTTAAGATCTCACACTAGTCCCATGACTGACCTAGAGTTTATTGTTCCCTTTCTAAACTCTAGGTGCCCATAATTTTCTACACGGCAGCCTAGAGTCAGGTTATCGTTGTTCTGGAGCAAAATCAGAAAAGTATGCTGTGGAGATCAGGAGACAAGCTAGATGGCGAGATCTATCACTTGTATATGATGTTACTTTTCCGCTGTTGTGTTGTATATGACTCTAATGATGTAATGTATAAACTTATATAGTTCTTTTGTTTAAAGATTATTCATTTATCTATTATATATTATTCCGCTACAATTGTGAGATTCTGATATTGTTTCTATATTCTTCTTCTATCTTCTTCTTCTTTAACACTAACAGTTCGGTTTTCCGGCATTCTATTGTTCGACGGTTGATGCAGTGGGCATATTGATGTCGATTTTCGAGTGTCGAAAAATTGGGTCGTTACAATCATCCTTGACTCCTTCTCCTCTTCGATCTCTGAAATCCAGTCAACATCCATTAGGTCGATACTTGGAGTCGATAATACCTCCTTTAGAACCAATCCCAACAATTTTGCATATCCAGAACAAGCAAACTTGGCCAATGAATTAGCCTTCACATTCTCCTCTCTAGATGTGCAATATTGTGTATTACTCTATATTATCCAACAATTCCAGTGCCTTTGTTAGGTAAGACCAAGTCTTGCACCCTTAGCCTGATATTCCTTCTTCACTTGATAAACCACTAGCTACGAGTCATTGAATATATGCAGCGTTCTTACCCCAATTCCTTTGATATCCTTAGCCCTGCCATCAATGCCTCATACTCAACCTCATTGTTCGTCATTGTAAATTCCAACTTCAATGCATAACAAAGTGATCATCCTTCAAAAGGTACAAGCCCTACTCCCACATCTGGACTACATTAGTTCGAAGCTACATCCACAAATAGTTTCCAACGAGAAAGTGCGACCATATTTCCTTCCTCTTCATCGTTGAATTTAATCATCTTGCGTGGTAAACTCAACGATGAAGTCCGGAAATGCCTGCCCGTTTATCACTCTCCTTGGATGGTAAGTAATATCTTACTGACTTTGTTCAACATTCCATTTCAACAACCATCCTGAAGTCTGGGGTTAGTACAAGACCTACTTCAAAGGTTGATCCATTAGCACTTTAACTAGATGAGCTTGAAAATATGGGAGCAGCTTCCTCAATGCAATCATCAAGCAATAGGAAAGTTTCTCCAACTTCGGGTAATTCTTCTTAGCTCAATAAACTGCTTGTTGATATAATGGACCGACCTTTGAATTCTAATGATGCACTAAGTGCATGAGCAGACACTGGCAAATAGATAAAATCCTTCCGTCCAACGACTTGGATAGAACTGGTGGCATCTCTATATGCCTTAGTAACTCCTCGAAGGCATTCTAATGTTTCCATTGTCCATTCGAAGTTCTTCTTTCCTTTTCTGAGAGCATTGAAGAATAGTATATACTATCTTTTGCCTTCGAGATGAACCGATTTAGTGTGGCAACCTTCCCGTTCAAGCTCTGCCACTTCTTTGTGATCAGGATGCTCACATTCCTCAAGGCATTAATTTTCTACGGATTAGCTTCAACGCCCCTTGAATTCACGATAAATCCTATAAATTATCCCGATGCAACTGCAAAAGGGCATTTCAATGTTCTTTACTTCCAAAATACCTTAAACATCTCCGGAAGGCCATCCATGTGATGCCTTGATAGCCCTGACTTCACAAACATGTCATCCACGTATACCTCTATCGTCCCTTCGATTTGCTTCCCGAACACGGAATTCACCATCCTTTGGTATGTAACTTCTGCGTTGTTTAAACCAAACGACATTATCTGGTAACACTATAATCCCAAATCCATTATGAAGCTTGTGTGCTCCTGATCTAGCACATGGATTGATATCTAGTTATAACTAAAATAAGCATCCATAAAAGTGAGCAGCTCATGTCCTGCAGTCCCATCTACTAGCTAGTCAGTCCTAGGCAAAGAAAAACTATCTTTCAAGCATGCTTTATTCAAGTCAGAATAGTCAATACATGTTCTCCACTTTTCGTTTGATTTCTTAACCACATTAGGTTTGAAGCCTATTATGGGTATGAAGCATCATAAATAAAACCATTTGCTTTCAGTTTATCTACCTCCTCCTTCAATATAATAGATCACTACGGACCCAGATTATGCCTTTTTGTTTCACGGATGAAAACTTCGGTCCATATTCAGTGTGTTTCATGCTATCTCTAACGATATCCCACACATATCTGAATGTGTCCATGCAACTACATCTAAATTCCATCGAAGGAAATTGACCAATTCCTTCCTTGATCCAGCGTTCGAGTTCTTAATGCAGAGGTATCTCTTTACATTCTTCCCTATCTCCCATCACTTTGCCTCTCTTAGCTCAGCAACATAACATTCCATACCTACATTTTAGTCTCCTCTAACTGATCCGACCCTACTCTCCATAGGGAACTTCATCATTAAGCACCAAAGAGCTAGTGCTATTTTGAAATCGACAAAGGTCGGTCGGCCCAAAAAGGCATTGTACACTAAATATTCATCCACCATAAAAAATGTCTAAATATGCACTACCTTGCAGTCTCCATCACCTAACTCCATGGAAAAGTCAATTACCCCCGAACGGTTGTTTCGCCTTGCCTATTAATCCTTGAATCCGGATTTACAGGGCTTAACGTCCTTTATACCGAACTTCATTTGATCGAACGTTCTTTTTAGAATATTTTTAGAACTTCCACTATCCACCAAGACCCGATGTACCATAGCAAGGCCAATAACAGCTGTATTCACCATCGGGTTGAAGGTTGGCTCTTTGATTCCATTAGAATCCCTATTTCTAAACATAATATCATCTGCTACCATCCTTTGTTGCTTAGCCGGAGCACCATCCTCTATGGTAAAGAGACTCTCATGTTGTATATGCTTCAACGAGATTACATAACACTCCATTTCCCTTCAGGTTTTCTCTGCCGGATTAGGCCCTCCTATTATAGTATTTATGACTATTCTTCTATTTGTATGCCTGGGCCCCTCTTCTTTGGGTCTAGGTTGATTTCCTTAGGCAATCGACACTTGGGGTCTTGCAGTTTCACTACCGTCCATGGCTCCCTTACATACTGTTGTAATATTTCCTTCCTTATCAACTCCTTGCTAAAATTCCTAAGATGCCAGCACTCGTTTGTGTTGTGTCCATAAGTTTTATTGAAACGATGGCACTTACCCGAGCATCACTTTTCCTCAGTCACCTCCCTCCTAGGCGGCTTTTTGTACCACTTCGTACCATACGTGGAAATGTATATATTTTTCAGAGTACCGTTCAGAGGAATGTATTCACCAGGCCTCATATTCCTCGGGTGCTTCTTGTCTTCATTCCGTTTGCCTCGATAGCCTTGATTTCTCTTTTTTAATTATTAGAATTTCCAATATTTACGGCTACATTACTAATACTCTCACCGGTTTGCTTAATTGCGTCATTACTTTGAATCACCTCCTATGACTCTCCACTATCAGTCTTTTTAGCTGCCTAACCTGCTTCTTCCAAATGCAAGAACTGATTAGCCTTTCGGTGGAATTCCTTTATAATCGTCGGCTGCTTCAACTTCTTCCATTTTCCAAAGTCCATGTCCATATGCATGCCTCGGACCAATGCCATAAAACTAAATCTTCCTTTGGATTATTAACCACCATGACTACGACATTAAACATGTTCAAGAACCCCTTCAATGATTCCTGAGGTCCCTTAGAAAGGCTCAATAAGGACGTCACATCCTTAGGTCGAGCAGTGTGAAGCCTAAACTACTCCAGAATTTTTTTTCTATTTCATTAAACATCGATATGGATTTTGACATGAGCCGAGTAAACCACACTAATGTCTCACCTTTCAGAAAAATAAGAAAACATCTACATCTAACCATGTCCGTCGTTGTGGCACCATCCATATGTTATTCATACTTAAACGAGTGCCACTTGGGATCGATATCCCCGTTATATGATGGCATTGTTGACATTATAAACCTGCTAGGGTACTCCTCCCTTAGAATATTCCCTATGAATAGAGTTCTTCTTGGCATGGAATCACAATCCTCATTCTTTCTCCATTTATTTTCTTCCACCAATTGCCTATCCATATCCGCTATGTACTCCTCACTAGCATGATACTCCAAAGGTCGACTATCAAGAGCTACACCGAGTGTTTGACTATATAAACAATGTTGGTTCACCCATTCATGTCTAGATTCTCCAGTCTTTGGGAAAATCACTCCCACAGTTTTTCTTTGACATTCAGCTGCCTCTGTAGCAGTTGTATGAACTCTTGCATCTTGAATCCTAATACATCAAGCTCATAATCATCACCGTCATGTTGTAGATCGTCCTCAAAATCAGATAGGTCAATGGACTTAGCTCCCTGCCCCTCTAAGGGCCACCGATTCATCTTGGTACCAACCTGATTGTGGTTGGTACCGAGTTGAATCCCCTTAGAGGGAGCCTTCCTACTTCCTCCAGCAACACCCCTTGCTACTTCAGTGGTCTTTTCCTTCTGCTTTTGTTTTCCATCTCCCCTATTCTAACCAGAATCAGATGAGTTCTCCTATTTGGATACATTAGGTGAAGTCACCCTCCTTCTCCTCTTGATTCTCATTGACTGCTGGGTCAGTAAAGCTATGATAGCATCCGTCTTTTCCAACAAGGCCTTCTAACTATCAATCATCTTTTGATTCAGCTCCTGCATCATCCTATCAAACTCCATTCCGGTAACCATCTCCTGAAGGGAAGATGGTCGTAGCAAGGCTGTTGCCAGCTAGTTGATAACTTCTATACGATGAGAAGCTCCATTATCTGCAACAGCTACTAATCCAGATCTGCCTGATTTCCTTAATAGTGCCATTGATTCTTGTATGCAAATTTTTAATGTTCCTTTATGAAAACCTTCTGGTTCCAACCTTTGGGTACTTCAATCTACAATAGAATACAAGATTTATGCTTGAGAATCGCCATTCTTAATGAAAGCACCAAAATATTGAGCCTAGAAATGTCACAACACCCAAAAATAAATAGAAATATAGAGATCTAGAAAAAACTCTTAGCAAAACAGAGAGAATATAAATTTTTTGATTATGTTTCGGCAAATCAATGGCATGCATCCACTGTATTGTTATTATTTATGGATTATATCACAAGTATAAAGCGTTTTGAGTTCTAATAGCCTATAACAGCCAATAGTACTACCTTTATCTCTAAAATTAAAGGGAGATGGAAAATGAAAAATGCGAACTAAAAAAAGTCCTCCAAATGTTATTGGTGCTTTATTTATAGGGAAATCATTCAGTAGAATCGCTAGATACTAATACACCGAGTCTAACTTCAGGTCGGAGAAGACAAGAGAGGAAGAAGATGTCCCCTAAGTTATAAATTCTACTCGATACCAACCTGTCTTTTTCAGGGTTCGTCACTCTATCTTCCATCCTTTGATATTCTATTATTAATTCATTATGTTTCGAGCAATTTTCCTTACAAGTCATTTTCTTTCCGAGAAGTTCTGATATCACTTATACATGTCTGCTTTCCTTTAGAACTTCCTTGGAGTTGTTCACCTATTCTTGAGAAATGGGTCCTGTGGCGATCACTCCAAGTAATTGATAGACATAGCCCTAGAAGCTAATGTAGAGCACAAAAAGTGGTCGGTACCGATTTATTTTCATATCCCCAAACTTGCTCCAAATTCACGAGTCCATTCCTTTGGTCCTTACAAGCATGTTCTAAAGTCCTCAAATCATTTCGTCTTTATCCTAATATCTAGACTATTTTTTAAACTGCTTGGTTAAAGAGCCAGATAGCAATATGTGTATTCATTGTCCACCTTTAATCTATACATGTGTAGATCTTAAATTTTTATGAATTTGCTAATATGGATTGGATTGAAATCAATAATAATGGTTTTTATTCTTTATTATTTTATTTTTTGTTGTTGTTGATGCTGTTTTAAATCTAAATCTATAGCTAATTTATTATTTTATATACATTTATTTAGTTACGTATTAATGTTAATTTCCATTGATTCATTGTTAGTTTTCTATTTCAAAACGTGTATACATATTCATGTATGTACGTATTAAAATAAATTTGAAAACTATCTTACAATAAATGGATCAACAAAAAATAAATATTTATATTTACAAATACACACTATGACGATCCACCTTTCCGACACCTAGAAATGACATTTAGTACATCCTCGGAATTCGTATGCATTGCCTAAGCATCCAAAAGACAAGTTGCCGTGGGCTAAAATAAAAGAACAAAAGAGAAATCTCATAATGAAATGGTTAAATATAATATAACACCAAGGTAATACATAAGATTACTCCCCAACATGAAGTTCTCAGAGTTACAGTAAATGTACTACCATCAGCTTAGGCAGTTATAACAACCTACCTTTACTCGCTAATACAAAATACATATATATAAATAAATATAACAACGAAAATAGATCGCTAGGTAGACAAGGAGCCTCCTACTCGACAACTATCTTCAAATATCCCAAAGAATCCTATCACTCTCGGACTACTCAAATATAAATGAGTACCCGAGATTTTATGGAAAATAAATAACTTGGGTAAAATAATAAGTCTAGTATGAGCAAATTCCAAATAAAAAAGGAACACATAACAACATATGAGTCCACACCGCAAAACATGGAGTAGGTTTCTTCTCATAAGAACAACATCCAAGCATAAAGAATGGACACAAATAATTAAACATCGTGAAGTGCGCAAGAAATTTCCCAATGCAATTAAGAAAGAATTAATTTAGAGGTTTGGATCAAAAATAAGAAAAGGGAAATTATCCAATAATGACTAGGAGGGTGCGCACCCCTTACCAAAAGTATACATTTAAACAGTATACTTGAGAGGATCATTTACTCTATGACACTCTCGGACACATCCAAGCCAGACCATGCCAACCTTACCGAGAATCTAAGTATTTCACATCTCTGTGCACCTACCATGGAATCTAATCTAGAGTAGATGTGAAGATACCCTAATGGGAGCAACCTTATATAGCTTGGCTTCTACTTGCTCTTTGTCTTTTGTCATCTCTGACAAAGGATATTAATGCTCAAAACGAGCAACAAAGCGTCTTAGATTGATGAAACACATAGAAGATAGCAAAATCGATAGTAATAAATCAACTATCGGAAATATTAAAATGATTGTATACGGAAATTTAATCTCATGCCCTTACCATTACTCGTCGAATTCAAACTTCTACTATCTCTTGGTTGAAAATGAAGCCAGGCAAGTTAGAGAGTGTTACCTCTAAGTCTTGCCTTAACGACATTTTTATCCTTCGAGATAGAAACGAGTTTCCATACCTCAACATTTAGTGCTAAAAGTATGGTTAAATCTTTTCGATATAAGCAATATCGGTTACAGAATTTAATTTCTCATGCTTTCCATAAACAATTCGAGCTTTAAACTTTTAAAAACCGAACTTGTACTTGGCTTTCACATCACAATATAACTTTAAATAACTTTATTAAAGTTATTAGTTAACTTTAAACATCATTATTAAAATGCTTAATAAAACTTAAATTTTATTAAAATGATTAATTAACCTTAAACATCGTTATTAAAATGATTAATTAACTTAAATTTTTTTATTAAAATAATCAATTAACTTCAAAACATCATTATTAAAATAATTAGTTAAATTTAAATATCATTATGAAAATTATTAATTAAATTCAAAATTTCATTATTAAAATGATTAATTAACGTTAAATATCATTATTAAAATGATTAATTACCTTTAAATATCATTATTAAAATAAGTAATTAACTTTGTAAAACACATGCATGAAATCATACACAAAAGATTTCAAAAGAGATTATATTTTCAAAGTGTTTATATAGTGATAGTAGTTATGCAGACACTTCCGTAAAACTTATATATGTCATTTATATATTCATCCAAACATCTCATAATCATAAGCATATATATACACAAATGTAAATAGCATTCACAAGGTAAGGTAAAATTATCACTATAAATTATGCACTTCGAGGTGTGTCGTAGTGACCTATTCGCTGCGGACACTTCGACTTCACTTCAAGCCCCATGCAAACATCCTATGTGCCATCCGCTTTCAAGAAGAAACCAAACCAAACAATAATCAATCCATACACTTATTAAACATAAGAAAGCAACATAGACTATTATAAAAATTACAAAGTTTAAAACTTGATTTTTAAAGTGAGCTTTACCCGCCTAAATAAACATGAACTTTAACCAAACTACCAAAACTTCGCAAACCACACATGAACCTAGCTTTTGTTTGGAAAAACTTGACTTTAGAGGATAGAGGAAGTAAATATGGTTCGGCCGCTGAAGGGCTTGGCCTAGGTTAAAAATGGAAGTTTTTGGGTCTTTTTTGTTTTGATGAAGTAGTGATGTGGAGAAGAAAGGAAGAGGTTTTAGTATTTTGTTTAAGGAAAAAGTAGAAAAGGAAGCCACTTTTTAAATTATATCAACTAAAACTCCATAGAGAAGAGCATGGAAAGAAGAGAGATAAGAAAATGAAAATGAAGGAGAAAGTGAAGCTTCTTTTATAAAAAATGTAAAATGGAAATTTACTGAAATAATACTTTTATCAAAATATCCAATATCCTCCACCAAAATCATGCCACATCACCTTCCTCCTTCCCTTCATCCACACATAAGCCACCACCCACACACTCAACCATCACCTCACTTCCTTCGAAATGTGCTTTCTCTTGGTTTTTATCTTATGCTAACCACACATGGAAAAGTTTTTACCTTACGTTAACCAAAACATTTGATAGGAAATTCAGTGATATTATAATAATGTCTAGGGTTTTCAAAATAAAATACAGAAATAGCTGGAATGCTTACATCTCACGTTCCAATATAGTTGGGCACAATCAAAACCGTACATGCACTTATTGGATTATGGATTCCATCAATGGCAGGGCTACTGGGGTACCGCTCGTCACAGTACATGGCCTAGATCATCGTACCGAGGGTACGCCCGCTCCCCTGCAACACAAAGCCGGAACCATTCCTTATTGAACAGTTTCGAACAAGACCACCCCGCAGATTGGCCGTCGCCAACTGCCACACAACCGAAATATAAAGAGGCCTCTAGAAAGGGGTAAATCTTGATCTCCAGTGGGGGCTACCCACGAAGCCTTACTGCACCTCCCCTATTTTAGCCATTCCCGGTTGATGAGGCTTGAGGCTACGATTACCTTTATAGGACATATAAATCTTAGAATGCTCATCGTCCACCTGACGATGTTCTGCAAGCATTCAATCCATACAAGTTCATTCCGGGTTCGAACGAAACGAAGGCATTATCTCGTTACACTCATTTTGGAATCACCCTCAAAGTTAACGACGATAACCCTTGCACTCTAAATCACCATCTCGAACCTATAAGTACTATTCCGTCAAACTCATTATGGAATCACCCACATACTGACTTATAGTTCTTACACCTCGAGTCTTCACTCTTCACTTGAGATTCACAACCTAACGTTTAATTTGGATCGATGTTGTTTTCGGAATTCCAAATTTGGAAATCCGATCCCGGTCTCATCGAAACCAAACGCCATTTTAATGTCCAAGTTTGTACTTACGGGTTTTAAACAAATAACTCATTATTATCTATTTCACACAGATAGATAAGCTTCATATCACAATAGATAATCACATTCTCATTAGAAACAGATAATCTGTATCATCATCACAAACAGATAATCATCAGAACTAGATAATCCATTACAAACCATTATACTTTAACCAAGCATCCACATCGTACAGATACAACTCATCTCATTACTGAGATCTCAACCATCCAATCAATAACATCCATAAGCAATGATTTATTAACCATCAATTATAATTAATTTAAAATGAATTAAATTAAATACTTCCATCTTTAATTAATTTAAAATAAATTAAATTAATTACTCATCTATAAGTAGTGCTTAATATCCTTTAATTAATTAACCTAGTTAATTAATCATTTTCTAAATATTCAACTTGATAAAACACCTTTGATTAATCATTCACTAATTACAATAACTAATTAGTCTTTAATTAATTTCATAAACTAATTAACCTTAATCATAAGTAATTAACATTTAATTACTTTATTTATTAACTATAATTAATTACATTTATCCTTAATAATTACATTAATTATTCACTTAATTAATTATTACTTAATTAATCCATTCTTAATTTCATCATTAATTATATCAATTAATGATCTTTAATTAATATTTAAATTAATTACTTTATTAAAAATTAATTACCTTTAATCTGAATTAAAATTACAAATACTAATCACCCTTAATTAATATTCAATTCAGTAATTAACTATCTTTAATTACACATAACAATTTAATTATCCCACAATTAATTATCTTCATTAATTAATCCCTTGATTAATTACAAAAGTAATTACCCAAATTACTTAATTAAAAAAAATCATCTTCACTAATTACATTCCAGTAATTTTCAATTATTACTTCTCTAAGCAATCCTGCTCCATTAATTACATTAGGTAATTTCACTTATTAAACCATTAAATGATTATCGTAAATTAATTAAACTAAATTAATTAATTTAAACAAATCACATTATCAAAATCAATTACAATATGTAATTAATTTCTTAATTACTTTTATCAAGTAATTATGCTTAACAAATTACAATTGATTATATTCAATTTAATAAATCTAGTTAATTATCGAAATTAATTATATTAATTAATTACTTAATTATCCTTAGATAATTATTTTTATTAATTAACAGCATTTTCTTTAATTACTTACTTAAGGAATTTATCTTAGATTAATTATCAATTAATCATCTCTAATTAAAAAAATTATTTAAACCATTATTTAAAACCAAATAAATAATTAAATTTTTCTTAATTATCTTAATTTTCATAAAACAATTCATTTACTTATTAATGACTTTATTTACATTCAAATGTATTTAAATAATACATTTCTAAAATTAAATTCAAATTTCATTTTAGAATTTAAAGCTTTCAAAATGTTTAACCATTTAAACATTATCCAAAATTTAAATAAATTTATAAACCTTGAAATAAAAATAAATGTTAAAGAACATTCATTACTTAAATATATAAGAAAATTTAAAAAACCAAATTACTTAAATTTATTAAAGGAACAAGTTTTAAAATGATTATTTAACTTTTCAAATTAAAGTTAAACACTTCATATCTTTAATTCAAATATTAAAGGAATGAATTCTTTCAAGTTTAAACCTTATTTGAAATCAAATTCATTTTTAAATCTACTTTTAAAACATTTGAATCTGTCCATTATTTAAAAATTTACAAAACTGTTTTAAATTCAAATCTGGTTTTCAAAGTAAACCTGAAAACTATATTTAACTTTATTTCAAAACTAAATTTAAACCTTACTTAAATTTAAATTCTTTCTTCTAAAAACCTTGAATTCAAAAGCTCACTTGAATTCAAATTCAACCTAACTTGGAATTTAAATTCTTGCTAAAATCTTGTTTTAAAAATTTAAATTCATTCAAGTTTTAAAAACTGCACACTTTCAGATTTTAAACCTGTAACATCATTAACCGAGAAACCCCCATATCTACTTCGAGTTCCCAACCCAGCTGCTTCGAGACAGAATCACGAAAACCCGAGACCATCTTCGAGTCATCTCCCTGCATTAACCCCACAAGTAGTTCCCAGAACCAAATGTGCACAGTGCATATGCACCGGCACTCCGGCGATCTTCAGCCGTCATATTCCCCTCCACCAAGTCACCGACTAACCCCCAAGCATGATCACGATCACCAAACTACCCACAGTAGCTCGAATCAAAATCAAGTTAACCCAGCAAACCTGGAACTCAACACAGAAATAAAAACCCCAATCCTGTCAACACCGCGCAAACTCACCTCCAACCATCTTATCACCTACGACACCAGCCATCCCTTCGCCTATGTCTCCTCTTCCAATCCCCAAAGCCTCATATCACTCGAATCACCACAGAGTTCAAGAAGTTACAAAAACTTCGATCACTAAAAAACTAGGGTTCAAACCTGAAAACCCCTACTGCCATCGCCACCGCCTTCTGGCCATCTACCTCTTAATTTTTCTTCACTCTCCAGTCAACACTCCACCTCCAGGAAGAATTACGGCTTCCAAAATCTACTAGATGATCAGATAACCCAAAAACCAAAATTCTGTTCAATTCCTAAATGCTAACTCCACAGACGATTTAAAATTGTGATGCTTGTTTTAAAATTCATGTTTTCAAACATGCATTCAAGTTTTAGACTTTATTTAATAATTAAAGATGTTTGATATTCTTACTTTTGAAAAAAATTCTGTTATTATTGTTTTTCAGAAGTAACAGATTTAATTTAACTAAGTTAAAATTTTACAAACCTAAATCTATGCTAAACAAACATAATTTGTTAACATAATAATCTCTAACTAAGATTCAATCATATGGAAATGGATTTGTATTTAAAATCCTAGTTAAGAACAGAAACAAGTCTGTAGAAAATTAGCATCACACTCATATGCATATTTATGCATATAAACAGAACGTCATCACACTACAGTCAAGCAAACATACTCAATCCTATCAGAACTAATGCACAGATAAATTTTAAAGCAACCTTTAAATTGTGAGGTTACTCACTAAAAAAAAAGAACAGAGCAGTTTTTATTTACACAGTTTTGATTTTTCTTATTGAAAAACATTTGGAATTAAAACTTGAGTTCGGGAAACCTTATTTAGCTTGATTTTTAAAGGAAGAAACTTTTTTAAAACAGAAATTTACTCACCTTAATTGAAGATTCAGAGAACAACTCAGATGCAAGCTCATATTCCCAGGAACTTAATTTGAAATGCATGCAGAAATCTGGGCTTTGAAATGCTGATTGAAGTTGCTTTTCTTGATTTTGAAGTTGAATCTGTGTTTGCAATTGCTAGTTCACTTCCAGATTTGATTACTGAAATTTCTTTTTTACTTGTTGTTTGTAGTTGATTGATGAAGAAAATCCTAGCCTTAATGCATGTAGTTGACCCCAATTTTCATATGCTCAGATTTGAAGTTGAACTTCATATTGATGTTGTAACTTTGCTTTTAGATATGCAGATTTAGGTTTTTCCTATTTGATTTTGCAGTTTTATAAACATGCATTGTGTTTGGGTTTTGTATATTTTGTATCTAAATCTGATTTTCAGCTTTCAATTTGAAGAAAATGGTTTTTAACAAAATGCATTGCTAAGTTTCTTAATATATTTTAAATAAAAAGTTTTTAAAACAATGCCACTTGTTATCTTATCAATGATAAATATTTACAAGTGTCTACTCTTGTGTTAAGAGCTTAACACATATGCATTTTAATATAAAAAGAAAATTCTTAATTTATAATTGTATTTAAATTTATTCTAAAACCATTTCTAATTTAATTTAAAATGTTTCAAATGGTTTTATCAACATTTAGCCTTACATGTTTACATATAAACTTCTTTATAAAATTATACATTTTAATGTTTGCTTGAATATTTTTAAAATAATATTTTAAAACTAATTTTCAAGAGAGAAATTTTAAAAAGAATAAGAATGTTAAATTCAATTTTATTCAAAAGTTTTAAATCAAAATACTATACTCTAATATAAATGAATCAAATATTATTATTTCAAAAGAAAAACAATTTCCTTTAAAATAGAACATAATAAACTTTTATTATAAAATAAAATTTAAACTATGTTTATTTTTATAAACAAAATAAATACTCACTTATATTTCTTTGATAATGTAAGAAAGACTTTTAAATTTACCTTTAAAAAGTTTTCAATACCAATTTTAAATCAAATTAACCAATTTACAATTTACACATTTATATATATATAATAATAATTTGAAAATATTTCTATTAAATTTGGATTTAAATTAAAATCAAATCCTCTATTTACAATGTATACACATTTATACATTATAGATAAAATGTCTTTAAATCATATTAGAAAGATAATTTTATCATTTAAATATTTTTAACATTTGAAAACAATAAGATTCTCAAATTAAATTATAATTATTATTATAAATTTTGAAAAGAATATCATTTATAAAACTAAATAATTATAAATCTTCAAAAGATAGATTCTGTTTAAATTAGATTATTAAATCAATATTTCATATTTTAAAATAATTATAAATGAAATTATTAAATAAATATTGCCCAAATTTCTGGGACATCACATTCCTCCCCCCTTAATAGAATTTCGTCCCCGAAATTTAAATGCAAAGGTAATTTAATAATCCCATATAGATTTTAATTTTAAAGTAGCAAACATATGCTATCAACCAAATAGTAGCAACCATAGCAACTAATTTAAACAAACAATTCTAATTATCCAGACAAAATTCTGGATAAGACTCCCTAGAGTTTCCCAGGTACAAACACCGGGACACTCGCTCTACAGAATATAAACTAGCTACACCACACAGATCTAGAGCTCTTATATATCTAGATCTACAAATCTAAACAGAATACTTGACCACAGACAAGTCCTAAACAACTTCCAAATCTTCCAGAACTACTGATTCTAAAACCAGTGATAAACCATACACTTAACTCTTAAGAGAAAACAGAAAGATCCAATACTCTTATCCACAAATTTCTCCTGACGATCCTGAGCTGCCTTCAACCTTCTAGATCAATCAAATCTACCACACAAACTCTATTACAAAAATATCAGAAGATTCCGAACATACTACTCTTATCCGGAAAACAGAACAGATGCACAAGACAATCAAGCCTCCAGATCCAAGTTTTAAATTCATTCGAGTTTTAAAAACTGCACACTTTCAGGTTTTAAACCTGTAACATCATTAACCCAAGAAACCCCCATATCTACTTCGAGTTCCCAACCCAGCTGCTTCGTGACAGAATCACGAAAACCTGAGACCATCTTCGAGTCATCTCCCTGCATTAACCCCACAAGCAGTTCCCAGAACCAAATGTGCACGGTGCATATGCACCGGCACTCTGGCGATCTTCAGCCGTCATATTCCCCTCCACCAAGTCACCGACTAACCCCCAAGCATGATCACGATCACCAAACTCCCCACAGTAGCTCGAATCAAAATCAAGTTAACCCAGCAAACCTGGAACTCAACACAGAAATAAAACCCCAATCCTGTCAACACCGCGTAAACTCACCTCCGACCATCTTATCACCTACGACACCGGCCATCCCTTCGCCTATGTCTCCTCTTCCAATGAATCAAGTAAGACGGAACATCGATGTAGTATAATAACAGTACATCCGATGAACCGAACACCATAAAAGAACACCGGATACTAATCCATAAAAGGAATGAGATATAGCTCAATAAAACGAAGTGTACCAAAACGTCCGATGAACTTGATAAAAAAAAGATGATTCCATTCAAACAACATCAAAGAATCAACCACTTGTTGCTTACGACAAAGCGCATTGGCAACACGATTTCCCTTCCAGGAATAAAAAAGAATATCAAGATCATAAGATGTCAGGAACTCGAGTCAACATGGATTTCCATATGAGAAAATAATTATTCCAAAGATTTATGATCGAGGTAGAGAACAAATTTCTCATCCAAATATGATGATGCCAAATTCCAAAAGCAAAAACAATAGCCACGAGCACTAGATCATGAGTGGCATACCTAGTCTCGATAAGCTATAATGATTTAGAAGCACAAGTGATAGCACGTTCTCCTTTGCAGGAGAATGGCATACAAACCAATACGACTAGTATCGGTACAAATAGCAAAGTCTTGGTTCCCCTTCAGGATTCACAAGAATAAGAGTATCGAAAAGAAAGAATTTCTTTTAAATAATCTTCTTTCCTGAAAAGTTAAAACTTTCAAAATTATATTTTTATTTTTATGTAATAATCTTTCTACAAAATTTTTACATTTTTACAAGTCAATATATCGTGTCTGATTGTCTCATCAAAGCGTTTAGGAAATTCCTATCGATAACGTTGATCAAGCGCATTGACCAAAATTCTTAAAACACTAAATGGGCAATACAATCACAAGATCGTATTCTATAGGATAAGTAAGTTTCTCAAAAACTTCTAAGAATATTCTTTGTTCGTTTTAAGAACAAAAATTCGGTTATACTTCTAAATAAATCTTATGAAAAAGATTTTGCAAAATTTGAAATTGCTATTTTCATCCAAAATCAATAAGTACAAGAATGGAGTCACCGAGATATTCATAGAATATTCGATCTATAAAATGGATGAAATAAGCTGGACAAACTGAATGACAAAATAAGTCATTCATAGGAATCATAACAAGTGCGGAATGCGGTAAGTGGAATGCTAACTTCCGCAATTCGTAGCAAATGAAAACCGGTGGTAAGGTCAAACTTAAAAGACCTTAGCACTACACAAAAGATTACTTAGGTGATAATCCTAAGACAAGCTCAAAAATACCGGAAAATTTATCAAACTATTTAGATAAGAGAAACAACACTTTCCTTATAAGTGGGCATAAGGAATAAAATGATGCCATCAAGTTGGAATCAAAATCATAAAGGAAAAATAGAAATCTGCTTAACAGATTGAAAATGTCGAAGAGGAAAAGTTCACACGAGAAAATAGGATATGGGCTTCACAACGATTAAGCCAATCCTTACAAAAAAAATCAATTTCGAAGCCTAAGTAAAAATATCGGCTCGGAAAGATAAATCACATAAAATAATTTCGACATCAATAGAAAGCAAATTGAGTGTTGCGGATCAACCATCCGGATTCGCAGCTCTCAAAGAAGTCATCAAGCCCAAAATATTCAAAGAAAAGAATCTTCAAGTTCTTTTGATATAAAAACAATGAGATGAACCCATATCAAAAAGAACTCAAATAGAAAGTTCACGAATTAAAACAATGCCATCAAGGATTGAATGAAAATACCTTGACCAAGAGAAGAGTTGCCAGGGGCCTGCAGCTTTCCTTCTCACTTGCTTGGAAGCTTAGGACACGAAGATAAAAGATGACCCGAACCTTTGCAATAACGGCAAAAGAGGGGTTTCGGGCACTCCCTTACATGGTGGTCTGTGGAACCACAACTGTAGCATTGTCCACGACTAGAGGTAGGAACTTTTGCTACCTGAGTTTGTTGCTTTCCTTTCTTATTAGAATCGGGGCCTTTGAATTTGATAGGCCTCTTCAAGTTATTGTCGAAGTTCCGTTGGGCACGCACAACTTCAACATCACCTTCATTATCGGCCTCTTCAAGACGAAGAGCGATATCAATAAGCTGATCAAATGAAACCTCAAGTTTCAAGAGTAATGGCTTCTTAAGATTCTTATTCAAGCCATAGACAAATCTCTGATTTTTCTTCAATGGGGTATTAATGTACTCAACCCCGTATTTGGACAGAGATTCGAAGGATGCGACATAGTCTATCATAGAAGATTCATCTTGAACAAGGTCTATGAAACGCCGGGCTAAAGTTACTTTTTCAGCCTCCGGCACAAATTTCGATTCGAATCTTTCCCGGAATTGCTCCCAAGTGAGATCCGCTTCAACGATTTCAGAAATTAAAAGCTCATACCAATCTAATGCTCTTTCTTGGAGCATGCTAGAAGCCACTTGGACTCGATGAAGGTCAATAAGGTTCATGCGAGAAAAGATGCGATCGCATGATTTGAGCCAAGCTTGAATTTCTATAACACTCTCGGATCCCTTGAATGGCCTTCCACCCAAATCGGTATAGTCTCTGCACAAGCGTGCAAAACCGGATCTAGGATGAGTAGGCTCTGGAATGGGTCTGGCTGCTTGAGCGTTCTTTACTAAATCAAGAAGTTGCTGGGCAGACATAAATACTCCATCCAGGGGAGTAGCACTAGATTGACCGGCGCTGGGACGGCCTGGTCTAACCATTTCTCTTCTTTAAGAAAGAAACAAAGAAGAGGGAAAAAGTTACTCTCAAAATAAATATAAAGCAATCTTGATAGATAAAACAAGGAATCATAAAAGAAAGTAGGATAGAACGGTACGAAGACCCGAATAAAATCCTAAAGCACAACTCCTAAGAAAGACTTAGGACATGATCCTTGCTAAATTATTCTATATTGTTTCGAAGTTTGGCTCTGATACCAAGCTGTGACGCCCCACCTCTATACCCACGCTAGCCAAGAACATTACGGTGAATGCTGTCAACTAGCACGGAGAATAAGGCTGTTGAGGAGCGACCATCCATGTAATTGCTTTGTGCGAGCATCGATATGTCAGATAGTATAACATGCATTTCTTATCAAGAGGGAAATCCGACACACCGACACAAACTCAAAGCTACTACACAGTGTCTATAATATCTTCAGAAACAAATATAGAAATAAACATAACATAAATCAGTCGCAGAGAATTCATATCACAAAGGCGGAAATAGATATGATCATTACACATGAAAGTGTACATCAGAGTAGTGGTCAAACAAGATCCACAATATCAAAAAGAATAGACACAAGTGCTAATCAAAAGAATAAGTATACATCATAGAGTCTGTATCTCAAATGCATACAACAAAAAACTACTAAACTAAAGTAGTTAGCCAAAAGTCAAAAGATGGTTCCAGGTAGGAAGCCATGAGGAAGCACCTGTAATATCTCTGTCTGACCCGAGTATTATTTAAGAAGAAAATAATAAACGGATCTGTCTAGCTATAAATATCAGATGAAGTGATATATAATAAGAGATATGACAAATACGTATAATAATCACAATGCCAAGCTGTGATAAATAAGTAATTGAAAATCAACAAGAGATTAATCAATATCACAATAATCTACTCAAGATAAAAAGGAATGTCATACTCCTAATTTCATTCACCAAGCCACAATAAATGACATATATATATATATATATATATATATATATATATATATATATATCAATGCCCTTCGTAAAAGTTGGTGAAACATAAATTCCAAAAATCAACACACGAAATCCAGAAATCACAATAAAAAGGAACAACGACGTCGTACAGCGGGACATCCGATGAACCAAATCACAATCAAAGGGAACAACGACGTCGTACAGCGGGACATCCGATGAACCAAATCACAATCAAAGGGAACAACGACGTCGTACAGCGGGACATCCGATGAACCAAATGACAAAGACATTGCACAATGCTAGTCTAAAACAAAAAATGATCGTCATGATCAAAGAGAAGTGTCGATTACAGTAAGCTAGTAAATATATGAGCTTAGCATCATGTCCCATAACCACTAGCTTAACTTAAATATTTACGAACAAATTGTAGGTCTCCACTAGAAAATTGTCACAAGAGATTCAATCGAACAAGTCCAAGAATTAACCGACGAAGTAAACACAAGCGTTTCATACCACTTGTTTTACTAAGTCGTTTAATTAGATTTCTCATACGAGTGAGGTAAAGGCTTGTATATACTAATAGATTGGAAAACGGTTTTATAAACAAATTTGGTATTAAAATAGTATTGAAATCGTTTGAGGAAAGAGTTTTGATATTTACTACTAGTATAGAAAACCTTTATATTTTTAAGTGACAAATCATAGAAGTGATTGTAGAAACAATCAACTCATAAAGATTCACATTCAAAGACGTGAATAAAATCCAAAGAAATCGATACCGAATCCATCAAAATGGATATTCCCATAAATCACGAAGAAAATGTCATCAAAGTCGATAATAAGTGATAATAACAAAAGGGAATCAACACGAATCGATTGAAGTTGGAATTCTCAAGCAAATAGGCAAAACTTGAAAATAGGAGCAGGTCGGTCGACCGGACTCCCTGAGTCGGTTGACCGAACCAAAAACAGAAGTGCACGGGGGTAGCAGGTCGGTCGACCGGACCCTGAGCTCGGTCGACCGAGCCTTGTAGCCTGCACTTCCAAACAGAGGCAGGAAGTGCCCGTTCTACAGGTCGGTCGGCCGGCCCAGGGGATCGGTCGGCCGAACCTGTTGCCGGCACTCCCATGCCCTATTTCAAATGAGGTGCAAATCTCGATCAAATTGCAATCGCACGAGCAACGGCGCTAAGGGTTTATGCCAATCGACTACCCGGCCCTATATGCTCCTCGATGCATCACCAAAAACACATTCAAACATCAAAGTTAGGATTTTTAAAGATTTGAAACCAAAACACTAAAAATTGGAATATTCACCAAATCAATCCAAACCAAAAGCAAATGCACACGAATAAGTGTTAGGAATTCATACCTAACATTCAAAGATAGATATAAGCATAGATGTGAGATAAAAATCTCACCTTTGAATCCGAAAACAATGAATGAGAAGCTTGAAGACGAAGGAAGATCAACCACACTTCAATCTCAACACGAGAAGCTTGAATCTAAGCTTAAAAGAGAAACATTTCCTAAATTAGGTTTAGGAATTTTCTGAAATTGAATGGAGAAAGAGTTGGAGAAGATGAAGGAGATGCTTACCAATGGGTTCACTTGAGTTTGGAGCAAGAAGATGGATTTGCTAATGGAAACTAGGGCTTAGGATTTCCTAATTCTTTTTTCTCTTCCCACATTTTTGCTTGAGCTTGAGTGTTAGGAAAATAGAAAAGGAGTGAACGAAGAGGAGAGGGGTTGGGACTGAATACATAAGTGGGCTCAGGCCAAACCAAAACCCTAAGTGAAAAGTAGCAAAATTCAACTTTGTCCAAACATATCGAAGCTTGTACTCAAAAAGGTCGCAAACGGCATTTTGAACTCAATGGGGGTGGTCTCGAGTCCTAATTCGGCTGTTTGCAAAAAGTAGCTTTTCGGACTAAAATCCGACTAACGATAAAATATTTAAATATAAAATCGATAAATATGCGGGTTGTACATATGCTCTCTCAAGACAGATACCACTCCAGAGTCTAGGTATTCGCTCAACCTAGAGCTCTGATACCACAATGTAACGACCCGCCTTTCATTCCATAGAAAGACGCATCATTAAGAAGAAAGAAAGGGATAGAAAAGAGAAAAGAAAGAAAAGAAAGGAACAGACAACATCAGAATCTCACAGCGGAATGAATAAATTATATTATATCACATAAAACTTTACATGGTATCATATACATCAGAGTTAAAGAGCTAATACAATACAAACTAGACAGTTATAAATATCTGTCTAACAATTACAATTCAAGTACATCAGAGAAAACAGATACAACTCAAACACAGTGGAATCACTATATATACACACACGCTGAAGCCTCTTGCTCCATTATCTCCTCCAGAACTCGTTAAAGCAATCCTGAATCACTTGACTACTCATACGTAATATGAGTACCCAAGAGTTTAATAAAACAGAAAATAAACACTCGGGTCAGACATGGGTCTGGTGTGAGTAAACGGGTTTAAAAGTTGCTTAACCTTTAGAAAATCCTTTGGAAACAAAAGGTATCACGTAATACTTCCCACACATAAACATGGAAAAGTTTTTACCTTACGCTAACCAAAACATTTGATAGGAAATCCAGTGATATTATAATAGTGTCTAGGGTTTTCAAAATAAAATACAGAAATAGCTGGAATGCTTACATCTCACGTTCCAACATAGTTGGGCTCAATCAAAACCGTACAGGCACTTATTGGATTATGGATTCCATCAATGGCAGGGCTACTAGGGTACCGCCCATCACAGTACGTGGCCTAGATCACCGTACCGAGGAGTACACCCGCTCCCCTGCAACACAAAGCCGGAATCATTCCTTACTGAATAGTTCCGAACATGACCACCCCGCAGATTGGCCGTCGCCAACTGCCACACAGCCGAATTATAAAGGGACCTCTAGACAAGGGTAAATCTTGCTCTCCAGTGGGGGCTACCCACGAAGCCTTGCTGCACCTCCCCTGTTTTAGCCATTCCCGGTTGATGAGGCTTGAGGCTACGATTACCTTTATAGGACATATCAATCTTAGAATGCTCATCGTCCACCTGACGATGTTCTGAAAGCATTCAATCCATACAAGTTCGTTCTGGGTTCAAATGAAACCGAAGGCATTATCTCGTTACACTCATTTTGGAATCACCCTCAGAGTTAACGACGATAACCCTTGCACTCTACTCACCATCTCGAACTTATAAGTACTATTCCGTCAAACTCATTACGGAATCACCCACAGAGTTATACAGATGTATAGTTCTTACACCTCAAGTCTTCACTCTTCACTTGAGATTCACGACCTAACGTTTAATTTGGATTCGATGTGGTTTTCGGAATTCCAAATTTGGAAATCCGATCCCGGTCTCATCGAAACCAAACGGTATTTTAAGGTCCAAGTTTGTACTTACGGGTTTTAAACAAATAACTCATTATTATCTATTTCACACAGATAGGTAAGCTTCATATCACAATAGATAATCACATTCTCATTAGAAATAGATAATCTGTATCATCATCACAAACAGATAATCATCACAACCAGATAATCCATTACAAACCATCAAACTTTAACCAAGCACCCATATCGTACAGATACAACTCATCTCATTACTGAGATCTCAACCATCCAATCAATAACATCCATAAGCAATGATTTATTAACCATCAATTATAATTAATTTAAAATGAATTAAATTAATTACTTCCATCTTTAATTATTTAAAATAAATTAAATTAATTACTCTTCTATAAATCCTTCTTAATATCCTTTAATTAATTAACCTAGTTAATTAATCATTTTCTAAATATTCAACTTGATTAAACACCTTTGATTAATCATTCACTAATTACAATATGTAATTAGCCTTTAATTAATTTAACAAATTAATTAACCTTAATCATAAGTAATTAACATATAATTACTTTATTTATTAACTATAATTAATTACATTTATCCTTAATTAATTACATTAATTAATCACTTAATTAATTAATTATTACTTAATTAATCCATTCTTAATTTCATCATTAATTATATCAATTAATGATCTCTAATTAATATTTTAAATAATTACTTTATTAAAAATTAATTACCTTTAGTAATTAATCTAAATTAAAATTACAAATATTAATCACCCTTGATTAATATTCAATTCAGTAATTAACTATCTTTAATTACTCATAACAGATTGATTATCCCACAATTAATTATCTTCATTAATTAATCCCTTGATTAATTATAAAAGTAATTACCCAAATTACTTAATTAAAAAAATCATCTTCACTAATTACATTCCAGTAATTATCAATTATTACTTCTCTAAGCAATCCTCCTTCATTAATTACATTAAGTAATTTCACTTATTAAACCATTAAATGATTATCTTAAAATAATTAAACTAAATTAATTAATTAATTTAAACAAATCACATTATCAAAATTAATTACAATATGTAATTAATTTCTTAATTACTTTTATCAAGTAATTATGCTTAACAAATTACAATTGATTATATTCAATTTAATAAATCTAGTTAACTATTGAAATTAATTATATTGATTAATTACTTAATTATCCTTAGATAATTATTTTTATTAATTAACAACATTTTCTTTAATTACTTACTTAAGGAATTTATCTTAGATTAATTATCAATTAATCATCTTTAATTAAAAAAATTATTTAAACCATTATTTAAAACCAAATAAATAATTAAATTTTTCTTAATTATCTTAATTTTCATAAAACAATTCATTTACTTATTAATGACTTTATTTACATTCAAATGTATTTATATAATACATTTCTAAAATTAAATTCAAATTTCATTTTAGAATTTAAAGATTTCAAAATGTTTAACCATTTAAACATTATCCAAAATTTAAATAAATTTATAAACCTTGAAATAAAATAAATGTTAAAGAACATTCATTACTTAAATATATAAGAAAAGTTTAAAAACCAAATTACTTAAATTTATTAAAGAAACAAGTTTTAAAATGATTATTTAAATTTTCAAATTAAAGTTAAACACTTCATATCTTTAATTCAAATATTAAAGGAAAGAATTCTTTCATGTTTAAACCTTATTTGAAATCAAATTCATTTTTAAATCTACTTTTAAAACATTTGAATCTGCCCATTATTTAAAAATTTACAAAACTGTTTTGAATTAAAATCTGGTTTTCAAAGTAAACCTGAAAACTATATTTAATTTGATTTCAAAACTAAATTTAAACCTAACTTAAATTTAAATTCTTTCTTTTAAAAACCTTAAATTCAAAAGCTCACTTGAATTCAAATTCATCCTAACTTGGAATTTTAATTCTTGTTAAAACCTTGTTTTAAAAATTTAAATTCATTCAAGTTTTAAAACCTGCACACTTTCAGGTTTTAAACCTGTAACATCATTAACCCGAGAAACCCCCATATCTACTTCGAGTTCCCAACCCAGCTGCTTCGAGACAGAATCACGAAAACCCGAGACCATCTTCGAGTCATCTCCCTGCATTAACCCCACAAGTAGTTCACCAGAACCAAATGTGCACGGTGCATATGCACCGGCATTCCGGCGATCTTTAGCCGTCATATTCCCCTCCACCAAGTCATCGGCTAACCCCCAAGCATGATCACGATCACCAAACTCCCCACAGTAGCTCGAATCAAAATCAAGTTAACCCAGCAAATCTGGAACTCGACACAGAAATAAAAACCCCAATCCTGTCGACACCGCGCAAACTCACCTCCGACCAACTTATCACCTACGACACCGGCCATCCCTTCGCCTATGTCTCCTCTTCCAATCCCCAAAGCCTCGTATCACTCGAATCACCACAAAGTTCAAGAAGTTACAAAAACTTCGATCACTAAAAAACTAGGGTTCAAACCTAAAAACCCCTACTGCCATCGCCATCGCATTCTGGCCATCTACCTCTTAATTTTTCTTCACTCTCCAGTCAACACTCCACCTCCAGGAAGAATTACGGCTTCCAAAATCTACTAGATGATCAGATAATCCCAAAAACCAAAATTCTGTTCAATTCCTAAATGCTAACTCCACAGATGATTTAAAAATGTGATGCTTGTTTTAAAATTCATGTTTTCAAACATGCATTCATGTTTTAGACTTGATTTAATAGTTAAAGATGTTTGATATTCTTACTTTTGAAAAAAAAATCTGTTATTATTGTTTTTCAGAAGTAACGGATTTAATTGAACTAAATTAAAATTTTACAAACCTAAATCTATGCTAAACAAACATAATTTGTTTACATAATAATCTCTAACTAAGATTCAATCATATGGAAATGGATTTGTATTTAAAATCCTAGTTAAGAACAGAAACAGGTCTGTAGAAAATTAGCATCACACTCGTATGCATATTTGTGCATATACACAGAACGTCATCACACTACAGTCAAGCAAACATACTCAATCCTATTATACTTCATGCATAGATAAATTTTAAAGCAACCTTCAAATTGTGAGGTTACTCACTAAAAAAAAGAACAGAGCAGTTTTTATTTACACAGTTTTGATTTTTCTTATTGAAAAACATTTGGAATTAAAACTTGAGTTCTGGAAACCTTATTTAGCTTGATTTTTAAAGGAAGAAACTTTTTTAAAACAGAAATTTACTCACCTTAATTGAAGATTCAGAGAACAACTCAGATGCAAGCTCATATTCCCAGGAACTTGATTTGAAATGCGTGCAGAAATCTGGGCTTTGAAATGCTGGTTGAAGTTGCTTTTCTTGATTTTGAAGTTGAATCCGTGTTTGCAATTGCTAGTTCACTTCCAGATTTGATTACTGAAATTGCTTTTTTACTTGCTGTTTGTAGTTGATTGATGAAGAAAATCCTAGCCTTAATGCATGTAGTTGACCCCAATTTTCATATGCTCAGATTTGAAGTTGAACTTCATATTGATGTTGTAACTTTGCTTTTAGATATGCAGATTTGGATTTTTCCTATTTGATTTTGCAGTTTTATAAACATGCATTGTGTTTGGGTTTTGTATATTTTGTATCTAAATCTGGCTTTCAGTTTTCAATTTGAAGAAAATGGTTTTTAACAAAATGCATTGCTAAGTTTCTTAATATATTTTAAAAAAAAAGTTTTTAAAACAATGCCACTTTTTATCTTATCAATGATAAATATTTACAAGTGTCTACTCTTGTGTTAAGAGCTTAACACATATGCATTTTAATATAAAAAGAAAATTCTTAATTTATAATTGTATTTAAATTTATTCTAAAACCATTTCTAATTTAATTTAAAATGTTTCAAATGTTTTTATCAACATTTAGCCTTACATGTTTACATATAAACTTCTTTATAAAATTATACATTTTAATGTTTGCTTGAATATTTTTAAAATAATATTTTAAAACTAATTTTCAAAAGAGAAATTTTAAAAAGAATAAGAATGTTAAATTCAATTTTATTCAAAAGTTTTAAATCAAAATACTGTACTATAATATAAATGAATTAAATATTATTATTTCAAAAGAAAAACAATTTCCTTTAAAATAGAACATAATAAACTTTTATTATAAAATATAATTTAAACTATATTTAATTTTATAAACAAAATAAATACTCACTTATATTTCTTTGATAATGTAAGAAAGACTTTTAAATTTACCTCTAAAAAATTTTCAATACTAATTTACAATTTATACATTTATATATATATATATATATTAATAATTTGAAAATATTCTTATTAGATTTAAATTTAAATTAAAATCAAATCCTCTATTTACAATGTATACACATTTATGCATTATAGATAAAATGTCTTTAAATCATCTTAGAAAGATAATTTTATCATTTAAATATTTTTAAGATTTGAAAACAATAAGATTCTCAAATTAAATTATTATTATTATAAATTTTGAAAAGAATACCATTTATCAAACTAAATAATTATAAATTTTCAAAAGATAGATTCTGTTTAAATTAGATTATTAAATCAATATTTCACATTTTAAAATAATTATAAATGAAATTATTAAATAAATATTGCCCAAATTTCTGAGACATCACATTCCTCCCCCCTTAAAAGAATTTCGTCCCCGAAATTTAAATGCAAAGGTAATTTAATAATCCCATATAGATTTTAATTTTAAAGTAGCAAACATATGCTATCAACCAAATACTAGCAACCATAGCAACTAATTTAAACAAACAATTCTAATTATCCAGACAAAATTCTGGATAAGATTCCCTAGAGTTTCCCAGGTACAAACTTCGGGACACTCGCTCTACAGAATATAAACTAGCTACACCACACAGATCTAGAGCTCTTATATATCTAGATCTACAAATCTAAACAGAATACTTGGCCACAGACAAGTCCTAAACAACTTCCAAATCTTCCACAGCTACTGATTCTAAAACCAGTGATAAACCATACACTTAACTCTTAAGAGAAAACAGAAAGATCCAATACTCTTATCCACAAATTTCTCCTGACGATCCTGAGCTGCCTTCAACCTTCTAGATCAATCAAATCTACCACACAAATTCTATTACAAAAATATCAGAAGATTCCGAACATACTACTCTTATCCGGAAAACAGAACAGATTCATAAGACAATCAAGCCTCCAGATCCAAGTTTTAAATTCATTCGAGTTTTAAAAACTGCACACTTTCAGGTTTTAAACCTGTAACATCATTAACCCAAGAAACCCCCATATCTACTTCGAGTTCCCAACCCAGCTGCTTCGAGACAGAATCACGAAAACCCGAGACCATCTTCGAGTCATCTCCCTGCATTAACCCCACAAGCAGTTCCCAGAACCAAATGTGCACGGTGCATATGCACCGGCACTCCGGCGATCTTCAGCCGTCATATTCCCCTCCACCAAGTCACCGACTAACCCCCAAGCATGATCACGATCACCAAACTCCCCACAGTAGCTCGAATCAAAATCAAGTTAACCCAGCAAACCTGGAACTCAACACAGAAATAAAAACCCCAATCCTGTCAACACCGCGTAAACTCACCTCCGACCATCTTATTACCTACGACACCGGCCATCCCTTCGCCTATGTCTCCTCTTCCAATCCCCAAAGCCTCGTATCACTCGAATCACCACAGAGTTCAAGAAGTTACAAAAACTTCGATCACTAAAAAACTAGGGTTCGAACCTGAAAACCCCTACTGCCATCGCCACCGCCTTCTGGCCATCTACCTCTTAATTTTTCTTCACTCTCCAGTCAACACTCCACCTCCAGGAAGAATTACGGCTTCCAAAATCTACTAGATGATCAGATAATCCCAAAAACCAAAATTCTGTTCAATTCCTAAATGCTAACTCCACAGATGATTTAAAAATGTGATGCTTGTTTTAAAATTCATGTTTTCAAACATGCATTCAAGTTTTAGACTTGATTTAATAATTAAAGATGTTTGATATTCTTACTTTTGAAAAAAAAATCTGTTATCATTGTTTTTCAGAAGTAACAGATTTAATTTAACTAAATTAAAATTTTACAAACCTAAATCTATGCTAAACAAACATAATTTGTTTACATAATAATCTCTAACTATTATTCAATCATATGGAAATGGATTTGTATTTAAAATCCTAGTTAAGAACAGAAACAGGTCTGTAGAAAATTAGCATCACACTCATATGCATATTTATGCATATACACAGAACGTCATCACACTACAGTCAAGCAAACATACTCAATCCTATCAGACTTCATGCATAGATAAATTTTAAAGCAACCTTTAAATTGTGAGGTTACTCACTAAAAAAAAGAGCAGAGCAGTTTTTATTTACACAGTTTTGATTTTTCTTATTGGAAAACATTTGGAATTAAAACTTGAGTTCTGGAAACCTTATTTAGCTTGATTTTTAAAGGAAGAAACTTTTTTAAAACAGAAATTTACTCACCTTAATTGAAGATTCAGAGAACAACTCAGATGCAAGCTCATATTCCCAGGAACTTGATTTGAAATGCATGCAGAAATCTGGGCTTTGAAATGCTGGTTGAAGTTGCTTTTCTTGATTTTGAAGTTGAATCTGTGTTTGCAATTGCTAGTTCACTTCCAAATTTGATTACTGAAATTGCTTTTTACCTGTTGCTTGTAGTTGATTGATGAAGAAAATCCTAGCCTTAATGCATGCAGCTGACCCCAATTTTCATATGCTCAGATTTGAAGTTGAACTTCATATTGATGTTGTAATTTTGCTTTTAGATATGCAGATTTGGGTTTTTCCTATTTGATTTTGCAGTTTTATAAACATGCATTGTGTTTGGGTTTTGTATATTTTGTATCTAAATCTGATTTTCAGCTTTCAATTTGAAGAAAATGGTTTTTAACAAAATGCATTGCTAAGTTTCTTAATATATTTTAAATAAAAAGTTTTTAAAACAATGCCACTTGTTATCTTTTCAACGATAAATATTTACAAGTGTCTACTCTTGTGTTAAGAGCTTAACACACATGCATTTTAATATAAAAAGAAAATTCTTAATTTATAATTGTATTTAAATTTATTCTAAAACCATTTCTAATTTAATTTAAAATGTTTCAAATGTTTTTATCAACATTTATCCTTACCTGTTTACATATAACCTTCTTTATAAAATTATACATTTTAATATTTGCTTGAATGTTTTTAAAATAATATTTTAAAACTAATTTTCAAAAGAGAAAATTTTAAAAAGAATAAGAATGTTAGATTCAATTTTATTCAAAAGTTTTAAATCAAAATACTATACTCTAATATAAATGAATTAAATCTTATTTCAAAAGAAAAACAATTTCCTCTAAAATAAAAAAAAACTTTTATTATAAAATAAAATTTAAACTATATTTATTTTTATAAACAAAATAAATACTTACTTATATTTCTTTGATAATGTAAGAAAGACTTTTGAATTTACCTTTGAAAAGTTTTCAATACTAATTTTAAATCAAATTAACCAATTTACAATTTATACATTTATATATATAATAATATGAAAATATTCTTATTATATTTAAATTAAAATTAAAATCAAACCTCTATTTACAGTGTATACATATTTATATATTATAAATAAAATAACTTTAAATCAGCTCAGAAAGATAATTTTATCATTTAAATATTTTTAACATTTGAAAACAATAAGATTCTCAAATTAAATTATTATTATTATTATAAATTTTGAAAAGAATATCATTTATCAAACCAAATAATTATAAATTTTCAAAAGATAGTTTCTGTTTAAATTAGATTATTAAATCAATATTTCACATTTTAAATAATTATAAATGAAATTATTAAATAAATATTGTCCAAATTTCCGGGACATCACACTCGTCCCTCCAAATTGGATGTTATAGTGATTAATATCATACTAGTCAATCTACTCGCGCTCCGACAAAGGGACTTGTACCTTGCAAAATGATCTCGTCATTTTGAACAACTTTAAAGTGATTAATATCAGTCGTCGCATTCATTGTGGATTTCAATAATAAAATTCAAATATCAAAAACAACATAAACTCTAACACCAAAACAATTGCTTCGTCGGGCATTACAGTTTAGTATCCAGCTCAGATCGTGCCTAAGGACTGTTTGGGATCCCATAGTAAGTAGCAAGACTATATTATTGCATAGTTTATTAAAAAGAGGAAATAGAGTGTGAGAACCAAACTCGGTTCCCTGCTATCTCGATCAAGAAATGACTATCCTTGACCTCGATCCAAGGCCATTTTCATTTTCTGTAGCTGATGGATGCTCTTATTCAATCGTCGAAATTCGATTCCTCACATATTTCTCTAGTTGGTTATCTCTGACCTATTCCTTGATTAGATCCCATAGGTGTAGCAATCATTTATGTTGTGCCCATATTTCTCTAATTGGTTATCTCTGACCTATTCCTTGATTAGATCCCATAGGTGTAGCAATCATTTGTGTTGTGCCCATCCAACTAATGGAATATGCGGTATTTTCCAAATCCCTTTCGCACTCTATGGGTACTCTTCTCGTCGACTTTCAATAGGGGATATGCCCTTTAGTATCTAAACAAATCTGCTCCAGGGTTTCATTTATGTCCGTGTAAGAAGAGAATTTCTATTCCCTCCCCTGTCTCTTTGATCCGTCAAACCTGTCATCTATTTTTCCTGTTCCTTTGCCTTTTCTGGATCTTTCTTCAGGAAATCCTCCGCTATCCACATTATCAATTTCTTCCTGATCAGCCTCAGAATCCTCCTGATGCAAATATCTCTTAGCCTCGTTACAAATTTCTATAAGATTCCTCGTACAATCACATTATGATGCAATCTTGAAATCCGTCTAAGAGGCTATTCCCGAAACTTCCGCCATCAAAACCATCGAAGGTTATGGCTTACCAACTGCAGCTCCCACCACATTAAACCTTGTTAAAACACTCCTGAGGGTCTCTCGGCCCTCTGCTTCATGCTTGGTAACATCATTACTTTCTTGGTCGCGAGATGTGGACCTGGAATTGGTTTAAATTTTGTTCACCAACTCGGTCCATGTGCTGATGGAACCGTTCTCCAAATGTCTAAACCATAATGCTGCCAAATCTATGAAATATAAAGGGAAATACCTTCCAAAAACCTCTTTAGATGCACCCAGAACCTCCATAGGCCGAACGTACCTCGTCAAATGAACTATTTGATCCGTCTTCCTATCATACTTTCCTGGCGTAGATAGTTTAAAATCAGGCGGATTCCTAGCATACCGAATGTTTGGAGTTAATGGACTCTTGCTCACATCTTCCAAGTTTTGGTAAGGCAATCCACCACTCATAGTTCATCTCACCAACTTAGAAAGTTTGTCATCGTCATTCTAAGGAACTCCAAGGTTAGCATTCTTAGTATGCTTCCCGAATCTTTGGGGGAATTCTGGTCATACTCCTTCGACTATGCTTCTACATTCCGATCCACGTTCAAACGCTCCTTTTCATCTCGAAAATGTACATCATTCCTTCCTAGGGTAGGATGACCAGTGCCCTCGAGCCCTTGTTGGTCGACACCAATCCGTACATTTGGCTAGGGGTTTGTCTCGGGTCGTTCAACCCGACTCCCGGGTAGTTATGCTTTGGCTTCAGGTCCTTGATTCCAATTTGCAACAACTCCGACTATTCCCATTCTTCTAAAGAAATTCTCCATCATCTCTTCTTGGCATGCTATCATCCTTTCCTATGTACATTCATCATAGTTTTCTTCTCATCCCTTCTTATGTAGATTGATGGGGGCTTAGCCCTTGAGGATGCCTTTTGGCTGCCCCTGTTTGACTTCCTCCGACAACGGTTCTTCTAGTTGATTGTCAAGCCATTTATAATCTTCCCAAGTCTTGAATCGGTGAGCTCTAGTGCCTCTCAATGAAAGAACCAAAATGTTTGGAAAATAATGGCACAAATACCTAATAGAAAGAAGAAGAGAATAAAAAGTAAAGAAAACAAATTAAAATGAGTAAGAAATGAACACATATATGTTTATAGTAGTTTGGCAAACACTGGTCTACATCCACTTAATGATTTTATTGCTTATCTTCTAACTTGGAGGTAGAAGTTCTTAGGGGTCGGTATAACTCCAACACTTATATTTTCGAGTTACAAGAATATAGAGTATAGTAGAAGTAGAGCCAAAAAGATCCTAAAAAATGAACCCTACCCCTCTATTTATAGAGGTAGGGAGCCTTAAATCTCGCACAAAAAATTTCCAGGTCGTTCCCCTTACTATAGACTATTTCTCTATGAAAAATAGGGATGCCGCATCATTAGGTTGTATGGGTTGGAACAACTCCATGGGTAGGGGTCAGTACCGACCTATAAGATAGACAATATGGTTGTCTTTAATGCTTCTCTTCAGCTCGTCTTGTGGCTAACTTCATGATTCCATAGTTGTTTGCACTAGTATAAGCATGTTTCTGAGTCCAAATGATGTAGTTAAAGAAGAACAGAGTTGCAGATTCAAGAGTTTATGGAGATCGATGGGGAACTGCATTAGAACAATAAAACAACATTGGAAATGAGTTTCTAACATCATGTAAGGTAGATAGGCAGAAGATGGGCAAGTTTAGTGGAGGTTTTATAGGTTGGTATCGACCACTAAGGAAGGTTCGGCATCGACCCCATACTTATGGAGTTTGGCCCTCGAATTTTTGTGGTGGATTTGTGTTTGTGTTGTGATCTTGGACGTACTTGGGTTTTGGGTTTTATGGTCATCTCTCTAGGTGTCCTTCCTTGATAACTTCAAAGTTGAACTCATCGGGTTCGTCCGTGTACTGCTTGGTGAAAAGGCAAGATATAAGAGCAATGTATAAACCTATGTAAATTAACATCATCGTTTTGATTAATAAATTTGATCTTTTGATTAAATAATATCAATCTTTCATTCCAGTAAAAATTATATTCACATTTAATTTTTAATAAGTAAGTTTGCCGCAAAATAAAATATCAGTTGACCAAATGGAAAAAAGAAAGGTTCTGCTTTTGGCATATATATATATATGTATATGTATGTATGTATGTATATGTATGTGTGTGTTTGTGTGTGTGTGTCTGTGTGTGTGTGTATATGTATGTGTGTGTATATATGTATGTGTGCATGCATGTGTATGTAAATTATATTTATAAATTGTCTTTATTTTGTTTTAACTTATTAATATGTAATTCAAGACCTATTTTATTGTCTTACCAAATCAATCAACTTGATGTTTTGGAAACAAAATTTGGAATTTAGATTTGTTGATTTGGTTAAAACCAACTTAGATTTATTAAGGGATTTAATAAAAAATTGAAATATACATGTGTGTTTGTGTATGCAAATATTATTTGGATAGCTTTGCATATATAAAAGGTGATGTGCCTGTTGCGATATACCAGCACCTATATACGTACACATTAACTATTACATAATACGAAAAGTTGCAGTTGCACTACATTCACTTGAGTAAATTTATATTTACTCACAAACATACCAGATACAAATGTGGTTAAATATTCATTTAAACAAATTGGAAATGTCAATTAAAATCAATCTTTTATTTGAACATATTAGATCTGATCTAATAATAAATTTAGATTCATAAGCTTAAAAAAGATCTTGATAGGGATTTTTTGAAATTTTCCCTATTTAACCACTGCTCAACAACCTTGTTCCAACATCCTCTGCCATATCTAATCCAAGTATCAATTACTCAATGGCCCATACATTTACACTATTTATTTTAGATAATAAATTGTGAATTACCATAAATAGTTGAGAGATGAACTAAAAATGAATTTTGAACAACACAATTTAGGTGAGGCATGTATATAACTGTGGCATAAGTCTTTGATATGATCGATTTGGACTATAAGTTCATTATATTAAGCATTAGAACATAGTAGGTGTTGACTCTATAAGTTTAAACGATTTTCACAAACAGTAATGGGCTAAATTGTTTTAAAAATTTAAACCCACTTAACTGTCTATACAAACAAAGCTATGAAATGTTGACAAGAAGGATCCACTTTAAAAAAACCTCTATAATCCTATAGTTAATCACCTATTTCATAGTGGTTAAACTTGTTTATCCAAAACATATTAAAACATTAAACAGTGTCTTAACCAAGAAAATTTCATAATAGACTATTTGTCCGGATAAGGAAAATAAATGACAAGTGTTCGTTCATTGCTAGATGCACAGATTGGTCAGAATTTATGGTCAAAGTTGATTATGGTGAATCACTAGGTTAAACTGGGGCGTTTAGTTTGGGAAAAATTAGATGGTGTGGTTGGTGTCAATGAGGTCATCTCGAGGGGAGGAGTGCAGCAATGTTTGGAATTTCACCAATTTGGACCGAAATCATTCAAGATTTGTAAACTAGGGTTTTAGCACACTAATCTTTGGTCGGTGGAGGAGGACCTGAAGCATTTGGAGTTGGCCATAGCGTCCTATGTGGGAAGATAATGACTGGTTTTATGGTAAAAGGGAAAGGTAGTGTAATGCGATCTAAGCATCCAAGGAGTGTAACTTTATAATCGGGTGTAAATAAAACATTAATTATTTTCATTGCAATAAATTTCGCAAAAATTGCTTGATTCATGCACGGTTAGTTGCCTTGGAAATGTTTCGAGGTTATGGATATTTTGGCAAGTGGTTTGCTTAACTCAAAGCTGTATGTGAAAACACTTTTTTTGGAGTCCAAGGGTTCATATAGTTCAACCATAGATTCCTTTTACTCTTCATATGTTCTTATATTCACTGGTTTGATTCTACCTAGATATTTGAAATTGTAACGTTATTTAAATTGTTAAGGATTGAATAATAATATTGCTGGAATATGATGTCTGTTCTGTAACAACCCGGATTTTTTTGGGTTGATTAAATAAAATAAATAATGATTTTTAAAGTTTAATCATTAATTTGAAGTTTGTATTCTTTTTATAAAAGATAAAAATTATAATGATTAATTCCAAATAATTGTGAAATTGAGAAATATTAGTATTTTATTTCAAGTATGATAATTATAGAATCTTGCTTGGTATTTAGTTATAAAACAAGATGCATGCATTATAGGATTTGAATTGTGTTGGGTTTGATATTATTTTAAGTCTTCCGACATTTTATTTATGGAGTCTACTAATAATTAAATCTAAAAGAAAGGATTTTTAGATGCTTGTTGCATTGTAATTTCCTCCTAAAAGCCCAAAAAGGATAATTAAGGTGAGAAGTACTCCAAAACAACATACTGTACATTCTTTCTAAATATCATTGTAAAGTTAGCTAAAAACAGAAATAAAGAAAATGAAGCTCTCTCCTAAACCTAGATGTGAATCAATAAATAAAAATTGGGAATCAATTACTAATAAATCCATTAAAATAAGGTAAGGTTCTCAAGCTTTATCTAGCTATTAGATAGTTCTATTTTAGTACAGTGTTTGATTTGGTTGCTTTTTGGTTTTGGACTTGAGTTAATTCTAGGGTTTGCTGAAAATGAAGAGATTGGCAAACATATTTAGGGATTCAATGTGAGTGAATACTCACACAATCTATCTCTAAATTTGTAGATGCATGTGTACGAATTCTATACTAATTGGTTGAGAAATTGGATTGATTATTGTGTTTTTTGGTTGCAAATCATTCCCTATCAAAATTGTTTAATGAAATCAGTTTTCAACCTCTTTTTATCTCTTACTTGCTTTGGTCAGTTATCTGATGAATGCATGCTTGTTTCAGAGTGTATATTATTAGTTTCAAGTGCCAGAATGCCTGGAAAGATCCCGGAGTTGGACTAGTCAATGGTTAGAGAAGTTCTTGGAGCAGCACTTGCTCCAAACGTCGCCACCGGATGACCAGTGGCATATGGTCGGCCGACCGGTCGTGTCCTAGAGAAATTGCTGCTCCAGGTAATTCTCTCCCGATTCTTTTGTGTGTTTGCATTTTTGTTCCCTTTCTTCCCCTATTGTTCTAAGTTACTTTTGAGTTGATTTAGGATCTCGGGAAATCTTATGGCTGAATTTGTTTACAAATACACACATACATATGTATATATATGAACTAGTAAAGGTTTTTATAAAATGAAAGGAAGTTCTAAGTAAATGAAATACAAGTTTAGCTAATATATATGTGGTTTGAATGAAAGAAATTTGTAAAAGATAGTTCATTATAAGATACCGATTTCAAAACTAATTTCCATATAAATTCAATTCCTTTTGTAAATGATCTTAATAAGTAAATATGTATATTAATATTATTGTTAGAAATATAGTTTTTTGGATTTAAAAGAATGGTTTTGAAATATAAACCTATATTGTTCTAAACAAGTAGACGTATACCTATGTACGGTTTTGAAAAATAGTTTGTTGAACTATATTGTGTTTAGGGAATTTTCGGAACAACTATAGAGATATAATATGTTTTGATATTTATTCGGATTTATAAATATATATTTATAAAGTGATATATATATATAGTTAAATAATAAACAAGTTTACGAATTTAAAATAAGATGTTTGAAAGTAATAGATAAATAATGTGTGTAGAAATCATTTTCTATATAATTAAAAGTGTATTATTTACTTTTGAGACTTAAATTCTTATTAACTTCTACGTGTTTAGCATTTGGCTATTTTAATGTCATTTGGGCATTTTGTGTAATTTTGGGTTTATTGCTTCTTGCGATTTCATCCGAATGAGAAATTTAATTAAACAATTTAGTAATACAAGTGGTATGGAACATTTGTATTACTTTATCAGTTAATTATTGGAGTTGTTCGATTAAATATTTTAGTTGAGTGGGATTTACAATCATTTAGTAAATAGTTAAGTATCGCAAAGTGGTTATGGGACATTGGGCGATACTCATTTAGTTACTAATCAAAGGTGGATTACACTTATCGAGTGGATTTTACTAACATATAGTGAATATTTGAGTAAACTCGAGTAGTTATAGGACATGCAGTCATTACTCAAATGATTACTATTCGGAAGTATATAACACTTATTCTGTCGAGTTTGCGTACTTGTCCTTGGGTGATCCATTTTATGCATGTTGTATGGGTTTTCAGGCCCATCTTGGGATAGTCATTTACTAACGAGTTTTGGTTTGCAATGTGCTCGTCCCTTGGGTTGGTGCACGAAGTGTGTGTATTTAGTGTTGACTTGAGAAGTAGTTATCTATATTGCTAGCTTATGAATTTAACTTATGATGTGCTTGTCTTATTCGACGTGTGAAGTGCATGTAAATCCATGTTAGCATGCGAAGTGTGTGTTTATTATTATAGCCTACGAAATGCTTGCTTTCATTGGACTTGTGATGTGCTTGTAGTTATGATTTATGATTTGTGACTTGCTTTTATGCTAAGTCTGTTGGGCTTGGACTCGCTGTCAAGCGGTCTTATATTTACTAAAGCTGATGTACTTTATGCAATCTTTTGCATTCTTGAGTTTTCGAAGTTAGTTCCTTATCACCATATTTAAGATGATTGTCACTGATGAGCATGATAACTTTTGATGACATGGTGATTTGGTATTGATTTTTATTTGCATATGGCATATATTAGATAGTTTATATTATGCCTTGTGTTTTATGCAAATTTATTACCGAATGATTTCATAGTGAGACTATTTTATGTTTAGTGTGATACATTATTTGGGTTTTTATATCTTTGATGCTATGAGTGCTTATTATTATATGTTCTCACCTTTTAGATATTTTGAGATAGTTCGACCCGTTTATTTTATAATGCTTAGGTCAGACCGAGAATTGACATCTACAGGGACTTGGTGACTTTGGATTTGGGCTAGCTAGAGTGGCTATATGGAGTAGTACCTTTTTTGATATAGTTCCCTTTTTGGATATTAGACTTATTTGCAGACTTGTGTTATGCTTAGCGATTGTATTTACTTGAGATGACTTGTATATTCTTTTAGACCTATCATAGTTCTTGCAAGTATATATTTTTATATGTTAGTTTGGTATTTCATTTTGTAGACTTACATTTTAAAGAAGTAATTGACGTTTTTCATTCCCGTTGTGGCATTTGATTTTGTGTTGTATACTATGTTATGTATTATTCTGAATTATTTAAAATATTTTATTATTGTTTTGCGTCTAGATTGGATATGTCGAATTACCACTTGTAGGACAAGGAAGAAAAATTTAGTCATATAATTCGACATATCGATGCTCGGCCAAAGCATTTATGGATGTCGCTCCTAACCATCCTTATTCTCCATATCACTCGATAATATTTCTTTTAATATTCTTTGGAAATATGGGTATAAAGGTGGGGCGTTAGAGTTGGAATCAGAATAAAAGGTTTAGAATAATATAGAATGTAAGAAACACGAATCTTGGCTTAGATTGACTTAGAGTCCCATACTTTGGGTGTGTAAGGTAGAAATTAGAGCTTATTTCCTATTTAACATAGAAGTATAAGTGTTTACTACAAATAATATCATTAAGACATATTTGTGGAAATTTTTAATAACTTTACAAATTATTTTTATAAAATGATTTTAAAAGCTACGTGTAGTGTATTGGTGTTCTAATCCGTTAGTGACCAGAGTTGCACAGCAGAAGCTGGTAGATTGCTCCCGCTGAGCATAGTAATTCATTGTTTATTTATGTTAGATTGAATATTGTATGCATGGATGAATGGTTGCATATTTGAATTATTATAGATGGATTTTCACTTGTATGAAAATTTAGAGATTTATAAATTTTGGAATTATTTTTGTGTTAAATTGCCCATTGGGTGTATTATGAATACTGGTCGAGATGTGGGATGCCTTGATGTCAGTAGGGATTCCTAAATGCTTTGACGAGATAGTCCGACAGAGTGAATTTGAGTTATAATATTTAAAGTACTATAAATAATTGTGAATGAAATATTTAAAGTACTATAAATAAGTGTGAATGAATTATAAATAATATTTAAGAAGGAGATAAAGTTTTAAGTGAGTTAAGTATTATTTTAAAATGGGATTAATGTTTTGGAAAATATATTTATATGCATATGTATAAATTTTAGAAGTAAAGAGATATTTTGTGAAAAAGTATGTAAAAGTAACTGTGCTACAGGATCAAGTAATATGGAATATAATAAATAACTAGTGTGGAATAAAAGTAAATAGTAAAATGATACCATAGATTATTATACTGTTTCGTACTCCCATTCTACGTCCAATCCCAGACTCCTTTTGGAATTATAGCTAGCAACCCTCACTTAACCTGGAGGAATAAGTATTACACCGCTTGAGCAATTGAACAGGACTTGACCACTTGAGCAATAGAATAGGACTTGACTGCCTGAGAAACCGAACAGGACTTTCTTATAGACTGGATTTAACTTGACTTTGTGTGTTCTGAATAGCACGGTTTTTTCACTTGTAGTACACCCTTCCTATAATATTTTCCTTAAGATCGATGTATGTAATTGTGTGTGTATGAAGATTAGGAAGATTAATATTGCTTGAAGAATATAGAAGTGAATTACTAAGCAATGATAGTATGAGAATTTTTGAATAACGAACTTAAGATTGCAAAGCACTATAGATCAAGAGAGATTAGAAAAATAGGTTATTTGATCAATGATTCTTGAGTGTTTATATAGTGTATAAAGAGCTATGGCTTCTGGTAATAGGTATATTTTAATAGCTAAGAGATGCATCCTCCAAGAAGAAGATAACTCTTGATCAAAATAAATGACAATTCCAAAAATTGGCAGTTGCAGTTTTCAATCGACTGGACATGCTTGGTCAGCCGACTGAATTCAAAACGTGCACAAAAGTTTGCACAGACTTAATTGACTGACCTGGTGTGTTCAATCGACTGGTCAGTGTTTTTTAGAAACTTTTTTATACAAACTCAGTCCACTCTTTACAGCAAGTCAGACGACTGAGTGCTGTTATTTCTGTACTCTAAAACTATTTGTGTGTGTATATGAAATATATAAAACAATGCAACTTTAATTTGAATTTGTGAGTGATGAACCTTGAGGAAAGATTTTAACAAAGCCCTAAACTAGTCTCTATACATACTTATTGACTCTAGCTTATGATATATAACAAGATGAACCAATATTTTGAGTTGATAAGTCCTGATGTTGTCATAGTCGTAGATTCATGAATTATTGTATCTTATCAGCACACAAAACCTATGTTCCAACATTCTCTCCCTTTTTGATATTTACAATTCTATTTTCTACAAGCGAATCTTTGACAAGCTTTTTTGATTTATCTCTACCCCTGAATATATGCCAGCAACTTTGATATAGTATTCTCCCCTTGAATCTATGCTATATTTCCTGTCAATAATTTATATTTTCTCCCCCTTTGTCATCGACAAAAAGGAGAGCTCTCAAAGTAGAGAATATTAAAATACAAGCAATATAATACGAAAACACATCTACATAAACAAAAACATAACATAAAATAACACAGAAACATATCAAAACATATTACACAAGAACAAGAGTACACAACTACATAATCAAAGGAAATAGAGTTTAAAAGTTACATAATCAAACAAGAAAGAAACCACATATAACATGACATGAAATAGATATTGTTTGAAAGTAGAATAACATAGAAGTTCAAGGTACCAAGAGCAGTACAAAAAATCGTTACCCATTTCCGGTGCTTCCTTCATTTGAGCTCTCTTCATCACCTTTAGTTTCATTGTCGTCAGATTAGTCACCAACTTCTTCGCCTTCTTCCTCTTCTTGTTCTTCATTCGAAGTAGACTAGGTGAAGTGCTTCACTGGTCGTTTCTCATGAGATATAGTTTTTGAGACTTATTTTTGATTCATGACACAAGATATTGCCACGACATACAGATTTGATGACTGCTACGACAAAAAGAGAATATATACTACAGGAGACGACATCAAAATTGGTGCATCAATTATATTATTCTTGTTTATGAGTTTTAGGTCAATTTTGTTAAAATCTCTCCTCACTTAACGTATATATTAGCTTATATATAATCTTAATGATTTATACATATAAGCATAGAAATATATACATATATATATATATATTATCAAAGTTTTTCTTTAAAAATCATATAATATATATATATATATATATATATATATTTAAAACCTATGAAAACTGTGCAAATTGCACAGAAATCACCAGGTCAGTCGACTGACCTAGTAGGTCAGTCGACTAACCTATAAATTTCTGTGCAACATGCACAGGTGCACAAATAAACAAATAATCGTTTGAATATTCAGTCGAATGACCCATATGTTCGGTTGACTGAATTTCTACAACACCTATTTTTGGAAAAGACATGGCTATTTGTGAATAGTTACGAACCTCTACGAAAAGATTTGGATGCAACACTTCAACCGGAGCTCTTCGTCAACAGTCACTGCCTTTTAACATCTATAAATACATACTCTAACTTGATTCCAAACACCGTAATTTCTTATCTTTCTAATCTAGCATTCTTGAATCCACTTGCAACTATACTTTCAAATATTCTGTGTTAAAGCAATATTATACCTTTCTATTCTTCATAAACTTCATACACACACACACACACACACACATTCGAGGAGAAGATTATAGGAAGGGTGTACTACATGTGATAAATCCATGTTATTAGAACACTCAAAGTCAAAACAATCTTTTGTATTTGTTGAAGTCTTATTCTGCTGCTCAGGCGTGTGAAGTCATCTTCGGCTGCCATGGCGAAATCCTATTCTATTGCTCAGGTCCTTCTTCGGCTGCTCAAGGATTGTATAAACCCGTTTCTCTGGGTTAAGTGAGGGCTATTGTTTTAGTGAAATTACAGAAGGAGTCTGGGAATGGACGTAGGGTAGAGCTCCGAACCAGTATAAAAATTCCCGGTGTCATTTTATTATACTTCTTTTATATTCCGTACTATTTACTATATAGCTATCATCACTACACACTGTATTATCATATGCCCATATTACACGATCCATAGCATAATTTCATTTGGTATCAGAGCAAGGTCATCATATAACTGTAACATAGTTATCTGATTATCTAATAATATGGAACTAACACTAGCATTAGCATTAACACTAGCTTCATTGAAGGACAATCCACTGCACGTCCGCCACTATTTAATGGCATGAATTATAACTATTGGGCCACACGAATGAGAATATACATGCAAGCAAATGGTTTTGATTCATGGAATATAACTCAGACAGAATATATTATTCCTACTGAAGAGTATTCTACTTGGACAAATACACAGAAACTAGATGTCATAGCAAATGCAAAAGCCATGAATATGTTATTTTGTGCCTTAGATAGAAATGAGTTTCACCATATTAGCATGTGCAATACTACATATAAAATATTATGTACACTCAAAATTACACACGAAGGAACTAACAAGGTCAAACAAAGCAAAATATCCATGCTCAAAAGTCAGTTTCAAAACTTTAGGATGAAAGAAAATGAATCTCTAAATGATATGTATTCAAGATTTCAGGATATCTACCATCATTAGTAGGACTAGGAGAAAAATATTTATATTTTGATATTGTATCCAAAATTCTTAACTCTTTAATGGAAGAATGGGAAAGAAAAGTTCTCGCTATTGAAGAAGTGAACGATATTTCCAAAATAACTCCGGAAGAGTTAATAGGAAATCTAATGTCCTATGAAGTGAATTTGCAGGCTAAGCGAGTTCAAACTCAAGATATAAAGAATATAGCATTCCATGCAGAACAAGAAGAATCAGATTCGGACAAAGACGACCTAACCTTTATTGCCAAAAATTTCAAGAAATTCTTGAAGTATAAAAAAGGAAACAGAAATAATGGGAAGAGAAGCTCTAACAGCAATAAACCACCGTCTTCATCAGTTCTGGAGTTCTTTAACTGTCACAAAAGGGGGCATATACAGAAGGACTGTCCAGATCAAAAGAAAAAATATCGCAAGAAAAGGAAGGACAAATTCAGAAGGAAAGCTTTCTCAGTTACATGGAATGGTTAAAACTCTTCTTCTTCTGAAAGTGAAAGTGACAGCGATAATGAACAAGCCAACATATGCTTTATGGCTAAAGATAATAAGCTAAGTGATTTAACTTTTGATGATATGATAGAGATAAAATTAGAATTGTTAGATACTTTAAAAAGTCTCAAAAGAAAATGTAAAAAGGCTATTGAAAATCAAAACAAGGCAGAATTCGAAAGAGATATGCTTAAGGACGAGAAGAAAATATTGGAAGAAGAACTTGAGAGAACTCAAGAATGGCTTTCAAATGTTAATTCTCAACTGATATTATTGAGCTAAGAAATTGAGACTCAAAAAGAAAAGAATGGCGTTCTTGTTTCTAAAAATCATGATTTAAAAACTAATATCAAAATGGTAGAACTAGAAAACTCAAATCTAAAGACCAAACTAGAAGAAGCAAAATATCCATGCTCAAAAGTCAGTTTCAAAACTTTAGGATGAAAGAAAATGAATCTATAAATGATATGTATTCAAGGTTTCAGGATATCTACCATTCATTAGTAGGACCAGGAGAAAAATATTTAGATTTTGATATTGTATCCAAAATTCTGAACTCTTTAGTGGAAAAATAGGAAAGAAAAGTTCTCGCTATTGAAGAAGCGAACGATATTTTCAAAATAACTCCGGAAGAGTTAATAGAAAATCTAATGTCCTATGAAGTGAATTTGCAGGCTAAACGAGTTCAAACTCAAGATATAAAGAATATAACATTCCATGCGGAACAAGAAGAATCAGATTCAAACAAAGACGACCTAGCCTTTATTGCCAAAAACTTCAAGAAATTCTTGAAGTATAAAAATGGAAACAGAAATAATGGGAAGAGAAGCTCTAACACAAAATAAACCACCGTCTTCATCAGTTCTGGAGTTCTTTAACTGCCATGAAAAGGGGCATATATAGAAGGACTGTCCGGATCAAAAGAAAGAATATCGCAATAAAAGGAAGGACAAATTCAGAAGGAAAGCTTTCTCAGTTACATGGGATGATTCAAACTCTTCTTCTTCTAAAAGTGAAAGTGACAGCGATAATGAACAAGCCAACATATGCTTTATGGTCAAAGATAATAAGGTTAGTGATTTAAATTTTGATGATATGATAGAGATAAAATCAGAATTGTTAGATACTTTAAAAAGTCTCAAAAGAAAATGTAAAGAGGCTTTGAAAATCAAAACAGGCAGAATTCGAAATAGATACGCTTAAAGACGAGAAGAAAATATTGAAAGAAGAACTTGAGAGAACTCAAGAATCGCTTTGAAATGTTAATTCTCAACTGATATTATCGAGCCAAGAAATTGAGACTCAAAAAGAAAAGAATGATGTTCTTATTTCTGAAAATCATGATTTAAAAACTAATACTAAAATGGTAGAACTAGAAAATTCAAGTCTAAAGACCAAACTAGAAGAAGCGAAATATCCATGCTCAATAGGCAGTTTCAAAACTTTAGGATGAAAGAAAATGAATCTATAAATGATATGTATTCAAGATTTCAGGATATTTACCATTCATTAGTAGGACTAGGAGAAATATATTTAGACTTTGATATTGTATCCAAAATTCTTAACTCTTTAATGGAAGAATGGGAAAGAAAAGTTCTTGCTATTGAAGAAGCGAATGATATTTCCAAAATAACTCCGGAAGAGTTAATAGGAAATCTAATGTCCTATGAAGTGAATTTGCAGGCTAAATGAGTTCAAACTCAAGATATAAAGAATATAGTATTCCATGCAGAACAAGAAGAATCAGATTCAGACAAAGACAACCAAGCCTTTATTGCCAAAAACTTCAATAAATTCTTGAAGTATAAAAAAGGAAGCAGAAATAATGGGAAGAGAAGCTCTAACAGCAATAAACCACCGTCTTCATCAGTTCTGGAGTTCTTTAACTGTCACAAAAAGGGACATATACAGAAGGACTATCCGGATCAAAAGAAAGAATATCGCAATAAAAGGAAGGACAAATTCAGAAGGAAAGCTTTCTCAATTACATGGGATGATTCAAACTCCTCTTCTTATGAAAGTGAAAGTGACAGCGATAATGAACAAGCCAATATATGCTTTATGGTCAAAGATAATAAGGTTAATGATTTAACTTTTGATGATATGATAGAGATAAAATCAAAATTGTTAGATACTTTAAAAAGTCTCAAAAGAAAATATAAGGAGGTTGTTGAAAATCAGAACAAGGCAGAATTCAAAAGAGATGCTTAAAGACGAGAAGAAAATATTGAAGAAGGACTTGAGAAAACTCAAGAATCGCTTTCAAATGTTAATTCTCAATTGAGCAAAGAAATTGAGACTCAAAAAGAAAAGAATGATGTTCTTGTTTCTGAAAATCATGATTTAAAAACTAATATCAAAATGGTAGAACTAGAAAATTCAAGTCTAAAGACCGAACTAGAAGAAATCTCTAAAAACGTTTCAAATTTTAATAAAGGAAGAGAAAATTTACCTAGAATCGTTGAAAATTCACAATCAATTAACAATAAAAATGGTTTAGGCGATAAGAAGAAAGTCAAGAATTCACAATCTAGTAATTTGAATAATGTTAAGTCTAATAAAACACTCATATCTTCAAAAAGACTAGTTTCTAAAACTATAAATACTTGGGTTCCTAAAACTAACAATAAGCTAATAAGGAATAAGTATATTAGATCATTTACAAAAAACATTCATAATAATAAGGATTATATTTATAAAAAGGATACTAAACCCACTAAACCCACATGGGTTTTCTTTCCTAAGATCTAACTCTTCGGACCCTATTAAAAAGGTGGGTACCAACGTTATCTCATATTTTTTGCAGGTCCTACTCAAGAAGAGAGGAAAATGGATACTCGACAGTGGTTGCTCAAAACACATAACATGAGACAAAGATATGTTGACAAACATTACATACTCAGAAGGAGGTTCTGTCACTTTTGGAGATAATTCCAAGGGCTATATCATCGGCAAAGGCGATGTGAGCAATTACGGTACATCTAATTTACCTCTTATTACAAACGTTTTATTAGTTAAGAATCTAAAACATAATCTACGAAGTATAAGTCAATTATGCGATAAAGGTTTTAAAATATCCTTCTTTGAAAATAAATGTAGTATCTTCGATCAAAATCAGAATCTAATTTTTGAAGTAAATAGAGATAAAAATATTTACGTTTTGAATATGAAAGTTAATCATAACTCATATATGTGTTTAATAGCCAAAGAAAATGATCCCTGGATATGGCACAAATGATTCTGCCATACCAATTTTAAAACTATAAATAAAATTTCTACAAATAAACTCGTAAAAGGATTATCAAAGATGAGTTTTAAAATTAATAATTTATGTGAAGCGTGTCAATTAGGTAAATTAACTAAATCTTCATTTAAATCTAAGAAAGACATTTCGACATTACAACCACTTGAATTACTTCATATGGATTTATTTGGACATGCCCAAGTTCAATCCATAAATCATAATAAATACGTATTTGTAATAATTGATGATTTTTCTAGATATACATGGACTATCTTTATGAAAAATAAAAGTAATACTTTTGAAAATTTCAAAACATTTGTTAAACGAATTCGAAATTTAAAAGGTACTAAAATTAAAAATATTAGAAGTGATCACGGAGGTGAATTTGAAAACGAACAGTTTGATAACTATTGTAAAAAGAAAGGAATATTTCATAATTTTTTATTTCCTAGAACTCCACAACAAAATGGAGTTGTAGAACGAAAGAATCGAACTCTACAAGAATCTGCAAGAACCTTACTAAACGAAAGCACATTATCAAAACATTTTTGGACAGAAGCTGTTGCAACTGCCTGTTATGTATTAAATTGTGTTTTCATTAGACCCCTCACTAAGAATACACCTTACGAACTTTCTAACGATAGAAAACCAAACATTTCTTATTTTAAAATATTTGGATCAAAATGTATTGTATTAAATACCAAGACCAGCTTGGCAAATTCGATTCAAAATGTGATGAAGGTATATTTCTTGGATATTCGAATCAAAGAAAAGCTTATCGAATTTTCAATAAAAGAACTAATACTATTGAAGAGACGCTCCATATATCTTTTGATGAGACTCTAAACTTATTTCAAAAACAAATGATGACGATGATTTACTTAGTAATAACTGAATATAATAAATAATTCAAGAGAAGATGAAGATATTGTTTATAATTATAGAGAAGATGAAAAAATTGTTAATAATTTAGAAAATAGAAATATTACTAATATAATAAGATCTCCTCGAAGAATCTTACGAAATCATCCTACAAAAAATATAATTGGAGAAATAAATTCAAATGTCGAACTAGAAATCAACTAAATTTAATGGGTCATGTAGCTTTTCTTTCTACCATTGAACCTAAGAATACTAAGGAAACATCATCTGATGTTGGATTATTGCTATGCAAGAAGAACTAAAACGGTTTGAACGAAATGAAGTTTGGGAACTAGTACACAGACCGAATGATCAGACTGTTATAGGAACTAAATGGGTTTATAAAAATAAAGCAGACAAAATAGGAAATATAACTAGAAACAAAGCAAGACTAGTAGCACAAGAGTATAAACAAGAAGAAGGAATAGACTACGAAGAAACATTTGCTCCAGTCGCTAGACTAGAAGCAATACGAATCTTATTGGCATATGCATGTTTTAATAACTTTAAACTCTATCAAATGGGTGTTAAAAGTGCATTTTTAAATGGTTATATTAAAGAAAATGGTTTTGTTGAACAACCCCCTTTATTTGTTCATGAAAAATATCTGGATCGTGTCTATAAACTTAAGAAAACTTTATATTTTTAAAACAAGCACCACGTGCTTCGTATGAACGCCTTAAAAGCTATTTAATTGAATCAGGATTCGAAATAGGAAAAGTAGATCATACTTTATTTATAGAACATTCTAAAAATGATATTTTAATAGTTCGAATATATGTAGACGACATAATATTTGGTTTAACTAATAATAAATTATGTAAAGAATTTTCTGAAATAATGACTAAAGAATTTGAAATGTCCCACATGGGAGAATTATCGTATTTTCTAGGTCTTCAAATAAAATACGTTTCAAATGGAATATTTATAAATCAACAAAAATACTGTAATAATCTTATCAAGCGTTTCGGAATGGAAAACACTTCTGACAAACCAACACCTATGGGCACAACAGCACATCTTGATAAAGATGAAAATGGCAAGAGTGTAGACCAAAAGCTATATCGTAGTATGATAGGATCATTGCTATACCTAACAGCGAGTCGACCAGATATAATGTTGAGTGTATGTCTATGTGCATGATTTCAAGTTGATTCAAAAGAATCACATTTACGAGCCGTAAAACGAATATTACGTTATCTTAGTAATACTACAAATTTCGGACTTTTCTATCCAAAAGATTGCTCGTTCGAGTTAGTGTCATATAGCGATACTGATTTCAGAGTATCACGAACAGATAGAAAAAGTACAAGCGGTACATGTCACTTCATTGGTAAATCATTAATATCAAGGTTTAGCAAGAAACAAAATTGTGTCTCTCTGTCAACTTGTGAAGCGGAATATATTTCTGCGGCACTAGCCTGCGCACAAGTAATCTATATGCAACAGACACTTAAAGATTTCGGAGTCAATTTATCAAAATTAACAATTTACTATAACAATTCTAGTGCAACAAATCTATCCAAAAATCCAGTAAACACTCTAGAACTAAACATATGATATTAGACATCACTTTCTATGTGAAATATGAAAAAAGATGTGATAAATTTAGACTACGTTCCATCTGAAAATCAATTAGCAGATATTTGTACTAAACCAATGTTAGAGAACACTTTTATAAAATTATGTCGAGAACTCGGTATAATGCCAATTAAAGATATATAAACGATAAAATACAAAATTTTGACTAAAAAAATTCAAAAATAATATTTTTGGCAAAAATGCATTTTCTGACCATGCCGAGACTCGAACCTATGACCTGTTGTGAATAGCCCAGATGTCTTAACCACCCGAGCTATTGATTATTTTCATTACATTCCAGGTCGGGGATTCTATTATATAGTGACAACTACACACTAAATTATGTATAGCATTTAGCTTTATAAATATATTTTCTGCATATTACATTTACATAGAAAAATCACAATACCAGAAAACCAACGAAATAGCAAATTACATTTCTAACTAACAACCTTTTTATAGCTAAATTCAAGACAAATCATTCACTTCATCCTTCTTATTCTCAACATTAGTCTATAAATACGTATATTTATTCTATATTATTCATACAAACTAACAGAAATATAAACTAACTATCAAAATGTAAACTTCTTCATCAACCGACTCCATTGAAATTTTAGCCTCTATCGAATCACCAAGAACTCCCGTCTATCATACTACACCACCTTCTACCTATCATGATCATACCGGATATACTTCGGAGAAAAAGAAAGGGAAGAAGATGATGTTTGATGTCTCTCCAAACACTAAACAAAAAATAAGTGATTTGCATCATTATCAACAAGAGTCGCTAATGCTTCAGCGTGAAATATATTACGAGCAAAAGATCAACTCGAGACGTCTAAGAATTATAGAACACGTTGCTATAAAATTTTGTGGTGCTTCATTCCATCCTGTAGATGAACATGCCGTTTCGCCTATTCGACGACCTTCTAATTTATCACCGCCACGACCACTGGTCTCACCAAATTCATGGGATCGAAATGAAGCATCAAATGTTCGTCGCAAACAGCTACAGGGCTACAAAACTCCTAGCACTTCAAAATAAGAAATAGTTCTTATTTGTTTATTATTTATTTTACGAATAATTTAACCAAAGTATGTACAATTTTTTATGGAATAATTCATTCCTTCTCCTTCGTATTATTAACACATATACTAGTTCTAATATTCAAAAATAAATTTACAAGGTTCATAAGTTGAAAATATATAAAATATTACTCAAAACCAAGTTGATTGGGAAAATTTACCCAGGTCAGTCGACTGAACCAGGGTATCAGTCGACTGACACTGAAATAAAAAAATTTAAGCCAGCCTCAGTCGACTGCCACAGTGACCCAGTCAACTGGACTAGAAGACAAAATATACATATCCCAGATTCAGTCAACTGAACTAGGCCTTTAGTTGACTAAACCAGAAGTTCGAAAATTTAGAATTTCAGGTTCAATCGATTGAACCGCTGATTCAGTCGACTGATTCATGGATTTGAGCAAAATTACTGCACCTTCCCACTCACTTTTCACCTTTTAACCTTCACTTTCCCCTTTGCTCTTCATTCTCGTTTCACATTTTCAACTTTTTTAAAAACCTAGATCTTCAAAAACTCAATTTTTACCTCCAAACAATCAAATTAAATGGCTCCAAAGAAAAAAGACAAGTATCTTCATCCTCCCAACCTCCTTCCAATGAGCAAATCCAATAGTGGCTCTATGATGATACCGCAATTAGAAGATGAAGGAGAATGCAAGATTCTCGTATCTTTAAAGGTTCTCCATACCATATACAAGAATTGGCTCATAGAAGCAATTTGGAGTCTTTGTTCAATATTGATGAAAATAAGCATAAAATAAACCAAATTATGGTCAAGCTCTTCTAAGCTAATCTAAATTTTGATCACCAAAACATTCAAAATCAAGAAGATTGTGTATGGAATTTAGTTTATGGAAAACCCATATTTTTCTCGTTAAATCGAATGACTCACATTTTAAGATCTGAAAATGATGGTAATGAATTGAGCAATGTTGATTGTGATATGATCGTTCGTGGCCGTATAAGTCATTTATTTTTGAAAGACGATATGCACCAACTCAAGTCCACATCCTTAAGGCCAAAAGCTAGAATTATACAATGTGCACTAATGAAAACCGTAACTCCATGAACCAGAAGTTATGAACTTGTTCGTGAATACAACTTTAAAGCTTATACACCATTTTCGGGAATATCAAAGTTAATTGGCTTTGGTTAATTCTTGATGTGTTCTTAAGCTTCAACAATGGTCAAATGAATGTCATCTACTATGGTGAGTATATTATGCAATTGCTAAAAGAATGTGAGATTCCGGAACCTGACTCACCGTTTTCTACCATCGGATACTTAAACTCTCATACTTTATCATTAATGAAGCTACCGGCTGCTCGACCTCCTTCTATCATTACTTTTGAAGAATGGACTCAACGACAATTATCTCAAGATCAACCACAACAACAACAAGGCGAAGCACTCTCACCGTCCAACTCGCCAAAGATCAACTATTCGTTGACAAGACAAAATTTTGATTCCTAATCCATGCCTTCCTCCACATGAGTCTATTTCTATGATATGCCGTAACGAACAAATTCTTCAATCCCATATCACCAAAATTGACAAAAAGCTCAATAAAGTTAAAGGAATTTTTACAAAGTTATGGCAAGCTATCTCATGTTCATCCAGCACTTCCACGGCTACACTAGGTGATCCGGGTAAGCAACCCATCTTCACTTGGTCTTCCTCTTCCGATGATCAAGCAAGTAGTAGCGACAGCGGTGGAGATAGAGGCGATAGTGGTGGTCAAAGATCACATGGCGATAGGGGTAAGAATATAATGGAGTAAGGTGTTACTTTTCTTGTATTATAAAAAAATTAGTCTTTATTTCACAACGTTATGGCATGTATTAAATAGACACTATTTCGTATTTTTTCAAGACTCTTGTTTATGATCTGTGATGTATGAATGTTTGGTTCCTTTATAATATCTATCATTGCTTCATACTTTTATAGTCTTTATTCCTTTTTGTCGATGACAAAGGGAGAGAAATATTATCACTAGCATTAAGAATGCAGGATATAGATCGTCAAAGATTCAGGGGAAGTAAGTATTTATATTATATATATAGTCAAAATCTATATCTATTTACAGATTGTCATCAATCAAAAAGGGGGAGAATGTTGAGAGTTGGTTTTGATTTATGACATAAAGCTATCACTACGACATACAGTTTTGATGACTGCTACGATAAAAAGAGAATGTATACTACATGGAGACAAGACATCAAAATCGGTGCATCAATTATATTATTCTTATTTTTGAGTCTTAGGTCAATTTTGTAAAATCTCTCCTCGTTTAACATATATATTAGTATAATCTTAGTGATTTATACATATAAGAATAGATTACATATATTATCAAAGTTTTTATTTAAAAATCATATATGTAATATATATATATATATATATAACCTGTGAAAATTATGCAGATTTCATAGAAATCACCAGGTTAGTCGACTGACCTATAAATTTCTGTGCTACATGCACAGGAACACAAATAAACAAATAATACGTTTGAATATTCAGTTAACTGACCCAGAGGTTTTGTTGACTGAATTTCTACAACAACTATTTTTTGAAAAGACATGACTATTTGTAAAGAGTTATGAACCTCTACGAAAAGATTTGGACGCAACACTTCAACCGGAACTCTTCATCAACAGTCGATGCCTTCTAACATCTATAAATACATACTCTAACTTGATTCCAAACACCGAGTTTTCTTATCTTTCTAGTCTAGCACTATTGAATCCACTTGCAACTATACTTTCAAATATTCTACGTTAAAGCAATATTATACCTTTCTATTCTTCACAAACTTCAAATATATATATACACACACACACTTGAGGAGAACATTATAGGAAGGGTGTACTACAAGTGATAAATCCGTGTTATTAGAACACTCATAATCAAAACAATCTTTTGTATTTGTTGAAGTCCTGTTTTGCTGCTAAGGCGTGTGAAGTCCTTTTCGACCGCTGATGTGAAATCCTGTTCTGCTGCTCAGGTCCTTGTTCGGCTGCTCAAGGGTTGTATAGACCTGTTCCTTGGGGTTAAGTGAGGGTTATTGTTTTAGTGAAATACCAGAAGGAGTCTGGGATTGGACATAGGACGGAGCTCCGAACCAATATAAAAATTCCTAGTGTCATTTTATTATACTGCTTTTATATTCCGCACTATTCACTGTACAGCTATCATCACTACACTCTGTATTATCATATATCCATATTACACGATCCATAGCACACTTTCAATAGGCACATGAATAGAAGTTGAAGAAGGTTGGGAGCACGTGATCGCTTCCCAAATACCATTGAGAAAACTTTTAATATGATTGAGCTTTTTGCTGACCCTGGTGATTTTTTATCAACTCTAGAAACACTTGATCCTACCCGAGATAATCGTCGATCAAGGAGTCTTTGGTTCCAGAGATGGTAAATACGGCTTCTTGTAGCCTTGCTTGAGGATCCACTTCTTGAATATCATAGACTTCACATTTGAGTGGAGGAGGTTGAGATGATGAGGAGGCTTGAACATGGGGAGTTTGTTGAGGAGTGTAGGGTTGAGCTTGACCGGAGGCTTGGTTTCAAGCCAATGTTCGTAAGTGATAATGGTGTGGCAAGGTATTGTTTTGGTAGATTCATTAGGCTAAGAATCTTGGTGTTTAAGGAACTTATGGTTGAGCTTTCAGATTCGACAAAAGGAACATCGAAATGTTTGAGAATGCGCATAATGTATGCATTATAGTGTATCATTCGCATCCGACTTTGGTTGAATGTATGAAATTCATCTAAGATGACTTTATCCCGATTTACTCATCAACTTCCCCAAATAGCGCATACAAGGATTGAAAATCTCTCCGATATACCTTCTCATAACTTCCGGTCTTAGGGTTGATGGTGTGTGTAAGCGCACGGCGCATGATGCGGGCATTGGGTCGTAAAGCTACCGCCTTTTGTTCCGTTAAATCGTTAGAGAGGAATAAGTGACATACGTGACTCGACTTTTCATGTTAATGACTATTTCGCTCAAAGTTTTATACCACATACCACAGTCCAAATTGCATCATCTGCATTTGAAATGACATGGTGGTCGAGATTCAAGTTAGCGTAGAAGAGCTTGACGAGTTGATAGTTGATCTTGCTGTTGTTTGCAGCGTAGTCGATGAAAGACTCTATTCTGCTTCGACGAGCTAATTCCTGAATCGCGTAAGGAGCAAAATGAGGGAATTTAATAATGATCCTTCGAAAATGCGGGAGATTTTCATCTTGTCAAAATGTTGTGCCGCTTTTTAATTGTGGAGCCATCCTCTAATTTGAGAGTCGGAAGGACCCGCTGAAGATTGAGATTGACGGGAGTGTTTAGGTGCCATTTTTTGAACCACGGTTTGGAGAGGAAGAAGAAATTGAAAATTTGAATAGGGTAGATGAAAATTGGAATAAGTTGAAGGCTTTTAGAACGATTTTGAGGTGGGAGAAGGGATGGCAGAGAGTTGTAAGTATTTGAGTAAAAAAGTGAAAAGATGAAAGTTTGAAACGTAAATTTGAAGTGGCTGTTGGGCAGGGAAAACCGGGTTTGCCAGTTTCAGTCGACTGAACCTTCAAAATCAATCGATTGACTTGTTATATAAAATTCAATTTTAATTGGTCAATCGACGGACTACAAAGGTTCAGTCGACTGAACTCTTCCCAAGAGTTTTTAGTGTAAAAAGGGAAGATTCAGTCGACTAAATGGTAAGTCAGTCGATTGACTGTAGGGTAAAAAATGAAATATTAATTCTGTTTCAGTCGACTGCTTTCACCACTTCAATCAAATGATGCTAGTGAACCTGCAAGGTGATATTTCAACCATTTGCAATAAATTTTTGAACCACCTAACTTTATACCAGAATTAAAAGAAAAGAATATTATTTTTCAATGCAAACAAAAAATATAAGAATACAATATATGCTAAACTATATAAAAACATTAAGAGGATTTGGTGAAGAAGACGGAGTGTGGTATTCGTCCGGTTCAGCATTTGTATTCTCCTTAAGAGGTCACAGTGGTGACCAACCATGTCCAGGTTCCCATGAATTTGGAGAAACAAGGGGACGTTGAGGTGATGGTTCCCATAGATTATGACGTGAAGGAGAAGTTGGTTGGTGAACCATGTTGTTCGATGTCGAGCCATAGAATTTTAGAGCCACTTGTTCAAGAAAGCTTAAGCATTTTGCATCTACCTTCTGCTCGTAATACAACTCTCGCTGTAATTCCAACGTATCGCACTGATAAGGATGAATGTCATCTATCTTTTCTTTGGTTGACGGCGATCCAAAAAATAAGAGCGTTTAGCTCTTTTACCGAGAGGAGTATAACCGGTGTGAGTGGAAGGTGGAACAATTGGAATAGGCTCATAAATAGGAGTAGGTGTTGGAAGATTCAGTGATTCCGAGCTAAGTGATGTATAGGAGAGTGAGGAAGAAACCGAGTTGTTTTGAGAAGACATAATAATAAACAAATTGAATAGCTTGTAAAAAGAAATAAAGATTTTGCTTTTCTTTTGAATAAAAGATGTTGATAAGCTATGATATAACTCATGTATTTATAATGAGAGGTGATTAAAAATAGATAAATAAATTTGTGTCAACTATCTATTTGAAAATTACATGCATTTATTTAAAAGAAAGAAGTAACTAACAATTCCTAAAGAATAATTGGTTGAAAAATGAATGGTTAGGAATAAGAGGCAAAAATTTAGCATAGTTAAAAGAATTTTAACTATGAGATGAATTAGAAAGATAAAGTAGCAGGTAGAATAGCATCAGTATGTCATGCTAGAGATAAAAAAAATCAAGTGTGTCAAATTGTACAATATTTGATTAAAAAATTCATTATAAATCTTTTAATGAAACAATTCCTAATTCTCTTCTAAGTTTAATAAAAATATTTTCATTCAAAGGTTTTGTAAATATATCAACCAGTTGATTTTCAAAGGATACAAATTCTAACCTAACTAAATACTTTTCAATATTATCATGAAGAAAATGATGACGTATGTCAATATGTTTAGTTCGTGAGTGATTGACCGAATTTTTAGATAAGTTTATAACACTTATATTATCATAGAAAATAGTAGATTTAGACAAATTAATACCAAAATCTTGAAGTGTTTTTTGCATGTAAATGACTTGAGCACATGCTAAAGCTGTAAAAATATATTCTGCCTCACAAGTCGAAAGTAAAACACAATTTCATTTCTTGCTAAACCAAGAGACTAAAGATTGTCCAATAAAATGACAAGTCCCCCTAGTACTTTTTCAATTCGTTTGACACTCTCCAAAGTCAACGTCATTGAATGAAACTAACTCGGAAGGACATTCTTTCAGATAGAAAAGTCAAAAATCTTTGGTTTTGCTTGGATAACGCAATGTTCGTTTCACTGCTCGCATATGTGATTCTTTAGGATTTTCTTGCAATTGATCACATAAACAAACACTCATCATTATGTCAGGTCTACTAGCAGTTAGATAAAGTAATGATCCAGTTATGCTTCGATATAATTTTTGATCAACACTTTTTCCATCTTCATCTCTATCTAGATGTATCGTTGTACTCATTGGAGTTGGTTTAGTAGAAGTATTATCCACACCAAAGTGTTTATTTAGATTATTACAATATTTTTCTTGATTAATAAAAATTCTATTTTCTAATTGTTTAATCTGTAAACCAAGAAAATAAGATAATTCTCTCATATGTGACATTTCAAATTCTTGGGTCATTATTTTAGAAAATTCCTGACATAACTTTTCATTTGTAGAACCAAAAATAATATTATCTACATAAATTTGAATAATTAAAATATCCTTTTTAGTTCTTTTAATAAAAAGAGTTTGATCAACCTTCCCAATTTCAAAACCAGAATCTATTAGATAGGTTTTAAGACGTTCATACCAAGCATGAGGTGCTTGTTTTAGACGGCATAAGGCTTTCTTAAGTTTATAGACGTGGTTTGGAAATTTTTCATGTGTGAATAAAGGAGGTTGTTTAAGAAAAACATTTTCTTTTATTTAACCATTTAAAAAAGCACTTTTAACATCCATTTATAAAGTTTGAAATTATGAAAACATGCAAAGGCCAGTAAGATAGTATTTCTTTAAAAATTGAGACTGGAGCAAATGTTTCTTCATAGTCAATCTCTTCTTCTTTATTATATCCTCATGCAACTAATCTAGCTTTATTCCTAACTATATTACCTTGTTCATCTGCTTTATTTTTGAAGACCCATTTAGTACCCATGACGGTTTAATCACTCGGCCTAGGAACTAGTTCCAAAAACCTCATTTAATTCGAATTGGTTTAGCTCTTCTTGCATAACTATAATCCAATAGTCATCAGTAGATGCTTCTTTTGCATTTTTAGGTTCAATATTAGAAACAAATGCTACATGACCCATATGATTAAGTTGATTTCAAGTTCTAATATGTGAATCAATTTCTCCTATGACATTTTCTACTCGGTGATCTCATAAAATTCTAGGGGAAGATCTTAATTCATTTTCATTATAAATAATGTTTTCATCTTCTTCAAAATTATGAATAATGTTTTCATCTTCTTCAAAATAATTTTGAGTAACTGTATTTGTGACTATCTTAGGTATAACTTCACCATCCTCAAAATGTTTATTAAATTTGAAATTTTCGTCGAATGAAACATGAAGTGTTTCTTCGATTGTTTTTGTTCTTTTATTAAAAATTCGATAAGCCTTGCTTCGTTTCGAATGGCCTACGAAGATTCCTTCATCAGATTTTGGATTGAATTTTCCAAGGTGATTTTTTGTGTTTAAAATAAAACATTTTGAACCAAAATTTTTAAAATAAGAAATGTTCGGTTTTCTTTGACGAAAACGTTCATATGGAATGTATTTTGTTAAATGTCGGATAGAAACACGATTCAAAACATAGCAAGCAGTTGCTACAGCTTCTATCCAAAAATGTTTTGGTAATGTGCCTCCATTTAATAAAGTTATTACACATTCTTATAACATTCTATTTTTCCTTTCAACCGCTCCATTTTATTGTGGTGTTCTAGGAAAAGAAAATTTATGATAAATTCCCTTTTATTACAAAAATGTTCAAAGCTTCATTTTCAAATTCACCTCCATGATCACTTCTAATATTTTTAATTTTTTAATTTTTGAGATTTGAATTCTTTTAGCAAAGACCATAAAGTTTTCAAAAGTATCACTTCAAAAAAAAATCCAAGTATATTATGAGAAATCATCTACTATAACAAACACATATTTGTCATGGTTTATAGATTGAACTTGAGTTGGACCAAAGAGATTCAAATGCAATAGTTATAGTGGTTTAATAGCAGAAATATTTTTCTTTGATTTAAAGGATGATTTTGATAATTTTCATAGTTGATAAACATCACAAATAAGATCAAGTAATATGGAATATAATAAATAACTAGTGCGGAATAAAAGTAAATAGTAAAATGACACCATAGATTTTTTTTACTATTCGAATTCCCATTCTACATCCAGTCCTTGACTCCTTCTGAAATTATAGCTAGCAACCCTCACTTAACCTGGAGGAATAGGTATTACGCCGCCTGAGCAACTGAACAGGACTTAACCGCTTGAGCAACAGAACAGGACTTAACCGCCTGAGCAACCGAATAAGACTTTCTTACAGACTGGATTTAACTTGACTTTTTGTATTCTGAATAACATGGATTTGTCACTTGTAGTACACCCTTCCTATAATCTTTTGCTTAAGATTGATGTATATAATTATGTGTATGAAGATTAGGAAGATTAATATTTCTTGAAGAATATAGAAGTGAATTGGTAAGCAATGGTAGTATAAGAATTTGTGAATAATGAACTCAAGATTGCAAAGCCCTATATATCAAGAGATATTAGAAAATTAGGTTATTTGATCAATGATTCTTGAGTGTTTATATAGTGTATGAAGAGTTACAACTTCTGGTAATACATATCTGTTAATAGCTAAGAGACGCATCCATCAAGAAAGAAGATAACTCTTGATCAAAAGAAGTGACTATTCCAAAAATTGGCGGTTTCAGATTTCAGTCGACTAGACATGCTTGGTCAGTCGACTGAATTCAAAACGGGCACAAAAATTTGCATAGACTAAGTTGACTGACCTGGTGTATTCAGTCGATTGGTCAGTGTTTTTTTTTAAAAAATTTATATAGACTCAGTTGGCTGTTTACAATAGGTCAATCGAATGAATGCTTTTATTTTTGTGCTCAAACTATTTGTGTGCGTATATGAAATATATAAAACAAATGCAAGTTTAATATGAATTTGTGAGTGACGTAGCTTGAGGAAAGATTTTAAAAAAGCTCTAAACTAGACTCTGTATATACTTATTGACTCTAGCTAATGATATATAACAAGACGAACCAATATTTTGAGTCGATAAGTCCTAACGTTGTCGTAGCCGTAGATTCGTGAATTTTGTACCTTGTCAGCACTCAAAACCTACGATCCAACAGTATGTTCATATGTGTATACAAACGCGATAAAATTCTAAAGCAAGTACCTTGGAGAATAATAACATTTAAAAGGAAGTATTACTGAAGTTTTGATAATGATATTTAGTAAATGATTTGAAATTGAATATTATCATTTGTGAAAATTATATATTTTGTGGAAAGATATTCGAAAAATAAATTTAGAAGGAAAATTTATTTATACGTATATATGTATTTAAAATTTTTGGTAGCTTATAAAATTGTAATGAAAATTATAAGATACATTTTATGTATCAATTTTAGATGACGGCGAGTCTTTGCACTACAGAGATCAGCGGAAAGGCCTTGTTGATTTTGCAATTAACATCGCAGCCATTGACAAGTGATATAAGTGAATGACAAGGCAACGTCATTAAATTATTTGAGATTTGTAAATTATGAGTGTTTATCTTTAAGATATGTGCTAAGAAGAATAGTGTGTGATGTTTTTGATTTTGTTTTATATATCATTTTATGATTTGAATGGAGGTTTATTTTTAGTTTGCGCCTTAGTCTACAAGAAGTTAAAATAAAATATGTAAGTAATTGTATAAATAAATTTTGGAATTTCAAATAAGATTTGGTAGAAATAATTACCACAAGAAGCTATTTATTCTTTGAGAGTTGCAAATTTCGAAAGAAATTATTTGAAGGTAATTTTTGAGATTTTGAAATTTGAGTTAAAATATTTGGAATAAGGGACTAATTGAGTAGATGTCTTTTATGTTTACAAGCGAAGAGCTTGCCTTAGTTAGACTTACGAAGAGCGATCATTTTTTAGGACAAGCGAAGCGCATGCCTTTAGTGTTAGATATGCGAAGTGCTGTTCATAAATCTTTTGTATGCTTGATGATTCTTATGATTTTGAGTTGTTTGCTATCTTGGTTATGATGATTGTTGAATTTGGCATCATAAATCAATGAAGGTGTCTCAAATTTAAGTAAGCTTTACGGAAATAATAATGTGATTATAGAAGTTCTTTTGTAAAGCAAGAGAAGAGATTTTATAAATGAGCTTGAATTTTAGTATAAAGTTATGACTTATACTAAATAAAAAATTTCTTTATAATCTTGATGATAGGAAGTTTATGAAGATTGGATAAAATAAGTATTTTAGCAAAGGAAAGAAAAGTTTATTGGTTTGAGCATATATGTAACCTTTTACTAGGAATTATTTTTCTTGGTTTACGAATTTCAAATAATAGAATTGAATTAAAAAGGAATTAAAAGTTGAATTTTGTTGAATATCTGTAATTTTTCATATTATTGAAAATTAATACTTGAAGAAATGATTTCTTTTCAATAAAATGAAATTAAATAATGAGATTTTAATAAGAAAAATAAAGGAAGACTTTATATATTGTTTTCACATTATTATTCTAAGAAATTTAAATAAGACGGATAGTTTTAAACACCTTAAATAATTAGTGTTTTAAACTATGAAAAGGTGTAATATTATTTTAGAGAATGTGAAATATTTGTATGAACTTATTTTCAATCTAGAAAATAACGAAGAATGATATGTGGACTTCTGTAAACTAATACGTTGAGTTAAATTATTGTTTTATGTTAATAAAATTTAGTTAAACAATGTTTTTATTCTAGTGATGCTTGGTAAATTTTAAAGGATGAAGAGTAAGTTAAAAGATGAACTTTTGAAAATATATTGTAGACTTTTCTCTGAATTAGAATTTGCGAGGATGCAATTTCTTTAAGGGGAAAGCCCGTAACAACCCGGATTTCTTTGGGTTGATAAAATAAAATAAATAATGGTTTAAATTGGAACTTTTAAATCGTTAATTTGAAGTTTGTATTCTTTTCATAAAAAATAAAAAAATTTATAATGATTAATTCTAAATAGCTGTGAAATTGAGTAATATTAGTATTTTATTTCAAGTATGATAATTATAGAATCTTATTTGGTATTTAAATTAGTTATAAAATAAGATTTGTGAATTGTATAATTTGAATTGTGTTGGGCTTTGATATTATTTTAAGACTTCAGACATTTTATTCATGGAGTCTACTAATAATTAAATCTAAAAGAAAGGATTTTTAAATGCTTGTTTGATTGTAATTTTCTGCTAAAAGCCCAAATAGGATAATTACGGTGAGAAGTACTCCAAAACAACATACTGTATGTTCATTCTAAAACTTACAGTAAACTGAGCTAAGAAACACAGAAACAAAAGAAAATCAGGCTCTCTCCTAAACCTAGATGCAACTCAACAAACAAAAACTAGGAATCAATTGCAAATAAATCCAAAAAAATAAGGTAAGGTTCTCAAGCTTAATTCTAGCTTTTAGATTGTTCTATTTCATTTTTACAGTGTTTGATTTGGTTGCTTTTTGGTTTTGGGCTTGAGTTAATCCTAGGGTTTGCCGGAAATGAAGATATCAGCAAACCTATTTAGGGATTCAAGGTGAGTGAATACTCACACAATCTATCTCTAAATTCCTAGATTGATGTGTAGGAATTCTACACTAATTAGCTAAGAAATTAGATTGATTATTGTGTTTTCTGGTTCCAAATCTCTCCCTGTCAAAATTATTTACTGAAGTTAGTTTCCAACCTCTTTTAATCTCTTACTTGCTTTGTTCAATTATCTGATGAATGCAAGCCTTTTTCAAAGTGTGTATTATAGAAACACCGCGAAGTTGGACTGGTTGATGGTCAGAGAAATGCTTGAAGCAGCATTTACTCCAAACATCGCCATCGGTTGACCGTGACATACAACCGGTCGACTGGTCGTGTCCTGGAGCAACTGCCACTCCAAGCAATTCTCCCTCTTTCTTTTGTGTGTATTCATTTTGGTTTCCCTTGCTTCCCCTATTGTTTTGAGTTGCATTTGAATTGATTTAGGATCTCAAGAATTCTTTTGGTTGAATCTGTTTGTGTGTGTATATATATATATATATATATATATATATATATATATATATATGCACGTATGAATAAGTTAAGTTTTTATAGAAAGAAAGGAAGTTCTTAAGTATATGAAATACAAGTTTGGCTAATATATATGTATGTATGCGTGTATGTAAGTATGTATGTATTTATGTAAGTATGTGTGTGGGGGGGGGGGGGGGTTTGAATGAAAGAAATTTTTAAAAGATAGTTTATTTTAAAATACTGATTTCAAAACATATTTCCATGTGAATTCAATTCCTTTTGTAAATGATTTTAGTAAGTAAATCTATATATTAAGTATTAAGTTAGAAATATAGTTTTATGGATTTAAAAGAACGATTTTGAAACATAAACATATATTATTCTAAATAAATAGATGTACATCTATATAATGAAAAATAGTTTATTGAGCTATATTATGTTTACGGAATTTTCGGAACAACTATAGAGATATAAAGATGTTTTGATATTTATTCGGATTTATAAGTATAAAGTGATATACACACACAATTGAATAATAAATGAGTTTATGGATCTAAAATAAAAAGTTTGAAAGTAATAGGTAAATAAAGTGTTTAGAAATCATTTTTTGTATGATTAAAAATTTATTATTTACTTTCAAGACCTTAAACTTTTATTGAGTTGTATGTTTTTAGCCTTTGGCTATTTTTAATGTCATTTAGGCATTTTGTGTAACTTTTGGGTTTATAGCTTCTTGCAATTTCTACTTTCCATCTGAATGAAAAATTTAATTAATCGATGTAGAAATACAAGTGTTATGGAGCATTTGTATTACTTTATTGGTTAATTATTGGACTTGTTCGATTGAATATTTTTGTCGAGTGGTATTTACAATTGTTTAGCAAATAGTTAAGTATCACAAAGTGGTTATGGTACATTGGCGATACTTATTTAGTTACTAATCGATTGTGGATTGCACTTATCGAGTGAAGGTTACTAACTTATAGTAAATATTTGAGTAAACCCGAGTGGTTATGGGACATGCGGTCGTCACTCGAATGATTACTATTTGGAAGTTTATAATACTTATTTTGTCGAATTTTCATACTCGTCCTTGGGTGAACTATTTTATGCGGTCATATGGGTGTTTAGGTTCATCTTGGGATGCTCGTTTACAAATGAGTTTAGACTTGCGAAGCCCTCGTCTCTTTGGTTGGCGCACGAAGTGTGTGTCTTTAGTGTTGACTTGTGAAGTGTTTATCTCTATTGCTAGCTTATGAATTTTACTTGCAATGTGCTTGGCTTATTCAACGTGTCATGTTAGCACATAAAGTGCCTATTTATTATTATAGCTTTCTAAGTGCTTGCTTTTGTTGGACTTGCGATGTGCTTGTTGTTATGATTTATGATTTGTGACTTGCTTTAATGCTAAGTCTTTTAGGTTCGGACTCGCTTTCAAGCGGTCTTATATTTTCTAGAGTTGATGTACTTTATGCAATCTTTTCTGTTCTTGAGTTTTCAAAGTAAGTTCCTTATCACCATATTTGAGATAATTTCCGTTGATGGCATGAGAGTATTTGATGATATGGTGATTTGATATTGATGTTTTATTTGCATATGGTATATATTAGATAGTTTTTATCATGCCTTGTAACGATCTACCTTTCTTACACCTAAAGACAACACTTAATACATCCACGGTATTCGTGTGCCGATCATTTAAGTGTCGAAAAAATAGGTCACTAGGGTGAGAAAAAGAAAAAGAAAGAATAGAATCTCACAATACGTGATGAGTAATATATAATACGAACAAGTCTTTACAAAAAGAAATTATCTTTATTACAGACATCGTCAGAGTACATTAAGCTATTATCAGACTGGACAATTATAATAGCCTATCCTTATAATTGATGATAGATACAGACAAAAATAAAACAAAAGAAAGCAGTGGAAGAATATAAGGTATGTGAATACGTCTTAGAGAATCCAACTCATCACCTGAAAGGTCCATAGGTTTCAGCTAAATCTGGAAAATATGTCGGGTTAACCCAAGCATTATAAGAAAAATAATATCTAGATCAGTCTGGCAAAACCAGCATGAGAAACACAAATCACAAGGAATTAATTTATTATAACTTGTAAAACCTTTTAAAATCCAAGGTATCTCGTAAGACCATACAGCACATAAACACAAACAGGATTTTACCTTACGATAACCAAAACTCTTTTTAATGTATAGTTCATTGAACTATATTAATTAATTTTAAATATTCAATATATAGGTTTTATATATTTTTGTAGACTTGCACTTTAGAGAAGTAATCAATGTGTTTCATTCTTATTGCAACGTTTGATTCTATGTTGTATACTATGTTGTGTATTGTTCTGAATTATATCAAACCATTGTATTATTGTTTTGTATCTTGATCGGATATGTCAAATTACCACTTGTAAGAAAAGAAAGAAAAATTTAGTCGTATAATTTGACATATCGATACTTGCTCAAAGAAATATTACGGATGGTCGCTCCTATTCAGTCTTATTCTTTGTATTACTCGATAATATTTAGTTTAATATATTTAATATTATGTTTGATTTTATGTTGTATACTATGTAGTGTATTACTCTGAATTATGTTAAACCATTGTATTATTGTTTTGTGCCTAGATCGGATATGTTGAATTACGACTTGTAAGAAAAGAAAGAAAAATTTAGTTATATAATTTGACGTATCAATACTCTCCCGAAGCAATATTATGGATGGTCGCTCTTAAGCAGCCTTATTCTCTGTATTACTCGATAATGTGTCTTTTAATATTCTTGGACAATATGTCCATAAAGGTAGGGCATTATAGTTCATTTTTTTTCCCTTGTCATTATTATGCAGCATTAATTATTTGAGTGTTTATGTAATTTTAATTGCATGGACTAATTTTAAGCTGAAAGATTAAATATTATGTAAATATTTTGTGATGTTTATTATTTATGATTTAAGGTAAATAAGTAATGGTTAATTAAGAACAAGTGTAAAATTATTATTTAAATAAATTATGTTTAATCTCGGTATAGATTTATAATTAATCATAATGGGATAATTTATTGTAAACTTTTTACAAAACATCCTCTTTAAGTTTCAAACTATACAACCAGCCCTCCCCTAAAGCAAGTTTTAAAAATAACCTTTTTTAGTTTTAGCCAAAATTCATTTTTGCAATTTCGAAAACTATAAATATTTATAGTTTCAAATTCAAGTATTTGCAATGAAAACTAGAAATATTTGCACCTTTAAAGAAAAATGAAAATAGTTTTGGTCATAGAAACATGCGATTAAGTTCAGATTAAATTTTGGATAGAAAAAGATCATCAAAATAAATTTAGAGGTATAATTTAAAAACATGTTTTTAAGGTGGGTTTTTCATGTATCAATCTTGATAACGAGGTGGATCCAATTTTCCACCAATTTATAACAAAATTAATGTATAAATCTTCGTGAGATTATTATATTTGAATTTTTAGTAAAATACATAAACAATAATAATAATGAAATTATTTTAAATGAACTTAAGAAGATTATTTTATTTGTAAAGTGAAGTAGAATCTGATAAATTATATTATGATGATACATGTTAAATGTAGATTGTTATTTCCACATCGTATAATAATTGATATATGACAATAAGGATGTATATAATTGTTATTTAAATAATTATATTATATTCCAAGATAATATTATTATTAAGTTAAAATATCATTATTTTGAGTCACATAGTAAAAAAAGTAAATATAGGAGAATTTTCGGTGAACTGCCACAGTTTGAAATAAATAGTAATTCATTTTTGAAGTAAAAGGAAAAGCAAAAATAGAAATGATAAAGTAAATGTTGATTGCTATTACTATGGAGATAAATAATAAAGAGCTATTTCAAAAATGTTTCAGGCTAAATTATGATTATTATTATTGAGATAATAATGATGATACAACTTGTGTATTTCGATAGCAAAATATTATGTTTTCAAAATAATGAGTTGGAATTATTATTATTATGTTAGTTTCAATACAATAAAGTGATTAAAAGAGTTTAGAGTAAATTATTATTTTGAAGTGGAACGTTGTGTTCTTAGAGAGATATAGTGGTTATTACTATTTTAGATAAAAGAGTAATGTGATGTTTGAAGGCATTTAAAAGTGGATTGATATTGTTATCTTGATTAGATAAAAAATAACCTTTGGATAGTTGAAGTAAATTATTGTAACAATAGTTTTTAGTGGTAAAAAATAATAAGGTGGTTTATATTATCCAAGGAAAATTAATAATACTTTTGAGTAGATTATTACTTTTGAAAAAGAAAATATCATGTATTCATAAGATTTTTTAAGAGAATTAATATAATTTTTGGATAAATTGTAATACAACTGTTTTTAAGAGATTGCTATGAAATAATATTATCATTTTAAGTAAATACTAATGAGGTGATATTTGTATTATTATTACTACGAGGGTAATTAATAATAATAAATTGATTTCGAGCATGTGATGTGAATAATATATGGATGATTATTTTATATGTTATTAGATGATTGGTTTGACTTAATGTATATACATACATACATATGTATGTATGTATGAGTGTGTGTGTGTATTTATGTAACATCCCTATTAGAATTGTGTTTATTTGGATTAAATAACAAAAGTGCAAACAATGTTGTTGTTACTTCATAGACATTGGTGCAACTAATTACAAGCACATTTATGCTAATGAAGGTTGTATAGCTAATACCGAATTAGTACATATATGTTATTCATTGCAAGTGTAGGTAATATAGAATTACTGCACTAGTATTGAAATGTTAGGGATTACTATTAGCTCAACACTTTGTATTCGCATTAGGTAAAGCTATGGATAGATGACACTTATTTGTGTTTGTGTGTTTAGATATTATTCATAATTATAGTATGATCAAACAAGGGTTAATATGACGGATATACCTATATTATTATGCTAATATCGTGTTTTTGGCAATAAATACAATTTGCATTAACATTTGTGACTATACAAGAATAAAATGTCCAGGTAAGAGAAAAACACCATATGGGTTTGATCCTCACAGGGTATGTAAGTAGTATTTCTCTACATAGACCATTAACTTTCAAGCTAGGGTACACAGAAGTGATGATGCAGGCTAATTAGTTGTTTTATTCTGCCCTTTTCCTCATAATACTTCACTTATTTTTGTATGCCTTTTTATTCTTCAGGTTTAAAGAGGAGATAAAGAAAGAGAAGGATATTTGATAGCATGTCGCATTTACAAGTTGCCATTCAATATACTTTTGTTGGATTATTAGTGTCCTATTTTTAAGTTAGATGATATTATCTATAATTTAAATACATAAGAACTATAGTGATATTATTTTACTCTTGACTTACACATTTATGAAAGTGTTATTTTGAAATGTAATTCCGTTGTAAGATAAACTAAATATGTTTCTTAAAATTATTCACACAAAATCACATTGTTTTTAGTATATAAAACTAACACACAAGCGTCAAACAATGATGTTTGATGCTAATTTTAAGTATTAAGAAACAAGGCGTGTCACGCTTGATATTAGAGCTTTAGTTTAGCAAATATCTAAGCCTTGGGTGAGTTTTAACATATCAGTATGAGGTAATTTACACCAAACATGTTAAAAGTAAATGAGAGAATGCAATTTTTATTGATTGTATGCTTATCTATATAGAGAATATATATGTTTATGTCTACCTTCATACCATGTTGAAGTAGGTTTTCTATGAATTAGTCTATGGAAATACCTAGAAAATACAAACCCTGGAAGTGTAATATAAGTTGAGTCCCAACAATAGATACATTAGATGGTGAAAAATAAGGAAAAGACTGGGTGCTTGTCGTATAAAAATAACGCAACATGAAATGATTGATCTATATTGCAAACTTTGACTTTATCGAATTTTACTACTTTGGGTAGTAAAAGTTATTTTTAACGACTAATATTACGAAATTTTTTTAAGGATATTTTGGTGGGAAAACATTTATTTTAGAAATATTTTGATTTAAAAATGATTTATTGAGAACATTTTGGTTAAAAATATCTTAGTAGGAATGTTTTTTTGAGGATATTTTATTTGAAATATTTGGTTAAAAATATTTTGGTCTGAAAAAACTTTATGAAAAATATTTTGATAATATGGTTGGAAACTATTTAGCTAAGTATTTTTTTGAAAAAGGTTAGGTCTAAAATATTTGATGGAAATTTTACTAGAAGGCGAAGGTAAAAACACCTAATAAGAAACATATTTTGATTTAAGAAATATTATCTCAAAGCTATTTTGTGAGAAAACTGTTTTGTCTGAAAAATTATTTATTGCATTTAGAAAATATTTTAAATCAATAGTTTTTCGAAAATCTGTCTGAGAATATTTTGATTTGAGAAGTACTATATGAAGATACTTCATTAGGGTAAAATGTTTTATTTAAGGAATGTTTTTGTAATACTATTTAGGAAGAAAAGTATTTTGGGTTGAAATATACTCAATCTGGAATATGTTTTGTTAAGAAAATATAGTGAAATAATTGTTAGGATTAATTATTTTTATTATAAATGTCTAGTTTAAAATAATTTACTATGAAACTTTTTACTAAGAAGAGAATAATTTAATTTAAAAATATTTAGTTGGAAAAATAAAATAAAATAAATAAATAATATTTGATTAGAGAAATAAAATTTTGGTTAGAATAATTTCTTTTGTCAAATATATTTCGAAACTATTCTATTTTTGTTAGAGATATTTTTTGCTATTGAATATTTTAAGAAAAAGTGTATACACATTGTTCAAAGGTATTTTTACGGAGAAATCTTTAATGGAAAAATATATTTGCTGGTAATTATATATGCATGTTAGTTTAAAATTACTCTTGTTGAAAAAGATATGACTGTTTTGACATGAGTAGAGGGTTCACCAAATGACAAGCGATTGAGTGGTAGCTTTAAACCTATGAGTTAAAGGGGCACATCAGTCCAAAAATGAGTTAGACTAACTAATTCATTTATGGAGTCATAACCACTATTGGTGAACTAGACGTGATTACGACAATATGGTACTAAAAATTGACATATTTTAGTTAGATAACTATGAGATTGGACTTGATGACATTAATCGTGGGTAACAGAATTTCATGCAAGCAAGCATGCTCAAGTGACATGAGTCTTGAGTTAGCTCAACATCCATTATGATGAGGCGGACTTTATGGCTATCATAACATCCTGGTATTTTCAACAATTCACATCCACATGTCGGACTAGAATTGCTCAAAATATCATATTGTTAATTTATATTTGGATAAACTCAACATATGCAGTAAATAAATAATCACAGAATCACAAACATAGAGTAATGTAACAATAAGCAGGGAAACAAATGAATAGTATCCAGTTCGATTTATGCGCTATGATTAGGAAGCATTCTCGTATTTCCCCACTAGTACTCTTGCTCTTCCTGGCTCGAAGAAAGCCCTATTTTTGATGAAAACTGGAATCTGTCTATTGAGACCGATCCAATCTATCTATTCCGATCCAATCTATCTATTTCGACCGAAGGGGAGCGCTAGGGCCGGGGAAATTTACATTTACTTGACACCTTGGTTTTTCCCGGAATTATTACTACCTTTTAATGCGTATAAAATAAAACCGTGGATCATACCTACCAAATTACTTATTTTTAATTTTCATTTCTATGAAAATATTAGTAAAAGTAAAAAGATCAATGTAAAAAAAAAAATGAACAACTTCATAAAGCTACTATATAAATATATCAGAGTTAAACAAGATACAACAGAAGTCTCGAATACAAAGAAGTATCAATATTAAAGATCAAAATATATCACAAGAATCAACTGAATAACTACAAGCTGAATTGATAGCCGGATCTCCAAGTGAAGCTCTAGCTCCAAAGGTGAATCTTGAGTGTTGTGACACTCTATCTGACCCGAGCGTAAAGTGAAACACTAAACACTCGAGTCAAGATTAACATTCTTATATCAATAAATCCAACTCAAGTGAAATATCAACTGAAATACAAGTAACTCAAAGGATGTTTGGGATAACCATCCTCTAAGGATCTGTGAAACTATCTACTATGTAGTAATATACACTATTATAATAATGTCTATAGTAAAGTAAACTATTAAAATAGCATTAAGGCGTTACACATATCCCCCTTAACACATTTTTATATATTCCCATAGTTTATGCAATACTGTAACTTCCCGTAAAGTGGGCTTATCAGAGGGCACTCCATAGGTACGGTACAAAACAATCTCATAGTGGTCTCGCTAAGGTAGGAGACACGACACAACTAGGAAATGCTAGGGTAGATATACCTATTACACTTCCGGACTAGTGGTAATGCATAGCAGAAACTACCGCCCACCTCGAGCCACACTCCCAAATCAAAGGTGCGCACTAAATCAATCACAAAGTAATAGAATGGAAATCGAAGAAGTGTGTTCGATCAGAGGAGCTACCTTACTTGGCCTGTCAATTGCTCCTGTTTTAGCCACCTTATGCCAAATCACAAGAGTCAGGTCCACGTATATACCTCATATAGGATCGTCGCCACCATCCTACTTCATTATGGAATCTCCACCGCGTACACGGTTGTTAAAGTGGTTTTGGGTATTGGCAGAGAGTATGACAATATCCGATCCCGGTCTCTTTGACGACCAAACGTTATTATAATGTCGCGGCCATTTCAAAATATTATATACTTCAAAACCAAAATATCATTTCCATTTCAAAAACCATATCAATACGATATTATTTCCATTTCAATTATATTCACTTCCAAAATCATAGTACTTTCAAAGTTATAACACTTTCGAAATTATAATGCTTCTTAAACCATAATACTTCAGAAATCATAACTTAGAAATCATAATACTTTGGAAATCATAACACTTTGGAAATCATAATCTAGAAATCATAATACTTTGGAATTCATAACACTTTGGAAATCATAATTTAAAAATCATAACACTTTGGAAGTCATAAAACTTTGGAAAACCTCAACACTTCCCGCTTAACCGGTTTAGATATTAAAATAGTGTATAAAACTAAATAGTTTATAAAATAAAATAGTTTATATAAAGTAGTTATAAGTTAAAATAGTTTAAAATAAAATAGTTAGTAATTTAAATAGTTTATATTAAAAATAGTTTATATTAAAAATGATTTATAAAATAAAATATAAAATAGTTTTAAATATAGTTTAAAAATACTTTATATAATAAAATAGTTTCCTCAAATTTTACTAATCGTTTCAAATCAATTCGAATTCCAAAAATTCAAATTTAATTCAATCTCAATTATCAATTTCAATTCAATTCAGTTTCTCAATAAACCATTTTACATTATATCGATTTCAAAAACAGTTTTTTAACTACAAAATAAACCATTTCAATTTCAATATATTTCAAAGCTTTAAATGTTCAAACATTTCAAAACCAGATTTGGTAATTTCATATATATATATATATATATATATATATATATATATATATATATATATATATCAAATTCACTTTACTATTATTTATTTTGAAATATTTACTCAACCATTCAAATAACATTTAAATAAAACTTCAAATTTCAAATTTAAATAAAACTAAATATACCATTTCAATTTATGTAAATTTGAAATATTCATTTAAATCACTTTTAATCAAAATCAAGTTATAAAAACATATATTTAAAATCCCAAGTTTAATAAATTTTCAAATCGAACTTATTTGAGTATAATTCTTAAATAAATTCAATTTCAAACCAATTTCTATTTCTCTTTCCAACCTGAATTTTATTAAAATCATTATAAACTATATATTTTAAAATATAAATTTAAATAAATACTTAAACATATTATATATTAATTAAATCAACTTTATTAAATCAACTTTAATAAATCAATCTTATTATTAAACTTATTTTATATATTTTAAAATAGTAAAATTATAAGTAAAATCTTAAAATTTATAATTCCAAAACTAACTTATAATTTTATAATTTTCAAAAGATATAATTTTAAAATCAAAATTTAAAACCTTTACAAAATTAATATATATATATATATCTTAAAATTAATATTTATTGAAACCAAAATATTCCTTTCAAAACCTTGGAAATCATTTCAGAATATATATATTGACCAACGGTGTTTGTATATAATTTTCTATCCTATGGTCAAGTGATATGGATATTTTCATTTCAATCCGTAATTTAAATATATACGGGTGTATATCATTTCAACCCGCAATTCTAAATTCAGTTCAATGAAAATCGCTGAGGTTTATCATTTCAACCCATAATGATTTTCTCCTATTAAACAGATCAGTCGGGTATGTATCATTTCAACCTGTAGAAAATTCTAAACTAACAGGAAACTTGAAGAGTGGTAACATATATGATAATTATATAACAACGGGCATATATCATAAGTATAAATAACAGATAATGGTTTCAAATGTCATAGGTGAACAGATACAGATAAGATCATATATATATATATATATATATATATATATATATATATAGCAAGGTAAATAACTAGCAGCATCATATTTCAATTGTCGTTTCAATGGAAATCAAATTTAATAAATATAAGAACGTTAATCGTGAGTGATTGCTCACCTTTCGAGGTTAAAGACGAACGAGAATGAGATAAGGTACGAATCCAAGCACGAAGTCGAAAGCAAAGCAAGATTGAACGTGAATTAGACGAACAAGGTTGATAATCAAGAATTAATAAAACGAATCAGAACTGGATCGATGAAGAAAATTAGTATAATGAACTTATATGTAACTATATATATATATATAAATCAGATTCTAAATTCAAGTATATATTAAATTAAATATATATGCATTCCAAAATCCATTGTTTTAAACTAAACTCAAACATTAAAGTTAAATATATATATATTTAATAATTTTTGAATCAATGCCTTTAAAACTTAACAGTTTAACATATGTGTTATGTAACTCATGTAATCAACCAACAAACCAAAATTTAAGACTAATAAAATATATACGCTATATGTTATTTTAAAACAATATTTAATATAAGATTATTATTTATATAAACAAATATACGAAAGCTATTTATATATGCAAACAACTACATGCATTCCAACTTATATGCAATACGGACCTTTGTATAACATAAATAAATACTTATACAACTTTTATATATATCAAACATATGCATATCTATTCTCTTCCCTTCAAATCTGTACACTAGAAACATATAACTGTATATACATGAAACAGCTAAAACTAACCCAACATACAATATAATCTCTGCAAGCTATTACTTTAAAACTATATATATATATATATATATGTCTATATATATACGGTCTACTTCCAAATCAACATGCAGACACAATAAATATACCCAAACTAAACTCAAGTATATATATTTAAACTACTATACTAATATGTATAACCAGATCATATAAGCTATATATATATACTGTATATTCCAATGTAATTACACTAATATATTATGCATAAATATAGTACATGCAAGACATATATATAGTCATCCTATACTCTGTACATATCTATACCTATTATATGTAAACAAATAGCTTACTTATATATATAAATGTAACGTACAGTATTAACAAACAAAATATATAAATATTATATTCAGCTTTATGTATTTTCAAATATTATAAACACTAATATATATACTGTCATAACATATGTATACTTTAAGCTTATAACTCTTATATATAAACTCTTATATAACTGTAAAGCAGATTCGAACAAAATACATTTGCTAAACATATAAAATGAACTGAAAAAACATATACACTATTGTCTTGTCAAATCTCAAAACATAAAGTTGCTGATTATAGGCTTATATATACACACTAATATATACAAACGTTATATAAATATTTACTGTATATATATATATATAACTAGTATAAACTCAAACCCACCGATCAAAGATAATTTTATATAAATATATTATATATATAACTAATAAACTTATATACGTACAACACAATATATATATATACAACCAACAATAGCAAGCAAGCCTGGGTGATCGACAAGATCCACACGTGAAGGTGATGCGTGGCTGGAAATTCATCATGCCTAGAGGGACGAGGTGGAGTTGTGGCCGAGGCAAGGGGGCCATGGCCTGCGTCAGGTTCTGAGTTAGAGGATCAGCATGTGAGGATGGAGATGGCGAAAGGGAGTTTGATCTCGTGTGGAGGTGTGGCATTTGGCAGGGAGGCGCGAGGGTGGGTGACAGGCAGTGGCAGCTTTGGCAGTAAGAGGAGGAGAGTGGTGGAGATTGAGGGATGGTTAGGTGACAGTGGATCTTTGTGATAGAATGAGGCTGAAGCTTCGAGCAAACAAGGGAAACGCACGAACTTCCTTCGAGTAAATATGTATTTGCTTTTTTCCCAGAACGAAGGAGAAATGAAATTACATGCACTATAAACCAAAATAGAGAATAGAAAAGGTCACACGTTCAAAATTCAGAGAATAATAAAGTAAGCGGCTATTTATTTCATACGGTGGAATATGAAGGGTATAAGAAGCTAAAAGGTCGAATGTGGAATCGATACGGTTACCATTTTCACGGATTCTGCTATGTACCGGACTTTAAAACATAGAATTGAATATACCGTAGAGATCAGTGCGATGAGATGATCAAAACGATATACAGATATCAGTGGTACGATTACGTGATCAATATCGATATCGGTACCAAAATGCTGCAAAAACGTTAGAATTAAGATAAACGGAGCATTAGCGGTTCAAATTTGAAGAAACGAAATATGACCTCTCACTCAAAAGATGATTTGCAAACTTATTGTATAAAAATATTCAAGTTTGAAAAACATTTTATTACCATCAAATATTAACTGATTTGAATTTAAATAAAATTATACAAGAAAATAAACTTCCATAAAATCAAATGAAAATTTATCATTTACTATGTTTAAATAGACGTATTTCAAATATCAATTTTTTATTTCCAAATTCAAATATTTAAAATTTCACAAAATTTCAGTTAAATACGTTATTAAAACCATTAAAATATGCGAGCCGTTACAGCTATTGTGTGTGAATTTTTCTTAATGAGTTATAGAGACATCTAATTCATTTCCTCCTAGAGGGTCGGCTCATGATGTTGTGGTTAACCACCTAGGCGAGTCTAATGGAAATGTTTAAATTATTTATAACAAGTGCACTACAACTGATTTGACTATGTACCCTTATGTTGCTAGAGTTGATTTATTTTTTTTGTTACTAATTTGTATGATAATTTTCATTTTCTATTTTTTCATCGACCTGGTTATGTTTGTTTCCTTCTATGTTCAACTATGTTGCTTGCCTTACATGTTTAGTTATGATATATGCTTATTTGTGTTATTTAGTCTCTTTCTAAAATAATTGTTGTATGTATGCTTAATGTTGAATAAATTTTGCATGAGAGAATATGGATGTTTTTCCTAGGGATGTTAGACTCGTGTTGGTGTGTGCAAGGCAATGGATTTGATGTGGTATCCAAATAATGAAACATAAGGATATGGTCTTAATTATTGAGTGATTTATTTAGAGATGACTCATAGATACAATAAGTTCAGTTCTTCCGACGGTGCATAGTCCAGTGGAGTGTTGATAACTTGATGCTTAAATAATGTGCACGTAAAAGTGCATATATTTATATCCATATTTTATCCATTTCAATTTAAATAAATGTCATATATGGGTATTTGAACATGTTTAAACCAAAATTCAATTATATGAAAACCACCATATTTTCATCTTCAAACAGGGGCAAAATGGTCGTTTTTGTGCATGTGCTAATTTGAGAATTTTTTACTTGGACATTTTTATGATTTTTATAGAAATTTGGATGTAAATGGAAGAGGGTTTCATGGAATATATGGTGGCCACAGTTCCTAAAGGGCATTTTAGAAAGCACCGTAAAAAGTGAATTAGTATTTTATGCATGTATAAGTAGCCTACTTATGTACATGTAGACATCTTCTCACTCTTCATATTACTTAGGAAATTAGCAAGTTGTAAACCCGAAATCAAAGTGAAATAAAAAAGGCTTCCTAAGCCTTCTTTTTCTACATGCTTCTCTTTACTTTTATGCTTATGTTTATTTCTATGCTCTTTTCTTTTTATTGTTAGTTGATTAGATTTATATTCATGCAAGTAGTGTAGTTTTATTATTTTTTATGCAAGTAGTTTAGTAGTTTATCTCCTTTTCTCCCTTTGTTTGTTTCTATTTCTTTTGCTTTTAATGTTGAAATTTACATGTGTTGATATGATGACACATATGAGCAGCTAAACCTCTTCAATTTAGAGGTAATGAAGCTCTCAAATATTATGTAAATTCAACATTTATATGATTTATGGTCTATTTATTTATGCTCCACTAAAGTAGATTTTGATGTAAGTTTGTACAAGTGGGTTTGATAGCTTATATTGCATTTGCAAATGAGCTATTCTTATTCAACATAAACACAATTTACATCATCATTTACTAATTGATTTTTGATTTTGAAATGAAAGTAAAAACAAAATTTGATGATCTATATTACTATTTACATAGTAAATAGGTCATACTTAAAATAGCTTTTGATTTGGCTTCATTTTCATGAGAACTGATAAATGGTTTATTTGTTGTGTTATAGTTTGATGGTTTAAGTTATGTTAATAAATAAACCATACTTATGATAAATGCAACAATTATTTCACTTGATATCAAAAATAGAGATCATAGATTATTTGTTTGTTGATTTACAAAAATATGAAAGTGGATTTGCTTCTAAATTGTTCTCTAATCTCATAGATTTTATCTCAATTTTATTTTAATTTTAGCTTCATTTTGTTTATAATTTGTAGTTAACAATCTTCCCTCCACTTTGGTCTAATTTGATTGATTATAAAATTTTAAAATCTTAAAAATTCCATACGGATCGACCCGCACTCGCCACGTACTAAAATTGTACGCCGTGTGCTTGTGGTAATCACGACTGCCTCTCTCTGCCAATCAATTTTCTGCAATCCTCTGCAATCCCAGTTTATCACTTCGAACAAACAACCACAATTTGCAACCTCATCCACCTCGAATTGCCTCACTCGAACTCCATCGCGAACCCTCCGCCGCCTTCACCCAAACATTACCTCAAATCATCCTCTGCTTAATTGCCTTGACCACGAAATCCACTTCAAGCCAAATCAACCACCAGCAATCGCGACTTCGTTTCAACTTCAATCTATCTCCCATGAACCAAATAAGCAAAAAAAAGAACAAATTTTGAATTGCGAAATTGAAATCGATTTTTGGAAAGTAGAGGGTTTGCTGTTTCGTTTTATTTGATTAAGTTTTATTTTGTTAATTGTTGGGTCAGGCTTCTTATAAACTTTAGTACATTTTTTTATTTGTTTATATTTAGTTATTTTGTTTTTTTTAATTTTTTTTAGTCCATCCTAATTTAGAAAAAAGGGGTTGATTTGTTTAATTTGTTTTTAGTTTAGTTTGCTTTATCAACAAAAGAAAATTTTAAATTTTGTTTTGTTTATTTTTATTTTTATTTTTTTAATTTTTTAAATAAAAAAGAAAAATATAAAAAAAACTTGTATATATCTCGTTTTTATTTTTCAGATTGCCAAAGCAGAAAATCGCAAGGAAAAGAATTACTTGCTTGCTTAAAAAAATACCGCTTAAAAAAATTATTAATAATATGCACGCTCTTTCATCTCATGTTTTTAATTTGATTTGCATTGTTGGTTGCTTGCATTTGCATTTATGTGTATATATATAATTCAAAATCCAAAAAAAACAAACTTCATTTTAGTTGCATTGTTAATTCACGTTTAATTTTTGTTTTGCATTCATCTCATCTTATTTTTATTTTTTAAGGGCAATACCCCAATTCACATAAGGTGGGGGATTTCATCACCCTTTCCTTAGCCTATAAGTCGTATTTCATCGTAGAATTTGAATAATAACAAAGGGTAGACATTCGACTTAAGGGTGTCGCAAGCTCACCTAGGGCTTAATTGTATCTTGATAATTGTCTTCTTTGAACAAGTTTATTTCTTGGTATCTAGGCTAAGGCAGAGTAATAACCATTTATAAATATTACGGTAATTCGTAAATATTATAGTGGTTGTTCCTCTAAAGGTACTTAAACCTTCGCCTGCATTGCTACGGTGATTCGTGGTGTACCGATAACCCCTGCCAGTTAACTGGCTATGAAATATTTTTGTTGATTTAAGATAAAATGTGATTATACAATTTTGGGTTAGGAGCTACTAAGGACATAAAATTTGTAATTAAGTCCTTTGCATTAAGTTAGTTGCATTAGTTCATACATACATTAAAAAAAATCCAAAATCCAAAATAATTGTAAATTTTACTTAACTTAGTTTTTTTCCAAAAATGAAAATCATTTCCTTTGAAAATTTTCAATCAAAAACAAAAATCCAAAAGAAAAGAAAATCTTTTCAAAAACAAAAAGGAGTTGAAAATTCAAAAACAGAAAAAATTCCTTTTGGTAAATATTTGAAAATTCAAAAAAAATTACAAAAATAAAAACATATAAAAATTTGAAAAGCAAAAAAAAACAAAAATCAAACTTCTCTTTTGAAAATAATTTTACTTGGTAAATATTTTTTCCTTTTCAAAAAACCAATTTTTCACTTCATTTTCCAAATCTTGTTTCATTCTCTAAACTCGATTCTAACTTCTTTTTCTTCTCCACTTTCACTAGTGCATGAGTACTTGGACTCATGACACTTCTAAGAATACTTGGATTCGAGACCCTACTACAAATCGTTTAACCTGAACAAATGATCCTCCTGAAATGGCGAACGAGAATGCCGCTTGAACTGTTATGGATAGAATCTTCCCCAATTGAATTTTTATCCCTTCTTGCATAACCTTGCCCACCTCGATGGGCAAACATTTTGAGATTCATTAAAATCACATTAAAACGCTTCCTAAATTCGGCAATCTTGCACGAGATGATCCTTAAATCTTTTTAACAAAATTTGAACAAGTTTGTGCAACCATTAAACACCAACAACTTTGTGATGATGGAATCAAACTTAGGTTAATTCCATTCGCACTTACCAATTACGCTGAGAAATGGTTATATAGTTTGCCTTCGAATTCGATCAAAACTTGGGAAGAATTTACTAGTGCCTTCTTAAAAAAGTTATACCCCTTGGAAAAAACATCAAAAGTTTGAAATAAAGCTGTAAATTTTCATCAATTCAGGGGTGAATCATTTGCAAAATACTTTGAAAGATTTAAGAAACTTTTAATCAAATGTCCACACCATAACTTTGAAAAATGGACTCTTTTCCAAATTCTATATGATGGACTTGTTAACAATTCTCAAATAATGATAGAATCTATGTGCCAAGGCAACTTTCTCATCGAACATCACGATGATGCTTGGCAATTTCTTGAAAACCTAGCTGAAAAGTCATCCCAAATAGGAACATTCGAACGAAAAATCAATTTACTCCTAATCAAGCGCTCAGTCGATAGGATCCACTTTGGCCTTAGAAGCAAAAATCAATGCAATGATAACTAAATTCGATAATTTCCTTTCCTCAAATCAAATGAATCAAGCTTCTCAAGTCCTGTGTTACAAATGCAACGATCCTAATCACATCGCCGATCAGTGTCCGTACTTTTTAGAACAAATGAATGCTTTTAATAAAGTTAGGAATAATTTATTTTCTCCAACGTATAATCTAGGTTGGAGAAATCATCCGAACTTCACTTGGAATCAAAACAATTCGAACAGAGTTCGATTCGACCATCTTTTCAATCATTTCAGAACAGCGCTTCAAATTCGAATCCTCCTTTCCAACCGAAACAATTTCAAAATAATTTTTTTCCTCCTTCTCAAAACCAAGCACAACAATCGTTTGTTCCTCAAGATGACAAACGAATAACCTCCCTTAAAAAGAGTATTGAAGCCTTTGCTAATGCAGTAACGCAATCGTAAAATGTGTTAAATTCGTACATGCAAAATACGAGCCAATCGATCTCTAAACTTGAAATGCAAATTAGTCAATTAGCCAACCTCCTGAGTGAACGAGAAAGAGGTACATTCCCAAGCTAACCAATCACAAACCCTAGGAATCCAAATACGAACTCAAGCTAGGCTCATATCGTTCAAGATAGAAATTTGAATCAAATGAATGTTGTCACCACTTTGCGATCCGCTAAGATAATCAATAACCAAGTTATCAATCCAAACGACTTACCGGATGTTCCACTCGAAACTTCGAAAACCACCAATGATGCCAATCAAACATCGAGTTGAACCCAATCCAAATTCCGACTCTAATTCTTTTCCAATTTAAAAGACCATCCAACTGAGTTTCGATTCCCATTCCTAAATCGGCTTCAACCTAAGAAACATTCGGAACAAATGGAAAATATGTTAGAAATCTTTAAACAAGTCAAAGTGAACATTCCTCTCTTAGATATCATCCAATAAGTCCCGACCTAAGCCAAATTTTTAAAGGACTTGTGTACTTAAAAATGACACATTTAAGTACCAAAGAAAGTCTGTTTAGCCGCTGGTCTAAGCGAAGTCTTGTCTCAATCCATTCCTATTAAATACAAAAATCTGGTTTCCCCACGATCTCATGTACAATAAAAGAAAAGAGAATCAACAAATGTTTGTTAGACCTAGGTTCTAGCGTAAACTTGCTCCCATATCCAGTTTACTAGCAACTAGGTCTAGGTGAGCTTAAACCGACTATGGTCACCCTTCAATTGGCCGATCGTTCTGTAAAGAAATGGATAGGAGAAATCAAGGACGCACTCATTAGAGTGGGAGAATTCATATTCCCCGTCGATTTCATTCTCCTTGAAACTCAACCTGTAAAAAATTTGACGATCCAAATTCCATTGATTCTAGGACGACCTTTCTTAGCCACTTTGAATGCTTTAATTAGTTGTCAAAATGGTTCACTTAAGATTTGTTCTGGTAACATGACCATCGATCTTAACATCTTTAATTTAGAAAATCAACTGAATGAACCATTCGACAACACATTGGAAGTTGTACCATTCAACGTTTGAAAATGAATCGATGAACCTCAACGATGAACGTGAGGCCGAGTACGAGAAATTATTTCAAGATGTTCCTAATGGGATCAAAAACACGCTTCCTTTCGAGCCACTCATGGTTGAGTGTAAATATCTACCAATTTCTTTGATTGAGCCACCTCCTAGGCTAGAGCTCAAACTTCTTCCTTCTCACCTTAAGTACGTACACTTAGGTGAAAACGAAATTCGTCCTGTCATAATTTCTAAAGATCATTCTCTCGACCAAAAGCTTCTCTTCTCTCTATTCTTTTGAAAAACATAGAAGCAATTGGGTGGTCCATTACCAATATTAAAGGAATTAGCCATGCTATTGTCCAATGTTGCACTCACTTAATTGACGAAGCCAAACCCACTCGTGATGCACAATGGAGGCTTAACCCCAAAATGAAAGACGAAGTTTGTGACAAAATTCTTAAGCTCCTCGATAACGGTATCATATACCCCATATCCGATTGCCCATGGGTTAGCCCAATTCATATCGTGCCTAAACAGTCCGGACTCAACATTATAACACACGATGCTAACGAACTCATTCCTACTTGAACTCAAACTGGTTGGCATGTTTGCATTGATCATCGAAAGTCAAATGCTGCAACACAAAAAATCACTTCCCTCTTCCTTTCATTGACCAAATGTTCGAACGTTTAGTCGTCCATGAATTCTACTGCTTCCTTAATGGTTTTTCTAGCTATAACCAAATTCCAATCACTCCCAAAGATCCAGAAAAATGATTTTCATGTGTCCATTCGGTACCTTTGCTTATCGACTATGCCATTCGGAATTTTTAACGCTCCTGTTACTTTCCAACGATGCATGGTTGGCATCTTTTTCTGACATGATTGAACGCTTTCTAGAAGTTTTTATGGATGATTTATCTATCTTTGGTGATTCTTTTTTTGAATGTTTACATCATCTCGAGTTGGTTCTAAATCGATGTAATGACAAACATTTGATTTTGAATTGGAAAATATGTCACTTTATGGTCAAACAAGGCATAGTCCTTGGACATATCATCTCGAATAAAGCATTGAGGTGTATAAAGCGAATGTTGACGTAATTGCAAACATACCCATTTTCAAATCTACTAAGGCCATTCGATCATTTTTAGGACATGATGGCTTTTACCAATGCTTTGTGAAAGACTTTAGCAAAATCGTTCGTCCTTTGACGACTCTTCTCGAAAAAGATGTTCCATTCGATTTCAACTCGGATTCTGTCTCTTCTTTCGAACATCTCAAAAACTAACTCATTTCTACTCCTGTAATTTGCTCACCGAATTAGGATCTCCCATTTGAAATAATGTGTGATACCATGAACTATGCAGTTGGTGATGTCTTAGGACAACACATCAACAAGATCCTTCACGTATCTACTACGCTAGCATGACTCTGAACGAGGCTTAACTAAACTGCACTACCACTGAAAAAGAGCTTCTAGAGGTGGTTTTTGCACTCGAAAAAATTCTGACAATATTTGATAAGGTCACACTTTACTATGTACACGGACCATTTTGTGCTTTGATATCTCTTCGCTAAAAAGGACGTGAAGTATCACTTAATTCGTTGGATCCATTTACTATAAGAATTTGATCTTACAGTCAAGGACAAAATGGGATCCAACAATGTCATAGCCGATCATTTGTCTTGTCTTTCCAAAGCACCATCACCTTTACCCATCAACGAAAACTTTCCCGATGAACAACTTCTTTTGATTTCTATCGATCCACGGCATGCTAATATGGTGAACTACTTGGTCACTAAAGAAACTCCATCATCTTGGTCCAAATAGGATAAATGCAAATTCACGTCCCAAGTGAAATATTTCTATTGGGACGATCCATACTTTTTGAAGTATTGTCCCGATCAAATCATTCGACATTGCATCTTGGATAATGAGATCACGAGTGTTCTTTCGTTTTGCTATGATCAAGCATGCAGTGGACATTTCGGTCCTCGAAAAACTATGGAAAAAGGTGCTTCAGTGTGGTTTCTATTGGCCTTCTCTTTTCAAAGACTCATTCAAATTTTGCAGAACTTATGATTGATGTCAAATGCTTGGACAATTTATCGACAAAATATGATGCCTCTAAACCCCATTCTCACAATCGAAATCTTTGATGTTTCGGGTATCGACTTTATAGGATCTTTTTCCAATTCTTTTGGAAATTTGTATATTCTTCTCGCTGTCGATTACGTCTCGAAATAGGTCGAACCCGTTCCTTGCAAAAATATTGACCATAGAAATGTTGTGAAATTTCTCGATGAAAACATATTTTCAAGGTTCGGCACACCTCGCATAATAATCAGTGATAACGAAACCCATTTTTTCAGCCGTTCTTTTGAAACTTTAATGAAGAAATACTCTATAGCCCACAAGTTATCCACTCCATATCATCCTCAGAATTGTGACCAAATTGAAGCTTCAAATCGTTAGATAAAACAAATCTTGGAGAAAACTGTTAACAAAAATCGAAAAGATTGTTCTCAAAAATTGACCGACGTGCTTTCGGCTTACCATACTGATTTTAAAACTAACCTTGGGATGTTCCCATTTCGTTTAGTTTACGGCAAAGCCTATCATTTATCAGTTAAAATCAAACATAAAGCATTGTAGGCAATAAAGAACTTAAGCTTTGATCTCGAGAAAGCTGGCGAAAACCGAAAACTACAACTTAACGAATTAGAAGAAATTAGGAACGATGTATACGAAAACGAAAAAATTTACAAAGAAAGAACAAAAGTTTTTCATGACAAATCTATCCTTAGAAATTCATTTTCGCTAACCAAAAAGTTCTTTTATATGGCTCAAGACTTCATTTATTCCCTGGGAAATTTAATCGAGATGGACCAGACCATTTGTGGTACGAACTGTTTTTCCACACGGTGCCATAGAAATACAAAATCCCAAGGATGGATCAATTTTCAAAGTCAACGGTCATTGTTTGGAACCTTTCTTGGAATTGCCAAGAGACCAAGAGGAGGAGCTCATGATTCTTCATGAGCCAAGCTATGTCTAGTAAGAATGTTAACCCTCTTTCGTAAATATGTACATATTTTTTCCCGTTACACTCATTATATCATGCGTTGACTGTGGGGACACAGTCAAAATTTAGTGTGGGCGGGGTGAGTCTCATTTTCATTTTTTTTAATTTTCATGGCATTTTTGAATTTTCATTTTCTTTCAAACTCAAATTTTTCAAAAAAAGAAGAAAAAGAAAAATCACAAAAACATTTTCTTTTTAGCATTTTAATTTATTTTTGAAGAAACACTATAGGATAAATATAAATTTTGGTTACTAAACTGAAATTTTTGAGAATTTATTTGTCTTAATAAAAATAAAAACTGGGTTTGATTACAAATGAATATAGTTTAACTAGTATATAGGAAGGTTCATACGTGTTATTTATGAAGTATATCCTAATTGAAAAAAATTTGTTTAAAGAGTGGCTGATTTAATGTAAAGGCGACAATATTGTAAATCTTTTAAGTTAAGTGGTACTAAGATGATATTGCAAAACTCTCTCTTTTAAAAAAAAATTAAAAAAACATTTGTATACATGTATATATTTTCTATTAACACCTAAAGTCATGAGTTCACATTCGTGTGTTCACTCGCCATGCTCTGTATCCTTCTCACGTAAGCCCGAAAGGCAGTGTGCGATCGGTATATCCGGTCTCAGTTTATCTGAGTTAGGTGTATGTATATAAAAAATTGTTTTTATAATAACGCCTATAGTTGATAAGTGTTCACACTTGTTTGTTCACTCGCCACGCTCTGTATTTCCCTCATATAGGTCCGCAAGGCAGTGTATGGGTAATATATTTGGCCTCAATTTTCTAAGTTAGGCATATGTAAATTTTGTTAATATCAATAGAATTTCAAATAAAGAGAGAGTAAACAATTGAAATCCAAGCATTATTTTTACTTATTCGGTTTGACTTGTTATTCAAAAGAAATGAAAATACCACTTTGCTAAACTTTGGAAAATCACTAAGTATCCATTTCATAGTTACATTGTGATATCAACCGAAACAACTAGCCAAACTATAGTCTATCTGTTAGGACAATTAGATTTTTATTGGAAATTTTGAAAAGTAAAAGGTCTTAAATTTCTTTATGATGACCAGAACTTATATTTAACCGATTCTTGTCGATTTGAAGGTAAATCTTTTATTTTAAATATTTTTCAAAAACTTGCATTCATCCCATTGTAAATAAATCTTGCATTTTGTAAATGTTTTCACTTTGCATTTGGATTTTGTGGGTGGTATCCATTGAAAACCCTCAAGAGACAACACTCGTCCTATTGGGGACACTTAAAGGTTAACGGCTTGTTGCATATGCTCAATGCAATCATGCTCCATACGAAAACGGATTTATCTTAGTTTTTCTTTATTCGAGGATGAATAAAAAGATAAGTGAAGAGGAATTTGATATGCTCAAAAATATACATATATTTACATCCATATTTTATCCATTTTTATTTAAATAAATGTCATATTTGGGTATTTTAACGTATTTAAACCAAAATTCAATTATTTGAAAATCACTATATTTTCATCTTCATAGAGTGCAAAATGGTCATTTTTGTGCATGTTCTAATTTAAGAATTTTTACTTCGACAATTTTTATGATTTTTATAGGAATTTGGATGTAAATGGAAGAGGGTTTCATGGAATATATGCATGCACAAGAGAATAAAAAGGAATGAAGAAGGAAATAATTCAAATCATGGAGGACCCCACTCACTTACCTAAATCTACAATTAGATGCTAATGGACAGCTAAGTGGAGGTTAAAGCTTCATGCATATTTGATGATGGATTAATTAGAGGTTAATGGTTAATTGGTGGCCACATTTCCTAAAGGGAATTTTGGGAAGCACCCTAAAAAGTTAATTAGGGTTTTATGCATGTATAAATAGCCTACTTATGTATATCTTCTTACTTTTCATACTACTTAGGAAATTAGCAAGTTGTAAACAAAAAATGAAAGTGAAATAAAAGTGACTACCTAAGCCTTCTTTTTTCTACATGCTTCTCTTTACTTTTATGCTTATGTTTATTTCTATTCTCTTTTCTTTTCATTGTTAGTTAATTAGATTTACACTCATGCAAATAGTGTAGTTTTATAGTTTTTTATGCAAGTAATTTAGTAGTTAATCTCCTTTTTCTCCTTTGTTTAGTTTCTATTTCTTTTTCTTTTGATGTTGAAATTTATATGTGTTGATATGATAACACATATGAGCATCTAAACCCCTTCAATTTTAGGGGTAATGAAGCTCTCAAATATTTTGTAGATTCAACATTTCTATGACTATGGTCTCTTTTATTTGTGTTTCATGAAAGTAGATTTTGATGTAAGTTTATACAAGCGAGTTTCATAGCTTATGTTGCGTTTGCAAATGAGCTATTCTTATTCTACATAAACACAATTTACATCATCTTTTATTTGTTGTGTTATGATTTGATGATCTATATTACTAATTACAATAGTAAATAGATCATACTTAAAATAGCTTTTACTTTGGCTTCATTTTCACGAGAATTGATAAGCGGTTTATTTGTTGTGTTATGGTTTGATGGTTTAACTTATGTTAAATAATAACATAAATAAACCGTACTTATGATAACTACAACAATTATTTCACTTGATATCAAGAATAGAGATTATAGATTATTTGTTTATTGATTTACTAAAATATGAGAGTGGATTTGCCTTTAAATTATTCTCTAATCTCATAGATTTTGATCTTAATTTCATTTTAATCTTAGCTTCATTTTGTTTACAATTTGTACTTAACAATCTTCTCTCCACTTTGGTCTAATTTGATTGATTAGAAAATTTTCAAATCTTAAAAATTTCCTACGGATCAACCCATACTCGCCACGTACTAAAATTGTATTCCTTGCGTTTGCGGTAATTTTATTATAAATTTTTCGACGATTTTCTAACTCGATAGAAAATTCATCGTTAAACATTAAATTTGATCGAACGAGTGTAGGAGAGGACGCTCCCTATGGAACATTTACGTGGGTTCGCTCTAAAGCATCTGTGTGAATCTATACTTCCTAACCATTTGAGTAGGTCTAGGAATTGAGCATTGATGAGGCCACGAAATGAGTAGTCATTGACTTTCATTTGTAGTCATCTATGTCATCATATATTAAAGGCCACATATCTGAATCCTTGGACCATTCAAGTGGGCCTAAACTTCTCAACCATCTGAGTGGGTATAAGAATCAAGTACTGACGGAGAAGCAACATGAGTAGGTGCACATATTATTTATAAGAGTGTAATTATCAATTGGTACGCCTATTATTTTTGAGAATGTAACTATGAGCTAGTTCACTAATTATTCATGTGGGTATTAATCACGAATGGTACATATATTATTTTTTGACGTGTAGCTACTATTGTGGTTAGTGCATAAATGTTATTTATTAGTATGTTAGTGTATGATGATATTTAGTTGTCGCTTTTGAATATGTGTGCTTCATTTTAATGTGCCATGTCGATTGTTGATTTAAATACCTACTTGTATAGCCTAAATACTTAGTCATACTTGGCAATTTACTAGGTTTGGAGAACAATTACTTTATTGGAGGATGCAGTGGACCAATTTTTTTACACGTATTTATTTAAGATAAAAAATTGTAAATTATTATAAATAGTTGAGTAACGAATTATAAATGAATTTAGAAAAACACTATGATTTGGGTGTTGTATTTACAACCATTGCTAAATATTTTTGATCTGCTTGATTTAACCTATAAATTTTCTATATTTAAAGTTACAATTTAGAACATACTGATTTATAAATCTAAAAAGTTTGCAAACAATATTAGGTCCAAAAGATTATAAATGTGTAACCGCACTTAACCATCTATATAAAAAAGCAATAAAAGATGAATGAGTAGTGTCCACCTCATTAAAACCTTTTTAATTTTAAATTAGTCGCCTCTCTAGTTGTGGTAAATCTCCTTGATCCAAATGCACCAAAATATTAAATAGTTTCAACTCAGTAAATTATATATTAGATTATTAGTCTCAACAAGGTGAATAGACAAGAAGTGCTCTTTCACTAAGGGATGGACGAATTCGTCGAAATTTGCAGCCAAAATTGATGGCTACTAAACCTTATGTTGAAATTAGGAATTTTCAATTGGAGACAACTTAGAAGCCATGGTTGATGTTAACGGGTTTATCGAGATGAGTGTAGTAATGGTAAGAATTTCATCAACTGGGAACAGAGTCCACGACGATGATTTCAAACAGTCGGAGGTGGCGGCAGTTGGTCAGCTGTAGTGAGGAGGATTTGGAGCATCTGAAGTTGGCAACAACATCCCATGTGGCATGCCAAAGGAATTTAGTAGTCAATGGGAGCGACAACATAGCACGATCAGGGTATAGAATAAAGATAATTTTAAAATCTGGTCAACCTGAATCTTTCCTCAGTCGAAGGTCCTTCCCTTGGTCCCTCCAAAGCATAAATCTATGTTTTAAGCTTTGGGCAGTCCTTCTTCACATGTTCTATCTTGTCACATTTGAAGCACTTAACTTTCCCAAAGTTCTTAGGCATAGGGAACTTCAAAGCACCCTTCTGACCGCATTTAAAGAAAGCAACTTCTGTGATATCAACTTCCCCACCCTTCCCCTTTGGCACTCCCTTCTTGCCTTTCGTATATAGGGTAAACTTCTTTTACTCTTCTTTAAGTCTCATGTCAACCCTCCTCTGCTCTAGGTACATCTCATCATACCTTCTAGCCATGTCAATGAAAAACTCAAAAGGTGATGATAGAAGAGCCATCAAATTATGATCAAGACCTTTCTTCAAGCCTTTGATAAACTTCTTATTCTTCTACAACGGAGTTTTGAGAATCTTCCTACCATACTTATCCAAAGAATCAAACTTCTAGATGTACCCCCCCCCATTGTAAGGTCGCTCATAGCACACTCTTCCAAGACTCTGATACGAACTGAGCCTCAAATCACTCTTTAAATTGCTCCCAAGTAATTTCCTCCTCTGGTGTCTCAACACCTACCGTCTCACACCAGTCCAGCTCATTTTCCAACATCTGTCTTGATGTTGTTCTTCTCTTCTACGCATAATTCAACCCTAAGTCTCTAAATATGCGCTCATAACTTCTTAGTTAATTTAGTACTTCAACTATAGCCTCCTTCCTTGTAAACGCCTTCCCTCCTAGATTTCTGTAGTCTTTATTCATCTTTGGGAAGTCATCCCTCACTACTGTAGGTTTTGGTTGAACTGTCTTCGGTGTAGCTTCCCTCGTTATCTGAGCCATGAACTGTCTAAATAAGACGTTCACATCTATGCTCGTATCATTTACTGGGTGTGGAGCTTCCTCCCCTAGCACCCTTGGAATTCTTTCCTCGTTCCCTTCATTGGTCTGCATACTTTCAGCCTTCCTTCTTACACTTGCCCCTCCTATCGTAATTCACCCACTCCTTAGATCCATCTTGCTTCTTTTGTTAAGCAAGTCTTCATTAGAAATGGAAAGAAAGGAGTGAAACAATAATAGAAGGATTGGTACATCTTACGATATACCTATATAGCAATATACAACAACATTATCCATATGTTAATGCGTCCTCTTCCCTAGGTGTTTATTTTATTTTAAATACTAATCCCATTTTTCAAGCTTTGTTTTACTTACCTATCCTATGCTCTGATACCAAACTGTAACATCTCCCACTTCAAAACTCGAAGATGAAAGCCGATGTTGCTATAGTCATTACCACAGTTATCTTCCAATGATGGAAGTGAGTTTGGTTCATATATTCAAATATAGACTAAGAAAACAGAGAACCCAATCTTTTCAGTACATAGAAATTCTCTTTAACATTTATAACATACATCTTACATCAATATTAACCTTCAAAGTCGTGCCCACACAGAGGTTAAATAACAATAGAAAATAACATAGTAGGAGTTAGGGTAACATATGAAGATGCTGCCTGAACTACTTAAATACAGCGGAAAACAGCATCTTTATTTGTAAACAAAGCCACCCAATATTCCCTTGTCTATCTCATGAATTCGGTCTACTTAAGTAAGCACTCTTGATGTTTTAGGGAAGGCAATTATAAAAACATGGATCAGACATAAAGTCTACTGTGAATAATACTTATCCCAAACAAATACATAGTGAGACCACACTGCTCTGCGCATAATGAGTTCCCCCTCGCTATCCCAAAGCACCATAAAGAAAAAATCATAGTTATAACATAAGTAGTTCTTATTTACTATTGCACCTTTATGCGTTCTTAAGTGACTCCTCTTTACCACTGCATCCTCGGCATAGTCATCACTTAACTCTTACACTTAGATTATTCTGTAATCTCTCGTTTACTAATGCACCCTCGGCACGGTCCCCTTCTTAGCTTCCATTTAAGCTTATTATCTAATCTATTTAATACTTCACCCCAGCGCGATCCCTTCAACTTATCCATTTTAGTTTTTTTTAATCTGTATTACTCCCATGATGTAGCCTCTTTACATTCTCCTTTTTAAGTTATTCTTTTATCTGACCTGCGCCTCGGCGTGGTTGAATGCCTCTCCTTACCTTCCCAATGTGTACATTTGTGGGTGCCTCTCCTCACCTTCCCAAGGTGTGCATCTACTTAAACACTTGTTCAACTTGGAACTACCACCACAGTCCCTAGAAATTGAATGCCTCTCCTCACCTTCCTAATGTGTGCATTCGAGTGAGCATCCACACCCGACATCAATAACCCTTTCAACCCTTTTTCTATTATAGAAATACTTCCACTTGCTATCATGGCCTCTCCCTCGGCCTTACATAATTTCCTTTCCATTAGGTTTCATTTACGTCTTTCCTTGATGCAATACCACCCTGTGTCAAACCGTAAGCACTGCACACTTTTCTTATTTAAGTGTTCCCTTCCAAATTGAGGCGCCATATGACCTCTACACATTGCAGCACAGTTTAGTCCTTTCTTTCCTACCATTTTTGCAACACACTATGTCTCCCATAAATTAAGACACAACTCTACTTTCTCCTAAAATTTTCTAGATTCCTTTAGTGAATCACTACCTCCTACCCTATATGTGTAATTCTTTTATAAAATGTTAGGCCGCCATCTAAGCCCCATACATGAAAACGTCTGATAATTCTGGTAGTATAATTACATGTGATGACATATAATTCGTTTCCATTTCCCTTTCTACTATTCATAGTGTCCTTTATTTTCTATCCGGCATTTTAGTTAGATCTAGTTCCCCATTTTCTTGACACTTGTTTTATTCTATAATAATTTATTATATTACAAGCATCCTCGTAGTTCCCACTTTCCCATCGTAGTACCTAACTCATAGTAACTTATTTTCCTTTAAGGAAACTTTACTAAAATCCCAGAAAAACCGTGAAAATTTATTTCAATATTCTCTACGCATTCATTCAACTTAAGAGTATTTCCCTTATTTATTTTCTTGGTGGTTTCCTATGCAAATTATAATACATGATTAAACCTAGGAAGTCTCTCAAATTAAAAACTCATTTCTATAATCATGGTTAGTTCTTCATATAAAACTCATATAGCATTTTGGAATCGTTAAAAAGAGAAATACATCTAAATATCCCATGTTTATTTATTTCTCCCCAAAACATTCATTAAACTTATAAAAATCAATAGAGCAGAGAAACTCATCTAAGCATCACATATTCCTCTTCCTTTCACCAAAACATTCATTAAACTTTTATATTGTTAATGAAAATCCATATAAAACTCCATCATACATAAAAACATACAAACTCATACTGAGACCATATATTAGGGAATGGTATAAGAAGGTTATGTATTACTCACCTAGATCTTTAAAATTTCTTGCATTAGTTTTGTATGTCCTCTATTTTTCTTATCTCCTCTTTACTTGCTCTCTTTTAGCCACCACAATTAATATTTCACTCAAGCTTTTTATTTTTATTTTTACTAGAATGAAATGAATGAATGAAAAAGTGTAATCCTTATTGTCCCACAATAATTCGGGCTTAGGCCCTCTTACTCCTTTTTATTAATCCATTGCCCCTTTTCCATCTTACTTATTTCATTTTCACCCTTTAATTAATTAATCTAATCGATAATATATTACAGTCTTTCCCTCTTAAAGAAATTTCACCCTCAAAATTTAATTAATGCACGGTACTGATTTGCCAGCTATTCTTTGCTACACCAAGCATATCTGTAATACTCCAGAATTTTTAATGTTTTGAATTTGAATATTTAATTTATTTAAATATTCGAATTTGATTCAATTGTGATAGATAATAAGAAAATTAATTATTTATAAGATGACTTGATTAATGACGCATTATCAATTTAATTTATAGGAGTTTTTCATAATTTTCAACTTGAAAAGTAATTAAATTTTTATTTAACGTATTTTACAACAAACGTTGGTATTTTTGAAACTTTACAGAATTAGTTAACCAGTATAGTTTATAATTGTTTTGTGATCAATTCGTATTGTTGTGCACAATCATATTTTTATTTTTATCTTTCGCAGCTCGTACGTGAATGTAAGATTGTGTGGCGGTGTACTGCAAAAACTAACTTTTCGGAACAAACATATACGCAAACTAAATTTACATGCAAATACACTTTTGCACACAAACCCTCTTTTCACATATTTACACATATCTTCCTCCATCCTTGCTTATCCTTGCACTTGAGTTTTGGATTCCTTTGCATTTAATATTTGACCTTGGTTCCTTTGCTATGACGAAATTTATTTTTTTGTTTATATATATGTATGGACACAACAACAAATAAAGGGACATATTTTCATTTCATTATTTTTCTATGTAAATAAAGAAACAACACACACATGAAAATAGATAGAGAAACACACAAATATAGACATTTTACATTCATATTTCATTTTTGCTTCTTTGGGAAAAATCATGAACGCTGTCTTCTTGAATTTTTTCTTCTCTATAAACCATAAATAGACAACAACTCCCCTTTTTCAACTATTCATTTTCCCTTCTTTTCTTTGCGTGCATGTGAAGAGCTGTGTGAGTGTTTGTATGGTGTGTGTACATGCATGAGGAGAAATATTGGGCAAATATTGCATGGCATGAATGAAGTAGCAGTAGGCGTCCATAAAGGAGGAAGATATGTGCAGGTGCACTGAAATGAACGAAGAAGTGAAAGAGGAGAGGTATTGTTGTTAAGTGATGGGGTTTTAGGTTACATGTGCATGCATGTTAGGCTTTTGTATGGGGTATGGTGTTTGAGGCATCTGAGAAGGGAGTAGGAAAATCCAAATAGGAGAGTTGTGTGCATGGGGGAGAGAAGGCTCGGCTTCATGGGCATGCATGGTAGCAGTAGGCGTGCGACATAGCGAGAGAAGGAAGGAAAGTGTTGTTGGGTCGTGGACCTTTGTAGGTGCATCTAGTCTAAGTAAAAAGGAGGAGAAGTGGAAATATGTCCAAGGAGCTAGAGATTGGGAAGGAAGTTTTAGAGTTTGGGAAAGCACGGTAGCAGGTGCGAGTTTGTGAGTAGAGTGATTTGGCCTTGGGCTGCATTTGTGCTAGGTGAAAACAATATAATTTTATTTGTTCAAATTATACGAGTATATATGCATGTCCAACCAGGCCTGTACATAATCAATGACCGGTATTCTCTTTCCATTTGTAACATGAAGGTTTTTCCTTTTATTTGTAACATGTAGATTTCTTTTATAAACAAAGAATCAAACCACATAAATGAATTATGATATCAACCACATAATTAAAAAATACCTATAAATTATGGATGTGAGTTAATAAATGTGTATTGTAAGCGACTGGATCATAGCAATCCATAGAACCAAAAACTTAATTTTTTCTACTAAGTAGTGTAGAGGCATGCACCAAATGCGCGTACAGTAACTAACATGGGTTTAGGCATGCACCAAATGCGCGTACAGTAACTAACATGGGTTTAGGCATGCACCAAATGCGCGTACAGTAACTAACATGGGTTTTCTTAAAATCAACATGTATTACTCATGTTTCATTACATCATTAAACGTGATTTCTCCTTCCAAAGTTTTTTGGTTTTGGTTTGAATATAACTGTATTGTTTAAATATGAGTCATTAGTTAATGCATGTCTAATAGACTGTGGATCCATAAGTGAGATTAAGTGGCATATTTCTTTCACATTCTTATTGCTCTTCTTATAACAACCAAAAAACAAAACAAAATACAGAATGAAAAAAAAATTCATTGAACTAAGATTATTGAAAAGAGAAAGGGGTACTTTTTGTTTACTTTAACAAGTTAGAGGGCATGGCAGAAAACAGTGTGGCATTTGACTCATTTTTCAAACTTTGAGTTTAGTAATCAAATCATATTTACATCTAGTTATAAATACACCATAATACGTAAAAGCAATAAAAATTATAAAGGATATATATTGTAATCTATAAACAAAAAATAAGAAAAATGATAGATCCCAAATAGAATCTCATATGTTTCTATGGTAAACATAAGATACTCACGTTAAAAAAAATCAAGAAAATGTTTCATGTACCATGTGTAGTAGTAACAATTGCTAGAAAATTGTGAAGATGTAATATATGGCTTAAAACAAATAAAATACCTTAAAGCATGAGCATTGAGCAACCATTGATTTCCACTTATAAATTCCATGTACCACATTTTTCAATTAGCACAATAAAAGAAAATCATATTGTTTCACCTGACCTTTATTTGGAATTTTACATAAATAATTGAATGAGTCAAATCTATTGTGTTACAAATGTGTCACAAAATAACAAAATATAAAATACCACATATCTTACTTCTTATAATTCCACCAAAAAATAAAGAAATTTAAAATAGTCATACATCTGTTCATATGCCACTACGACCCAAATAATCAACGCAAAAACAAAAACACACCGTAAATTAAAACTCCATCTTCTTTGACATAGCATTATTGGATGAGCTTAAAACCATAATCCTTCCTAATTCAAGTTGAATTTTTGCATAATTCTTTTCATCATAGGACTCACAAGATCTTCAACCTGAAGCAGGAAAAGTCAAAGCCTTAAATGTTGCAGCAAAATTTTATGGAGACATACAACAGAATTTTGCAGCAAAGATATTTTTTTCTCATTCCGATATCCTTGTTTTTTTCCATTTATATTATCTATTTAAAGTAAACATTTTACACTATTTTGATAGTTGTTTCTCTATAGTATGGAAATTTGCATATCCTAAGGAATTTATCGCATGCAAGAGAGAATATAAACTAATTGATGCTTATGTTATATCAAATGGCACCTTATCTTCCTTTCAAATTACCGTACAATACTTAGAAAGAAACTTTTTGTTGTTTGCATGTTTCTGTTAAGTGTTGAATCAAAAATATGTATGTACTAATTGATAGTATATCCTATGGTTACAGCTGAAAATTGTACCATTTGATAGTATATCCCATGATTGCAGCTGAAAATTATTTTGCTAATGTCACTTATATTATCTACCATCAACTTTCCACTTACATTAATAAGAATTGTTTTGCGTGTTCTATAAATTGGATATTAATCTTTACCTTAAACAATTACAACTGAAAATTGTTTTGGATACTCTTGCAACTACTATGTTTCATGCAAGGACAATTAAGATTTTGAAAGAGAGCTTATGAAATATGATAAATTTCCAAAATGGTAAAGAGATTATAATAATATATTAATAAAATCAATATCCTCTCAAGTATATAATATTTTCGTAAAACTATTGAATAAAAAATCAAAATATATCAAATAATAAGGCATGTTATCATCCTTCTCGACTTTGTCAAGATTTACAGTTCCTGCCATGTATTTGTACCCAACCCTCTTTTGGCTTTTAAGGTTTTGAAACATGGATCTTCATCATAAAACGTATAAAAGTTAAAATTATAATCTATAAGCTATAAGATATTTGATCTTGAGGGACTAAGAAAATAAGTGGATTTCAAAAAATAATATCCAAAAGGTTCCTGCTATTTTTTATATAACCAACTTTTCGAAAATTGAGGACGGCTGAGCATGACTTTACTGAAACGAAAATATCATTCAATTGTTTATCTTAAAAAATTAGTTTGAACATGGAATAAGATCATATAAGTTTTAAAAATGGTGGACAACTTTTGAAAATTAATGAAAAATTAAGATGAAAAAGTTGGCAGATCAAAAATACTGCAAGTTTATAGGTATGCAGTTACAATGGTAGCGATCTAGGTACACAATCACTAAAGTTGACTCCATAAATCTACACAATTCTAAAAAAACATCCATTAATTTGGCATGTTTCTTTAGGTTTTTTACCTTAAGGCTACCTATAGGCTCATTTACCATTGGCACTATTCTTATGTCTAGGTTGTTTTTCTATTACATTTCTTGGGTGATTATCACTCCAATGATGGTTAGTGCGACTAAATCCTTCAATTTCCCTATAAAGCTTCTTTTCCCCACTTCAAATGCTGCATGTCCATTCTCAATGCTTGGTCTGGGAGTTATTCTTATTCCTCGTATATTTGATGCATTGGCATTGAGTTTTGATGTGTCTAGAGGGAGAAAAAAATTAGTATTTCAACAGCGCTTTCTTCGGGTTTGCTCTTGGTATGGTTTCAACTATCATTGTCATGCACTGGTTTCAAGCTACTCAGCCTGCACTTCTTTAAGTTGTTCCTGGTGTTATCGGGTCTGTTGGCATCCATTGCTTATTGAACGGAGAAACTAAAGCACTGTTGGTGTATGATGAATCAGCAAAATCTAAAGATAAAAATGCACAATCAGAAACTGAAGCTGCCTCGAGCAAAACTTCAACATCGAAAGAAGAAATGCAAAGAAAATCAACAAAAAAAAAAGAGGAAGTGATTATTTGGACTTAAAAATCAAGCTTCTGCATATATTTTTCTTGACCTTTTTTCCTTTAAAACATTAAAGAGAATGCTATATAGACTATATTTGGGTGTCAAAAGTGCATGCCCCCAAAGTAGTATAAACTGGAATCATTTATACCTTTTCTTAATGTACAAACTATTAGTTCAAAAAAAGCAGTAGTAAACTAATAATATTAACATATACTGTTGTTATAAAAGAAAATTTAAAACATACAGAAACATAATAAACAGAACAAACTCCAGCAACAAATGTAAGCAACCTTAATTTTGTGATTTACGGGGGCCTCATTTATGAACCTGCCAACTAATATTATTTAAATAGTTTACAAAGCTTGTTATTTTAGATTTGTTTTTCCCTCTTTAAAAATAAAATAAAATAATTTTTGGAGTTAATTCCATAATTAGTTTTGGTGAAGAGACTATATATTTGATATGTGACCTTAGTTTTTTATTCTTCAAAAGAATGAATGAAAGCCGCATAAGATCGTTGTCTTGAAAATTTTGTTTACATTTTATCATCCAACTTACCGAGCAAATTCTTCATTTTCATTAAACAGAGGAGGTTGTTTTCTTCTTCTTCTTAGTTCATAGATGTCATTTGACGTTGGTTTCTGAAAAATCTTTGCACTCATTTCAGTGACATCATCGGTTTTATGTGCCGGAATATTCCAGTTGATTGAAACTGTTAGGGCAGATAGTCCTAGAAGAAAATTAAAAGGGGACATCAGGGTATCCAAGAGAGTCTTATTGCTCGCTTAAGAATCTAGAAGAGAATCAACGATGTAAATATATTTCTACATTTATTATTGAAATATTAGATGTATAATCCATTTATTCGGAAGGAATCAAGCACTGTCATAGATTGATTATTAACTTACTGAAACTATAAATTATTAGTAAGATTATGCATATGAAAATGAATTTTTAAGGAAGAACAAACAATGGAGGCAAGTGATAATTACTTTTATCATCATACATATTCATCTTTTGGCCTAGATCTTGTAACTCAAAAATTGAGGACTAAATTATTTCCACCTTCATCATTTTCTGATGTATAAAATACCTTTTCATACCTGAATGGCATATATCAACACTAACTTGGTTGGACTTTGGTAGAAGCATGAATTACATGTTTAATGTAAGGTCCATTAACATAAATTAGTGACAAGTTACCATGTTTACTTTAGAATTGATATTGGCAACTTCATTGAAAACTAACTACAGAATAATCATTTTCGTACTCAATGTTTACCTATGGTTTTACACATCGATATGATAATTCATCTTATAATGTGACTACAATCTGCATCTGCTCTACCATTATTGTAAACTATATAAAATAAAATAAGAAAGTAACAATTGGCTAGATCAACTGAAAATGATACTATTACAAATTAAAACTAATTAGTAGAAAACGGTAGTGCTCTGTCAAATAAAAATTTTCTTCATCTTACAATCTATAAACACACTCAAATCAATGCTCTGTTAAGTATAAAATATATGAACGAAATAAGTAAAAGTAAAAGAAGGAGAGGAGGAGTAGTGTACAGTAACATTTAGATGAACGCCAAAGGACAATCAGCAGGTGTTGACGAAAAATCGATAGGATTATAAATAGTAGACATAGGGACGAGTTGGAGACGTAGTCGTTGACGAAGACGGTTGACGACAGGAGATTGAAGCCGTAGACCGAATGTGGCGACTAAATTTTGTCGATTGGATCAGTAGATCTGGCGATCAAATCATTGATGAAGGTTGGATATAAATGCAAAATAAGGAGACGTTGATTGAATTAGTGATCGGTGATGAAGATGGTTACTGTTAGTTGATATTATGCAAAACGAGTATATATGCACGTCCAGTTGGACCTGCATGTAATCACGATGTACAATGTGTATGCATTAATGCAAAAATGCTACTACATACTATATAAAGTTCGACACAATAATAATCAATTAAATCACCCATTGCATGAAGTTCGAATGATGAAGACATGTAATGATACTTGGCTAAGAAGACACGATAATGCATCAGTGACAAAATAACAACATTGATATGGTAAAAAAAAGAAGACAATAAGAGTATAAAGTAGCAGCAAACACCTATTTAAAAAAAGCCCAAATGCAGAGAAAAGTAAATAATAACTCTAAAATGCAGAAGCAAACAATACACATCATGCACAGAAACACTCTAGTTATGATACAGATTCTGCAATACCTACTCTCAAATTCGTTTCAAGTGACTTTTGTCTTTCTTGGAAGCTTCTATTCTCCTTCAAGAAAGGAAGGATAATGAGGAAAGGAAATAATCTTCACTTAGAAGATAAATGAAATTTATTGCATTATCTAATATAATATATAAGAGACAGTATGCAGTGACTTATGGAGTCATTATAATGGAATTAAAATCTTCACACACAAATAGTAAAACGGGAAAGAAATACTAAAATTGTGTGTTTCACACAATCAAATCAGCAACCATTATGAAGCAGTTAATTATAATTTTTGTGCTCTCAATATTGAGGTATAAATTATACTAAAAATACAATGATTCCATATCTGTTAGACTTCAAAGATTAACTCAAATATTTTGATATCATCATTAAAATCTTCATCACTGCCTTCCTCATCCTCGCAATTTTCATCAACACCTTTCCTATTAACCCCACACTCGAAATTTCTTTTCATCTCCATATCTCAATCTTCTTCATCATTCTCAAATTTTCCTTCATCTGTCTTTGTTTTTCAAATTCCAAAAAATAGAGCCCAACAACAAACTTCTCTTCACCAAAAGTTGCAGGTCGACTATTTGCAATCTTCATCATCTTGCACCGCTTTTCGTTTTACTCTTGATCGTCTACAACTTTTTCTATAGTTAGGTGTTTGTACTGACTTTTAAATTCATACCTACAGGTGAAAACAATTTTATGAAGCGAAAATATAGACACAATCATGATTTACATTTATAGTAATGTCTCTATTTGCGCTATCAAGCTAGAAAATAGAAATTCTCCCATAAAGTAGAAATACTTGCAAGCATCGTTGGAAACTTATGGTAAAACCTACACATCTAGGCCATGCTTTGGTTATCCAGTGTAAGCTTAAAAACTGAAAAATACTATTACAAATTTACAGGCTTTGAGAGTGTGTGCGCATGCCTCCACTTACACAACTTGTGCAAAATTTATACATTCCTAATATAAATGGAGGGTTTAGCGGAGAAGGTGCAAAGATTCTGCCTTTATAAACAAACCTAATGAACATCAAAAGTAAAATATACTTCTATCTATACATGAAAAAGCATGCGTAATCGTTTCATTGGATAATGTTATGACAAAACCCTTGGATTGTTACCCCGTTCAAAAAGGTTGACTTAGAGCATTTTTAATTTCAAAACAACTATCTTTTTAAAAGAACAAAACAAAAAAAACACCGTTTTGAATTTACTGATATTACTTAAATGGCTTGCAGATTATCACTTATCCCTGAGAATGGTCCACATTAAAGCTCAATTGTTGTTAATTTGCAAGTTCATCTACTTGTATACATGTCATTTGAGTAGTGTGAGTTGTTTAACTTAGGTAAATTTTGGTTTCACATATTTATAAGGAGATAAGCTAATAATTCCTTTTGCTCAAGAAGATTCAGAGGAGAAAAATAGGGGAACGAAAAAAGAAAACTAAAAAGGGAAAAAAGAGGTTGATTTACATATACACTAAACCTTTCATATTTGTAAGTTTTAATTATTTTTCACTCGTGTTATATAATAATAATATAAATAAAAATTATTATGATTTTATATTAATATATTATAATATATTAGAAGTTCCATTTTTACTCATTAGATGGTTGGTAATAGAATATGGTACTACATTACTTGAATGCATAGCCTTCTTCACGTTTGAAAACCAAAGATGTTCATCCAAAAACTTTCGGTAAAACTAAATATCGAATCAAAAACTAACATGTAATACAAATGAGTAAGCATCACACCATAAATAAATAGTCAAATACAGTACACGTAAAGAATTCAGTGTAACAATAAACTATTTCCCCTGCTTCATACAGCTGCATTAGTAGCATTTGTTTAACAAATAAAGGCCCAGTGATCTAAACAGTAAGGCTACTACATGCTTAAATAAAAACAGCTGAAAAAATTCACCCGTTCTCAATCAGTTTTATTGGTACAGGTGTTGAATTGTTTTTGAAAAAAACGTTCGTTTCTAATAGACATACAACACTCACTCAAAGCTTTAGATTAGACTGTATACACTTATACTAATGTCAAATAAATACAAAAAACTCAATATCAAATGGATGTAATTGATACATGAACATGAGTAATGAACTTGCAAAGCAAAAGTCAAATAAATTCATATATGGACCCATAAATGAGTTGGTATTCATTGTGAAAAAATTTCTAGCTTCAAATCAAACAAATTATCTGTCACACATAAGAGCTAAGTCTAAGATATGAATATAATTTTTCCAAATATTAACTTACCTTGAAGCATCCACACTTAAGCATATGATCCAAACAGCGTATGTGAAAAAATATATTGAAAGAATCATCATCAAACAGTCTGATAAACGTGGATGAATTTTCACCCCCTTACATACTCATTTCCTTCTAACCTACAAATTATAGTTAATTTATAAGATCGCCAAAATAGATGTTTATTTCCTTCATCCGAAAGTGGTTAAAACAAAAATTGCATGAAGTTAAAATTAATTTCTCACACTCCAGTTCCTGAAATGAAATTCCTTTTGCAATATTGGATGTTCAATATTTAGCAATTTGAAAACTACATTTATGGTTAACATAGAATTTAGTAACATGCCTTCTGAAAAATCATGGAAGATAATGACCTAAAACTAAATAGGCAAAACAAATTGGTACGAATTGTGACGAAACCAACATAGCTAGATTATTATCTAAACAGAATAAGGAAAGTAAAATACATTTGATAAAAAACACTGTCTACGACCTAATGCTAACAAAGCTTCATCTGGAAAACATCTATAAATAAAAAAGGAATATTACCAAAAATATTGTACAAACTTAACAAAAAAATAAAAAATCGTCTTAACACTTCCAAAAAATTTAATAATAATACAATTGTGTTAACAATTCCAGCATCAATTAAATGCACGCACAAAGCACATATCCTTAATTCCATTAATATTGAGAAATTTTTGCATTAAAGTATAGGAAAATAGATGGATCATTTATTATGGTGTGAACTCAAACCAACATAAAGTTGTAGGCAGCAACAACTGAAAGGTTATTAAGAACATCAAATTTTGCATATCATTGCTCTTTAGGCAGCATAAAAATTAACATCAAAGTATCTCTTGTTATCATCTCACAGATATGTTCAAACAATAAGTTACCAAAATCCTAATTTTAATTTTGTTTATGTTTCATTAAATTTTGGTTTAAATAGAAATTAATGTTAAGTTAGTTTAATCTTAATCTACAATAGCAATATGCAGCATCAAAAGAACAACCAAACACAAAGGCAACGCTGGTGATTATTTAAAGCAGTTGCAGTAATAATAAAAAATACAGTAGTTTAAAGAATATCTAAAAGTGGTCTACTTTAAACGTTGTAGTAATAAACGATGCAATACAATATTTTGGACTGCCACTGTCTACCTACATATATGCAAATATAGAGTTAGTCAAGCCAAAAATACAATGTGTCACCAATATTGATCTTAAATTTACTAAAACTGTTCTTCATATTTGCCTTTAATTACATATTGAAATAAAAGCATATTTAATACTATAGTGTATATTTAATTGATTATAATGTCCAAGCACTGACTAATATGGTGTAATTATTACCTTACACATACACTACATAGATAGAACCAATCGATGTAAAAGCATTGAACACAACAGCTGATCCAATTAGACAACAAATAGTAAAATGCACAAAATATAATAGCCGATTAAATATACAGTATAGTTAATTAGCTCATTTGGAATAGGAGAAAGCAGTTTTAAAATTGTGGTACGTCAGTAAAGGAATTCTTAACTAATGTGGATAATTTTTTAAGAAAAGTTAAGATTCAGAGAGAGGTATGCAGTACAATGAACTAATGTAGTACAAATGCTCCTGAAATCAAATTCCAAATGCTAATGAAATAAAATTTCAAAATCTAAATATGCTGAATATAGTACAATGAGGTAATATAAGAAAAGAAAGCTCGAAAGTCCACGCTGCTTCTGAATTAAAGTAAGTATGAATTACATTTACCGTTTAAAAAAAGTATATGTTCAGTCGATAAGTGGTTAGCCAGTAACTGATTATAAATTTTGAACAGTGGTTCGTTGAATTAAAGTAAGTATAAGTTAAACCTCTTTCATAAGGAGCATTCCATACCTCCAAGAGTACTTCCCTATTTTTTCAAAATGCTCTCTTTTATTCTTTTTGCTTAATAATAATTTTAATTCATATAATCAAGGACTAATCTTATGCTAGGCAATCTACGCTACATAAGGTATACATGTATGAAATTTTGATATACGGTATGGCAGACAACATAACTAAATCCCAGTTCCACATCAAGTACACAACTATAACATAATTTTATAGTATAAGGTACTTATTTGAGATCACCACTTTATAATTGAACAGATAGGTGCATTACTTTTGCAGTATTAATACTATTGTTTTGCCTGTGTAGATATGTCACTGGGAAAGAAAGGAAAATATAGCATAGCTACAACTCACTTGCATATTTTAGAAAAAACAATCTTTCTTCTCTCCTCGTATTCACTAAATTATTTTAAAAATGGTTTTTGCTAAAAATCTCAAGTTATTAGGAAGACCACCCTCCCTCGACCTTATGTGGCTCTGCCATTGCCACAGCTTAAAAATATGGAACATCTATGTTATGACTGATGAATGCAAAAGGTTCTATTGTGTATTATGTCTTTTTACAGTTAAAAGCTTAAATCCAACATTTGTTATTTAGTCACATATTTGGTTTTTAATATTTTACAGTACCTTATACCTACTATTGTCCCACCATTCAGCTGGGGTAGCAAAAATTGCTTGCCAAAGCTCCTCAGTTGATCCAGCAGAATTGCCTGCATAATTTCAAGATTTTCCTCCTTGTAAAAACAAATATTTATCGTTGTTAAATGCCTACTCTATTTTGGAACCTCCATTACAGTATTATGAGTACTATGAAAAATAATCTAATTGTAAAAAGGCCCTACTTTTTCGAAAATATAATTAACCGATTAAAACATTGTCATTTAATATTGCATCAAATTGCAGCTTTCAACAAAACAGTTAAAATGTAGCATTATCAAAAATTAACTAAACGATTAAAAATCAATTCAAATTAAACGAAATGGAAAATAAAAAAACACCGTCATATTGATTGTTTAGAAATTAATTCCAGATCGCATTCCTTGACTGAAAAAGAAAGAATGATATGTGTACCGGTATAATCTTTAATAAGGGAGATACTGATAGCAATATGTTCGATGATGAAGATTAGAGTTTTTAATTTTCGTGAAGGTAATGGATTATTAATGCTTGAGGATTGCTCCGGTGATTTAATAGCTCGATAACGGATTATTTCAGTGATGACGATGACGACGCCTTTTAGTTTCGTTAGGGTTTCTCAATTGGAGTGGAATGGGGCAAACAGATGAAGCAGCTGATATAAAATGGAAGGGGATGCGGAAGGGTATTTTGGTAAGTCCCAAAAGACACGGTTGAATTCAGTTCAATTAACTTTTATTATTAATAGTAGAGATAAGCAAACAATTGTTGATGAAGAGTGAATATGGAGGGGAAGAAGGGCGTTGGGTTTCTGGATGCGAAATGAAAAATGGAAAATGGAGAAGTAGGCGTCTAGGCGTAAAATGAAAGAAAGACGAAGGGTATTGTAGGTATTTTAAGAAGACACCAAGCAAATCAATGGAATGAATTATCTTTATTATTAGTAGATATATATAAGTTGTGTTAACTTTAAAAAGGAATATCTCACTCGTTTTAAACCCGATTAACCCATGAATTTTTATATTAGACTCGTATTAACAAATTAATATTGTGATATAACTTGCTGATAGTTTTAACGAAATAGAAAATATTGATAAATCAATACTGATGGAATATAACTACGTTATTGTAAATAGTAACATGGTTAATGTGATGACCCGGTATTTTGGGCAACATTATTTTAATAAACATTTAATCTAATTTAAATTGAATACAAGCTTTCATTTTATAAACTGATAAGATCTTTGATTTTTATCAGTTATATTTGTGGTTGTAAAGAAAATTTTGATTTAAAAATTTGAAATAGAATCTTTCAATACTATTTAAAATAAAATCTTTCAATATATATATATATATATATATATATATATATTTGAAATGAAGTCTGTCTCATTCAATAAAATCAAAGGTTCTATATTATTAATATTTGATATAATTCATATATGAACGTAATCCAAATAAAATAAACAATCTTATCAATATTAAATATAAATATAAGATATAATTATGGAATATAAAATATGAGTTCAAATATATGTTATAAATCAAAGGGTTGAAAATTAAAAGTACAAATAGAAACAAAACTAAGAAGTTTGTTAACAACAACTTATATGGTTAAATAGAAACCAAAGATAAATATACACTATAACAATTCTATGTTTAACTATGACAAAATCAATAAATAAGCCAAAACAATAATTATATCAACTTGGCATAAACATAGAAGGAAAGTTTAGAAAAGAATAACCTGTACAATATATGTGTAACTAATACAAGAAGGAGACAAACTATTTACATAACCTGTATAACACATAGGTATAGTGCAAAGAAATAGAGTATTCACATCAAATACAAAATATCTTTATGCAGTTAACATGATAGTAATATGCAAGCATATTAAGAAAACAAGACAAAATACCTTTGTACAAACTATACATATCAGCTAGTATTAATTATGTGTAAACTAATATGAGGACATGCATTAAATTAGCACAGCATTTTGTCAATTCAATTGTAGAAAATCAAATCAGCCTCCATGTACAAAATCTTGTCTGAATATAACAAGCTGAAGCTTGTACCAGAAGCTTATACCATTGTTTAAAGCCATTACTATATATATATCCATTATCTTATTTTCACTGGTTCGTTCAGAACTTAGAGTAAACCTGAGAAAATAAAGAAAATAAACATCTTTACTTTACAACTCAAACAAATTCAACAACAAAACAGAGAGGCTTTCAGGAATTCAAACCGTAGTGTTCCAATCAAGAAGTAGTTCTCTGTTCAGATTGTTCCATGTGAGTAAACACACCATCTCGAAGTTTTAAATCTTGATAATTGATTTATGGAAATCTTGTGCTTGCTATTTTTTTTGGTTTTTTGTTGTTGTTGTTAATATGAAGATCTGTGTGTTTTGCTGATTTCTGGAAGCTTTGCTATATGTTGTTCTTCAATATTCTCGAGTTTCTGAGCCAAAAGAAGGAGAGAAAGATTTATACTCTTCATATGAAAACATTTAAAACTTAGGATTTTAACTAAATAAGTTGTTTAAACCTATAACCATAATCTGGAAAATGGTTTTAAGGTTGACTGTGATTATAAATATGGTTAATTCAAGTTTACAGTGAAAGCTAAACTGTGTGTAAAAAAAAAATCGAATATCTTATATCGTTGATTTGATTTCATTTCTTGAATAAATATACAAAGGTAGGATTTTTAAAACAAAAATGGTAATTTTTAGGCATGTATTCAAGGTGCGGTTTATTAAAAACCCAAAATGCCTTTTTATCCCTTCCTGTTGATCTAACAAATTGTTGATGTTAAAATTTGCGGTGGAGTTAGCTTGATGGTTTGTGAATCCAGGAAAATTGTTCAAATTTTTTTCTAATGTAAGGATTTGAGGGGCGAAATGAAGATAGGGTTTTGGGTGCAAGTTTTCAGTGGTTTGGAAATTCGTTGATTATGTCTCCATGAGATGATCGAGACGTACGAGTTTTAAGGAGAGGGTAGAGGAGGTTATGGCGAAGTTTGGGAGAGGTTGGTATGGATTCTCGAGGCGTAGTTTGTCGGTAATAGGGTGGTTTCCGACCGGTGGTGGTTCCAGATTTTTGAGCATTGTGTCAAATTTTGATGGGTTGACTTAATCGCTGGTCTGAGTGATCGTTGTAATGGTCGAAGCCGTTGACAATTTGGAGGAGACCGAAGGGATGATAGGTGACGAGTTGGTTAGCCGTGCACGTGCACAGTTAGGGGCTGTTTTGGGGAAGGAGGGACTGCGTCTCGAAGTGGTTTCAGAAAGACGTACGGAAGCTCGAGAATGAGTACGGGTTGCTCGTGTATTTGTTTTACTAGGATAGTTTGTATTTATCTGAAATAAAAGAAATGGGTTTTGAGGTGAACTCGAGTTTTAACTTGGGAATTTTGTTTTGACTGATGGTTTGGGTATATTTTTGATAGTTCTTGGTTCTCGATCGCAATTTGTTTGCATTGAATAATATCTTGCTGCAGTTAAATTTAGACTGGTTTAAAGGAAATGAAAGTGTGGAACTCGGTTTAGTTGAGACATCTTGGGTTTTATCTCGGGTAAGGATAAATTGTAACATAATGTTTCATAATTAAGCATAATCAAGTTCTAATAATGCACTTACCATTCTTGATAAATAAAATATTATCAAGTGGTTGATTAATTAAGTTAAATTAAGCATTTAACTTAGTAACTAAAATTTTAAAGTTTACCTAATTAATAAGTATTTAAATGATAATTAAGAAGATAATTAAGGTAAAAGACTTACCTCTTAAATTGATTATGTTTTGGGTGATAGAAATTAATTAAATAATGAATAGAAGTAGTTAAAAAGTTATTAATTGTTTGACAACTAAAGATTTATTAATAAGAGTACTTAAGGGTTGATTTTTATATTAATTAATAAATTAATAAACACTAATCAAATAAAAACTAACCTCTGTGATTAATTAATTGAAAACTAATTAATCAATAAAATTATTTTTGTTAATTTGTCAAAGGTTAATTAATTGAGAATAATTAACCAATGAGATAAGTACTTAATGGAAGTGATTAATTGAAGGGAAATTACCAAATGGAGGTAATTATTGATTAATTACCTAGTGTAATTAATTAAGAATTGATTGATTGATTAAGGGTAACTAATCAAGAGTAATTAATTTATGAATGGAGTAAAGTGAAAGATAGTTAATTACAGGTCGACGGTAATCGAGATTGATTAATATTGTGGTTGAATTAAAGTAACAAATTTAGATTGGAATAAATTAAAATATAATTGGAAATAATTAATTAATGTAATTAAAGATGTAATTGAAGATCGATTAATTAAGATGAATTAATCAGTAATAAGCGACTTATGGGAAGTTAATTAGTATAAGTAATTTGGGATTAATGTAATTATATAATTAATTAATTCATGAAGAAATTAAGATTATTAAATGATCTTAGTTGAGACTAATTAATACTGTGAAGTTAATTTAAGGTAATTTACTTGAATGTAATTGGAAATTAACAAATCAAGATTGATTAATTAAGATGAATAGTGAAGGGTTGACTAGTTAATTGAATTTGGAATTAACTAATATTGACTGAAGGAATTTAAACGAATGTGCTTATAATTCAATTAGAACCATTGAATTAATGTAACGATCCCAATTTTTAATTAAATTTAAATTGATAATGTAAATAATTTTTTGGATAAAATTGTAAATTAATTTGAATTTTTCAAATTAAATGGAATATTTGTTTATTTGAGTATTTATTTTAAAATTTAATTGAGATTTTGAATTTCTATATTTAAAATCTTATAGATAAAAAGTAACGTCCCAAAGTTAACAATTTAAATAAATAATATGTTTTAAACTTTTGGAACTTAATTTCAGAATTGAATTGGAAGAAAAATCCTAAACAAATAAAAATGAGTAATAGTAATATATAATTAAATCCCAATTCTATTTTGAGATTAAAATATTGAAATAATAAATATTGTAAAAAGTCATATAGATTTAAAATCTTATATATATGTGTATATTACAAATATGAGTAAATTGAATGCATATTTAAAATTAATTTAAATTTGTTCAAAATAAAGTGTGAATGTATAAATGGATATGAAAGTTTATATTTCAAGTTTGAAATGGAAAATTGAATGTAAATTTAAAATAAATGTTTTAAAAAAAATTAGTAGCATGTAAAATCATTAAGATGTAACATATGTAATGTAAATTTGGTTAAACTTTTCTTTTAACATTGTACATATGTATGTATATATGCAAAAGAATAAAGATATATATATATATAGGTTTATAAAAGTGTATATAATATAGAAAATAAATCTATAAAACCTTCTTTTGCTTTGTAAAAATCAAGAAAAGGCTGAACATACCTAGCACATGGAAGGATGGAGTGAAATAGTGAACAAAATCTTGCTCTCATCATTGCTTTTTACAAATGGCATGAATTGTCTTATAAAAAGATAAAATATTCACATAAAAAATTAAAGAAACTTTTCAGTTTCCAAAGAAATTTCAAAATTATAAGCCTCTAGCTTTTGAAATACAACCACAAAGATTTTTCAAATCTAAACATCATCATTCAATTCAAAAAGAAACCATCAAAACAGAAAAAAAAATTGCCCTCTTCTTCTTCATTCCAAAGCTTGAAGATCTGAAACCATATAAACTAGTTCAAGCTATAATTCCATCTCTCATATAGTTTAAAACTTTATTGTTTAATGAAATTATGATTTGGAAATCAAGTTTTAATATAAATGGATTTCACTGCAGGTTAGAAATGCTTCAAGTTTGGCTAGACAGAAAACAATGCAGTGATTTCTAAAATAAATTCAAGGCAAGTGGATTTACTTTTTTTAAAGGTTTTAAGTTAAATTTGTTAAACATGAATGAAACAGGAATTTAACCAATTGAATCAATCAATTTATTTGCAGGAAAGTATAAGATCAAAGACTGAAAACTATTTCCAGTTTTGTAGCCTCAGAATAAAAAAAAAAGCTTTTGTTATAAATCCCAACTGTAAGTAAAATGAAAACTGTTGTTATTAATGAAATAAGTGAATGAATATAACAAGAATAATCACAGATCTGTGTTTAAAAATTTGCAGATCTAAACTCCAAATTTAAAATAGGAAAAGGAAGGAAAGTTGCAGACTTCATTTTCTTTTGAAAACTGTCAGGAAACATTCCTGCTCTTATGGAAAATATTGTGAGCAAACCCTTAACCTTATACATATTATGAAGTTGGTATTGATGAATGTGTGTGAATGAGCTTGCATATGATTGTGATTGCATAGTGGTTTCCTGTGAATAAATGTTGAAGTTCAAATATAAGCCTGCCTGTATAAATTAAGTTGCCCCTGTTTCTTGTTTTCTTCCAGACCAAATTTACAAACAAAATTCTCATCCTTTAATTAAATAACTGATAAAACTCAGGATATAAACAAATTATGTCTATGAAATAAATATCCAAGTTTTAAAGATATTCTCTAATTAAATCATCAAATTGTTTTACTGTAAATCCAGGATAGTCAGTAAAAACACTATAGTATGTCAAACCTTTCTTTTCTCTTTCCCTCTGTCTCTCTTTCCTGTTGCATTTGAAAAATTAAACAAGTTGGAGTTTGTGCTTTAAGCTTACACCATGCTTCAGTAACAAAACTAAAAAAGTTTTGAAATTTGACCACCAGTAATTAAATAAAAGCAAAGTTGAAGTTTCCATTATTCTAGAGACTGTAAAAACAAAACAAAAGATGAACTTCCAGGCTCACAGGCCATTCCATTTGTTTAAAAATCATTCCCCACCTCTCTGAATCATATCAGACAATATCTTCTAAACAAAAGATGTTTGTTTTAACAGTATTCAACCCCTAAAAATAATTTAAAGTTAAACCATAGCAAAGACTTTAAGAAATCTGGGAATTACAGGAAAAAGGCTCAAATATAATAAAATTCCAGTATCAAAATTTATTGATTCACGATTATAACTTGAACTCATTTTGGAAACCATGATTTTTAAAACTGGAATCAAAAATTTCTAATTTAGTATTGAGGTAGGAATTTAGGAATGGCTGAAAAATCAATTTTGGGAAATTCCGTTCGACCTAGGTGATCGGGGAGGTCTGGGTTTCTTCTGGAGATGGTGGGGCGATGGGGAAGACAGGGAAAAAAGGTCAGAGAGGCGCCTGACCATCGTGGCGTCGGTGGCGAATAGGTTTAGGTTCCTAAACCTAGTTTTAGTCTTGGTTGAAGAATGGGTCGCTGATGATTCTCGGGTGCATCGAGTTCGAGGGGATTCTGGGGATAGCTTGGTGGGTGATCAGAGGTGATGTGGTCGTGGTGGTGCGAGGCCAAGTAGTCGGCGTCGCGTGGTCGGGGTGGTTTTAGTGGAGCCGTTGATTTCCAGTTCGAGGCTTAGAGTTCGATTTTGGTTTGAGGGGAGATGGGGCACTTCGATGACTGGAGATGGTTGCTGGGTTGGTGGTTGACGTGCGACAATGTTCGCCAGTGGTGGGAGTCGCCTTCGGTGCCGGTGCACGTGCACGAGGGGAGTTGTTGTATCAGTATGTGGTTTTGAGGGGAAGGAACCGGAGTCTCGAAGCATGACACGGGGAAATCGCGTGGTAACTCGAAGAGCAACTCGAGTTGTTTCGGTGTTGCATCGTGTTGATTTGGGACTTTAACAAATTTTTGTGAAAATTTTCCACCCGGGTAGATTTGGCTAAAACTCGAAGTAGGGGGGAGTTATCCTCGGGTACGACCCGAAGCAAGCCTCGGGATGGTCAGTGAAGCAAAAAATTCCAGTTTTAACTAAATTTTTGAAAACACCAGTAAACTTATTTCCTGAATAAATTTTTGATGATGATAAATAGCATATGAAATAAATGGTATTTCAAATTTATAATTTTATAAAAGTTGTTTTAAAGTTTAACTTAACAAAATTTTTAAAAAAAAGTAAATTAAATGTTTAAATGTTAATTTAAAAACCAAATTGATTTATATAAATGAAGTATTTCAAAAACTTAGTTTTTTTAAAAAAAAATTATTTAAAAATTTAACTTGATAAAATACTTAGGAGTAAATCAATTATTTAAATTTTAACTTAAAGATAAAATTCTTTATAATGATTAAATAAAGATTTTAAACAATTAAAATTTGTGATTACTTTATAATTAAAAGTTGATTTAATTAAAGGGTGAAAGTAATCAAGATTTACTTAATTATAAATTAAGGATTTATGAATTAAGATAATTAATTAAGAAAATCTAGTTGATAAGGTTAATTAGGATTGAACCAATTTATAGTTAAGAATAATTAATCGTTGATTTAAATTTTATAAAATAAATTGTGTGGTTAACACACTTAATCATATTTGCCCTAATTAGAGATGATTAACTATCATCAATTGTTTTGTATTGGATTGATATTTTTGTTGTGATGTTGTGGTTGCTTTGTGATGGACTGTGATTTGTGATTTGTGATTTGTTCCTATATGTGTGTGAAACCCCTTTTGCCCATGAAACGGCATTTGAACTTCGATGCGGCAGGGAGTCGGATTCCAGTTGGTTATCCGAAACCCACATCGAATCATATTAGTGAATCTTTGTGATTGATAAATTTACTTTATCTATGAATCTATTGATGAAGATAAGCGTTATGGGTTATACCGCTTATCGATATATCTGTGATGATTGATGTTGTGCACTATCGTGTAATACCCCTGGACTACACTATACACACATAAATATGGATTGCACGTGGAAATCGGTTAAGTCACAGACTTTTGAAAAATTTAAAATTGAATTTTTTAATTCAAATGGTTTGGAAATTGATCAGATTTAAAGTAAAAAGCTTTTGAAAAAGAATTTCAAAGATAAAAGTTATTTTTGAATAACTTAATTTAGTTTTGAGATCCAATTTAAAATTGAATTCAAAGTTTGAAATTAAATTCTATTTTGAGGATTTATGAAGTAAAAGGTCATACAAGTTATATGGGTTTTTTTTAAACCATTTTTTTTAGTGTTGTTTTTGGAATTTAATTTAACCCGAGTTTGAAAACTTTAACTTGTATAATTGAAATTGGATTTTTCCAAAATGAAAACTGTTTGTTTTCAAATGATAAAGGCTTTCATATAAGAAATGAATTTCCAATTTGTATAAAAGGAATTTCAAGTTTGAATTGAAATGGTTATCCAAGTTATGAATGAATCTTTGGAAACGGTTTTTGAAAGCTATAAGTTAAATCTTTGATTTAAAGATTAAATGGGCTAATCCAATTGGAATGGGAATTGTTTTGAAATTCGTAAATGGATCTTTGTGAAACTGGTTAAACTTTGTGAAATAAATCTTTTGTTTAAAGATTTGAAATGGTAATTTGGTTTAAACCATTTAAATGAAAGTTTTGAATAATAAGTTGTGACTTAACTGAAAATCCCATATCCATATGTTTTTAATATTGCGCTCGTTATTCGGTTTAGCCGGGAGAGGACCTTGTGTCATATAACCCATTCCGAATAATGATACGTCGTTATGGATAGCTTTTGAAGACCGGTGGTGAAGACCGGGTATTTGCGAGAATGATAGGATGATTTATCGATTGTCTCTGCACTGAGTAGCTACGGTATAGAGATTTCCTAAGTGATAGGAAGTCCGATCGGGATTGTGAATACCTGGATTTGCAAGGTTTTCTTTGGAAGTGCCTTCGGTTCTGTTCGAACCCGGAACAGACTTGTATGGTCGTGTGTCTGACACTACACTTTGAGATGTAAAGCCGATTGCTTTCAAATACATATCTCTTGGTGGCGGAGAATTTATTCTCTTAGCTTAACACCCTTCTCTGAGACGTACGAGCTCAGAGGTTATGTAGTTGAAGGTTATCAGCGATATACTCCCAATTTGGTAGTGTGGCATGCTAAGTGCTGCTGTATGTTGATGATCATTTGTTGATCATTTGTTGATCAAAGCATGGCTTTATGAAAAAGCGTAGCTTTGTGGTCGAGACCTCATCGAGCCTCACAAACCGGTAATGGTCGAAACAGGAAAGATGCGGCAAGGTTTCAGGGGTAGCTCCCCTAGGGTATGACCATTCCTTTTGGAAAAGGGTGGTATCATGGTATGGAGCCCAGATACTTACTCATGTGGACACTAGTATATTTATTACTGTGTGATGTTGTTGTTGGAGGGCCCTCGGATAAAGGTCCCAAAGGACCGGGGGTGGCATATCTCAGGTTTTATTCCCCGAGAAGGGGGTAGCCGGCCTTGTTTAGCAGAGATCCGGGTAGGTTCTCGGGGAGTCCCGCCATAGGCTTTCCCATGTGGCAATAGGAAGTTCCTTAGCCTGACCATTTTTTGGAAATCCATTCATCCAATACGCGCCTTGTACGGTTTTAGTTGTATTACCTGCCATCTACTTATGGTGGCGCCCCACTGTTTGGATGGTAGCTATAGTAGGCATAGTTCGAAATGCCTATGCTGGCTAGGATTAATACTATACTTTCGAAATGGTTTTTCCACACTGTGCACTTATAGTAATAATATCAAAGAATTTTTCTCGTATTAAGCATGTTTGACTATTATAAGGAGAAATCTCCTCCAATTCTGCGTTTGCATTATGTGTGTGGCGGGAGGCCTTATGGTAGTTTCATTTTCTAAAAAGCATTGCGGATTTCAAATTTAAATTCTTTTGTTGTTTTAAAAGACCAAATTGTTTTGTTTGCTCACACCAGTCCCATGGCTGACCTGGAGTTTATTGTTCCTTTCCTAAACTCTAGGTGCCCACTATTTTCCACAAGGGCAGTCTAGAGTTAGGTTTTCAGATAATCCTGTAATAGGTATAGATTCGTTAGCCTTCGAAGCTCTTTGGATTTGTGGATCGCATTTTCTACACTTCAGCATCACACCAGTCTTGCTCATCTAGGTGAAGCGTGGTGTGGGTTCGAGCTAGCTTTGGATTGAAGATGGAGTTCTTGGAGTTTGGCATTGAAGACACTATCTTTCCGCTGCTATCTTCTTGTATCTCTGATAGTATTGTTATCCATTGTACCGTTCTATTGTATTCTGTTGTATCACATATTGTATTAAATGTTGCATATCAAATGTATCATGCATATTTCTTCCGCTGTGTTGTACTTACTGTGTTATAAGCTCCGGCGAACCAGGTTCGAAGTTTGGATCTGCGGCATTTGAATACGAGTGTCGTATTTGGTGCCGATTTTCGAAGGTCGAGTCAGGGTCGTTCAATTAATTAGTAAGCGTTGAATGTTTTGATATCACTAATATGAAATGTTGTATATTCCATTTAAGTAATTTGGGATAGGATAACATGAGATTCGAAAAGACCGGGGTCGGGTATAGGAGAAATACCCGAATCCACTTCGAATGTTTGTAGATTGATATATAAAATTATATGCTGGATTGAAGTGATTTGGAGGTATTGGACTGTTTTAAAATCTAAATTTTTGGTATTTAGAAATTTAAATGTGGACTAGGGGTTGTCTGTAATAATTTGTAGCTGGTGAATTGATATATGTTACCCGGGTTTATATAAGTTGTTTGTTTTGGTATTTCATGTTAGTTGAGTTTACTCACGCTGGTTTCCAGCCTGACCTGGGTGTTACTTTGGTGTAATGCTCGGGTCAGACCGAGTATTACAGATTTTCAGGTAGGTGGAGCTCAGGAGGCGAGTTGGATGGTAATAGCGTGTAGAGTATTTCCGCTGTAGTATATTATTGTGTATCTGAGACATGATTTGTGTATGTCCAGTATCTGTATATAAGTGTAACTCTGATGTATATTAAATGTAATTAACAGATATAGTATTCTTCTCTAAACTGTTATTTATTATTATATTTTATCCGCTGCGAATGTGAGTTGTTGATGTTTCTGTTCTTCTTCTTCTATCTCTTTCTTCTTTTTCATAACTATCCAAAAATTTCGGGTTCGAAAATTTCGGGTCGTTACATTTGGTATCAGAGCTGAAAGGTTAAGCAAGAACCTTGGCTCTGGTTGGGATTACTCATTAAATAGAGTTCGTAGAACTCTAGAATGAGTTGAGTGTATATATGTATGAGCCCGAACTTGTTATTTTCTAATATAAAGGTTTTAAATGATTTTATATAAAAGTATATTTTGATATATAAAGCAATATTCTCTTCTAATGAAATATTTAGGTGATTGGTTGTTAAATTATTGGAATTAAGTTACGAAGTAATGTAAGATACAACCAAATAAAATTAAATTAATTAAAATTGAAATTCTAGAATTAGAACTAAGAAATTAGAATTGTTTGAAACTTTAAAATAAACAAAGTTAATTTGGTTTAAAAAGGTTAAACCAATCCTTGAGAATTTAACTCGAATTTATATAATTCGAGATGATTTAAATTTGAAGTTGGAATTAAATTCATTCAAATTGAACCCGATTTGAATTAATTGAATTTGGGATTGAAGATGTATAAGTTCAAAATTTTAAATGGAAGATTTGGATAGAATTGCAATGATTGAAATTGAAGTGGAATTGGTTTAAAATCAAAAAGGAATTTGAAATATAGATTGTAAAAGTAATTTATAAATTGAAATAAACTTCATAAATAAATGAGATTATAATTTGGAATAGAATTCCAGAGAATATTTGAAAATAAACTAGGATGAAAATTCCAGACTAATGTTTAATTATGAATTGGATGGATTGGGAATTTGGAATTTTTGGGAGAATCTAAAATTCCTTTGGGTTGAAAGTGGTTTCCAAAGGTTTTGGAGAAATAATAGCATTATTTCAAAAATATTGGAAGTGCTTTTAGAGAGATAAAAGCATTAAACTCGTTCGGTCACTGGAAAATAACGTCGGTGATGACTGCAGCATCATCGATGTTCGTTTTCGAGTTTCTAGAAGAGAAATTGCTACCAAATTAGTTTAAATTAGAATTGTTTGTGAACTGGGTTTGGTTTTTGAAATTCAAAAGGATGAATTGCCAAATAATTTTGGAAATTTGTTTAAACTCTGGAATCTTGATTAAATGTTTATGGAATAATAAAAATATATTGGCTAAATAAAATGTATAATTCTAAGTTAAAAGTAAATGTGAATGTAATTGATTATAAATAGAAGGTGTAAAATTGAAATTATACTTAAGGTTGTAAGTTTAAAGATCAAATGGAATTTGATCTGAAATTGGAAGGAAATTGAGAATCAATTCAATTTGAATTGGGAATGAATCAAGTCCAATGGAAATTGGAATTAATTAAATTGGGATTGGGTTAATTTAAATGAGTGGAAATTTAAATTGGATTGTTGGGGAAGTGAACAGTTTTGACTCTAGACCATTTTCAATGTAAATTGCTTTAATATAAATAGTTTTAAATCTATTTTCTTATCTATTTACTATACAACTTTCTTTTTAAAACCTAAACTATTTTATACTGGTTTTGCCACTACTTTTGGAACTCTTTACCTATTTTACAACTGTTTTATAAACTAATTATTAATTTTCAACTAAGTTATGAATTAATTACTATTTTACAATTATTTTGCAATTATCTAAAAATTTCTGAAACTATTTAGCTATTTTTCAACTATTTTATAATTAGTTAACTATTTACAGTTATTTTGCAAACTATTAATTATTTTTCAGAGTATTTATCTATTTTTAAAATTTTCAAGCTATTTTCTAAATATAAACTGATCGGAGTTTAAACTGTTTATGATTAAATACCCAACTGGGATAAGAATTTGGGTGATAATCCAAATGGGGATTAAGGAGATTGATATTGTAAGGAGTGATCAAATTTGAATATTTGACTTGAATAAACAAAGTTATATATCTTTGTTATATATTCTCCCCTTGTTGAATTTATTTTTGAAAGAAAAAGGATTTTGGAAGTGTTTGAAGTATAAAAGGAATTTTATACGAGTTTAAAATGATCCAAGGTTTTAAAAATTATATATATGTGTATATATATATAAAGGATCTTATGAGGATTTTGAAAAATGTTTTGAGAACCTTTGGATTTGGAAAGGCTTTTGAATTTTGGGTAAAACCAATATTGAATTTGGAAAGCCTAGTTTGAAGAATCATCGATTTTGGGATAATCGATTTTGTGTAAAGGAGATTTTTATGAGATTCATACTAGGTGTATGATTTGAAAGATACTATATGTGTATAGTATAAAGTGTTTTGATGAAGGCTCTGGGGAAAAAGGCGCTTCCTTGAAATGAACTTCTCAGGAGTGCCACTGGGTGGTGCTGCCTTGAGCCCCAAAGGGGGTTCTAAAGTTGATCCTGTGAGGAGTCCGGACAAAACTAGTTCCTGGGGATTATGAGTAGTGTATACCATAGTGGGAGTCGTGTGTGCCGCTGAGAGCCAACAGTCTGCGTTTGATTTTATATCGGTAGACTGCGATCTATGGTATAACATAGCGAAAGTCGTGTGTGTCGCTGAGAGCCAACAGTCTGTGTTTGATTTTATATCGGCAGACTGCGACCTATGTAGGAGTGGAGAGGTTTCATTTCGATAGCGAAATCAGAGGCCGCGGGGAGCCTGCAATTACATGGACTTTTGTTGTGACTGCAACATAACCCTGAATGTAACTGTGATTTGTTGTGTGGGATCCATGGCGTAATTGAGAGGCCGCGGAGAGCCTGCAGTTACATGGACTTTTGTTGTGACTGCAACGTAACCCTGGTATGTAACTGTGACCATGGATGGGGGTGATGATTTCCAGAGCATCCTCACTAAAAAAAAATATTTCCTCTATTTTCAAAATTGTTTTCTATATTTTCAATAAAATTATTTTTCAAGTATTTTCACTGGATGTTGAAAACGAGTTTGCCAAGTACTTATAGATTTTCAGTCCTATGCCTGATCAATGTATAATTGAATTTCTGTGAGAACAAGGATGGACTGGTTGAGACATCGAGTTATGAGAAATATTTTATAAAAAGCTATTTTAATTGTATTATCCGAATTTAAGGCATTTCTAAATCTTCAAGTAAAAAGGGAATCCAAACTGGAATTATAAAACAAAACTGAACTCAGGAAAAATTTAATAAAGTGATTCTGTAATAAAAATCGAATCTTGTTATAGAATTGGAATAAGCTAATTGGCTAAATAATTATTTGATTGAGTATATTAATGAATAAATGGTAAGTTAATAATGGAGTTTAGAAATGAATTCGAATTATAAATAGAATTCGACTTGGATTTGATATTGAATTAAATAAGAGGAGATGTTTTAAAATAAAAATAAAATAGAGTTGGATTAAAAATGTGATGGTTTGAATTTCTAGTGCGATGTGAATAATATTTAATGAAATTTGCAAGTAAATTGGATATAAGAGAAGTGATGTCATTTGAAATGGAAGTGAATAAAAATAGAAATTGAGTTGCGGATCATTGAATTTGAATGAATCTGGCTTCGGTTCTTTTTGAGAATGAAAAGATTCAAAGGGGGGAGGAATGTGATGACCCGGTATTTTGGGCAACGTTATTTTAATAAACATTTAATCTAATTTAAATTGAATACAAGCTTTCATTTTATAAACTGATAAGATCTTTGATTTTTATCAGTTATATTTGTGGTTGTAAAGAAAATTTTGATTTAAAAATTTGAAATATAATCTTTCAATACTATTTAAAATAAAATCTTTCAATATATATATATATATATATATATATTTGAAATGAAATCTGTCTCATTCAATAAAATCAAAGGTTCTATATTATTAATATTTGATATAATTCATATATGAACGTAATCCAAATAAAATAAACAATCTTATCAATATTAAATATAAATAGAAGATATAATTATGGAATATAAAATATGAGTTCAAATATATGTTATAAATCAAAGGGTTGAAAATTAAAAGTACAAATAGAAACAAAACTAAGAAGTTTGTTAACAACAACTTATATGGTTAAATAGAAACCAAAGATAAATATACACTATAACAATTCTATGTTTAACTATGACAAAATCAATAAATAAGCCAAAACAATAATTATATCAACTTGGCATAAACATAGAAGGAAAGTTTAGAAAAGAATAACCTGTACAATATTTGTGTAACTAATACAAGAAGGAGACAAACTATTTACATAACCTGTATAACACATAGGTATAGTGCAAAGAAATAGAGTATTCACATCAAATACAAAATATCTTTATGCAGTTAACATGATAGTAATATGCAAGCATATTAAGAAAACAAGACAAAATACCTTTCTACAAACTATACATATCAGCCGGTATTAATTATGTGTAAACTAATATGAGGACATGCATTAAATTAGCACAGCATTTTGTCAATTCAATTGTAGAAAATCAAATCAGCCTCTATGTACAAAATCTTGTCTGAATATAACAAGCTGAAGCTTGTACCAGAAGCTTATACCATTGTTTAAAGCCATTACTATATATATATCCATTATCTTATTTTCACTGGTTCGTTCAGAACTTAGAGTAAACCTGAGAAAATAAAGAAAATAAACATCTTTACTTTACAACTCAAGCAAATTCAACAACAAAACAGAGAGGCTTTCAGGAATTCAAACCGTAGTGTTCCAATCAAGAAGTAGTTCTCTGTTCAAATTGTTCCATGTGAGTAAACACACCATCTCGAAGTTTTAAATCTTGATAATTGATTTATGGAAATCTTGTGCTTGCTATTTTTTTTGGTTTTTTGTTGTTGTTGTTAATATGAAGATCTGTGTGTTTTGCTGATTTCTGGAAGATTTGCTATATGTTGTTCTTCAATATTCTCGAGTTTCTGAGCCAAAAGAAGGAGAGAAAGATTTATACTCTTCATATGAAAACATTTAAAACTTAGGATTTTAACTAAATAAGTTGTTTAAACCTATAACCATAATCTGGAAAATGGTTTTAAGGTTGACTGTGATTATAAATATGGTTAATTCAAGTTTACAGTGAAAGCTAAACTGTGTGTAAAAAAAAAATCGAATATCTTATATCGTTGATTTGATTTCATTTCTTGAATAAATATACAAAGGTAGGATTTTTAAAACAAAAATGGTAATTTTTAGGCATGTATTCAAGGTGCGGTTTATTAAAAACCCAAAATGCCTTTTTATCCCTTCCTGTTGATCTAACAAATTGTTGATGTTAAAATTTGTGGTGGAGTTAGCTTGATGGTTTGTGAATCCAGGAAAATTGTTCAAATTTTTTTCTAATGTAAGGATTTGAGGGGAGAAATGAAGATAGGGTTTTGGGTGCAAGTTTTCAGTGGTTTGGAAATTCATTGATTATGTCTCCATGAGATGATCGAGGCGTACGAGTTTTAAGGAGAGGGTAGAGGAGGTTATGGCGAAGTTTGGGAGAGGTTGGTATGGATTCTCGAGGCGTAGTTCGTCGGTAATAGGGTGGTTTCCGACCGATGGTGGTTCTAGATTTTTGAGCATTGTGTCAAATTTTGATGGGTTGACTTAATCGCTGGTCTGAGTGATCGTTGTGATGGTCGAAGCCGTCGACAATTTGAAGGAGACCGGAGGGATGATAGGTGACGAGTTGGTTAGCCGTGCACGTGCACAGTTAGGGGCTGTTTTGGGGAAGGAGGGACTGCGTCTCGAAGTGGTTTCAGAAAGACGTATGGAAGCTCGAGAATGAGTACGGGTTGCTCGTGTATTTGTTTTACTGGGTTAGTTTGTATTTATCTGAAATAAAAGAAATGGTTTTTGAGGTGAACTCGAGTTTTAACTTGGGAATTTTGTTTTGACTGATGGCTTGGGTAGATTTTTGATAGTTCTTGGTTCATTAAAATAATGAAGTATTATCAAGTGGTTGATTAATTAAGTTAAATTAAGCATTTAACTTAGTAACTAAATTTTTAAAGTTTACCTAATTAATAAGTATTTAAATGATAATTAAGAAGATAATTAAGGTAAAAGACTTACCTCTTAAATTGATTATGTTTTGGGTGATAGAAATTAATTAAATAATGAATAGAAGTAGTTAAAAAGTTATTAATTGTTTGACAACTAAAGATTTATTAATAAGAGTACTTAAGGGTTGATTTTTATATTAATTAATAAATTAATAAACACTAATCAATTAAAAACTAACCTCTGTGATTAATTAATTGAAAACTAATTAATCAATAAAATTATTTTTGTTAATTTGTCAAAGGTTAATTAATTGAGAATAATTAACCAATGAGGTAAGTACTTAATGGAAGTGATTAATTGAAGGGAAATTACCAAATGGAGGTAATTATTGATTAATTACCTAGTGTAATTAATTAAGAATTGATTGATTGATTAAGGGTAACTAATCAAGAGTAATTAATTTATGAATGGAGTAAAGTGAGAGATAGTTATTTACAGGTCGAGGGTAATCGAGATTGATTAATATTGTGGTTGAATTAAAGTAACAAATTTAGATTGGAATAAATTAAAATATAATTGGAAATAATTAATTAATGTAATTAAAGATGTAATTGAAGATCGATTAATTAAGATGAATTAATCAGTAATAAGCGACTTATGGGAAGTTAATTAGTATAAGTAATTTGGGATTAATGTAATTATATAATTAATTAATTCATGAAGAAATTAAGATTATTAAATGATCTTAGTTAAGACTAATTAATACTGTGAAGTTAATTTAAGGTAATTTACTTGAATGTAATTGGAAATTAACAAATCAAGATTGATTAATTAAGATGAATAGTGAAGGGTTGACTAGTTAATTGAATTTGGAATTAACTAATATTGACTGAAGGAATTTAAATGAATGTGCTTATAATTCAATTAGAACCACTGAATTAATTAGTAAGCGTTGAATGTTTTGATATCACTAATATGAAATGTTGTATATTCCATTTAAATAATTTGGGATAGGATAACATCAGATTCGAAAAGACCGGGGTCGGGTATAGGAGAAATACCCGAATCCACTTCGAATGTTTGTAGATTGATATATAAAATTATATGCTGGATTGAAGTGATTTGGAGGTATTGGACTGTTTTAAAATCTAAATCTTTGGTATTTAGAAATTTAAATGTGGACTAGGGGTTGTCTGTAATAATTTGTAGCTGGTGAATTGATATATGTTACCCGGGTTTATATAAGTTGTTTGTTTTGGTATTTCATGTTAGTTGAGTTTACTCACGCTGGTTTTCAGCCTGACCCGGGTGTTACTTTGGTGTAATGCTCGGGTCAGACCGAGTATTACAGATTTTCAGGTAGGTGGAGCTCAGGAGGCGAGCTGGATGGCAATAGCGTGTAGAGTATTTCCGCTGTAGTATATTATTGTGTATCTGAGACATGATTTGTGTATGTCCAGTATCTGTATATATGTGTAACTCTGATGTATATTAAATGTAATTAACAGATATAGTATTCTTCTGTAAACTGTTATTTATTATTATATTTTATCCGCTGCGAATGTGAGTTGTTGATGTTTCAGTTCTTCTTCTTCTATCTCTTTCTTCTTTTTCATAATTATCCGAAATTTTCGGGTTTGAAATTTTCGGGTCGTTACAGTTAAATTAATTATACTTCATTAGTGTTATCTATTTGGCCAAATACTCGGTTAATTTAATTTATTAAGGTTATTTTAGGACACCTACTTAGTAGAATATATCCCCGTTCTACTATTATAATAACTTGAACATTTATTCATACGTTGGTTAATTGATATGGATTATCTATATTGGATAAACGATGAATTAAAGTGACTGTTAATTGTTGATTTTATTTACATATATGCTTTCTTATGTAAACACCAGTGATATAACTTGGAAATTCAAATTGAATAAATGTAGTTTGTTCAAGTACCACTATGATCACTAAGCCTTTTGCCGAATTTGAAAAGCTATGTATTTAAATTAACTTCCATTTTATAACAAATTTGAGGTTAAGTGTTTGTATAATTATAACTGATCTAAAATATGGAGATAAATGATGTCGTAAAATAAGTTGTTTAATTATATTATTAATGTTGTTTAAAGTTATTTAATTATATTATTAATGTTGTTTAAAGTTATTTAATTATATTATTAAAGTTGTTTTAAGTTAATTATTTTATTAATAATATTTTAAAGTTAATTATTTTTTTAATGATGTTTTAAGTTTATTAATTATTATTTTAATATTGTTTCAAAGCTAATTAATTTATTTTATTAATGATGTTCAAGTTAACTGATTATTTTATTAATGATGTTTTGAAGCTGATTAGTTATTTTATTAGCGATGTTGAAATTTAATTAATTATTTATTTATAATGTTTAAGGGTAATAACTTAATTTTAGTAAGGGTGTTTATAAATAATAAATTGTTTTATAAAAAGGAATTTTACTTAAATACAAGAGTTTACTAAAGAAGTTTATAAATTTGAAAAGAGATATTGGAAATTATAAAAGAGTATTTTAAGGATTTCTAAAGTGGAATTTTAAAGAGACTATAATATTCTAATTTTAGTAAAGGATTTTGGAAAGTGGTAAAAGAAGTTTGATATATATCATTTTGTTTTTAAATAAATAGTATTAAGAAATACTTTGTAGTAAAAATGATTAGTAGATTGATCCTCTATTTGTGAGATCTAGAACCCGAGTTTCTAAGTGAGGGATAGATTAAGTTGAAATATCGAAAACATGTCAAGTAAAGGAGTTTTATAAATAGATTTTTAGTGGAGATTTGTAAAAAGAGCTTTATAAACAAATTCAAATATTTATAAAAGAAGTTTATAAATTAATTTGGAGACTTACAAAAGGAGTTGTAAATATGGAATGAGTTATTTTTTAAAAAGGGAATTTTATAAAAGGAATGAGATTTGACTTTGATAAATAATCCTTCTTAATAAGGGTGGTACGAAATCATTCCTTCTATACTTGTTATACCGCATTTTGACCAGACAATATATCATAAAAGTTGGCTAAATGGCTTTTGTGATCATTAAGGTAGAAAGCCTAAAGAGACGGTTATTAGGCTTTGAAATCGATGATATTTAGAACTTAGGACAATAGTTGGGCGGATTCGGATCGGGTCCCAATCAAGTTGCAATTAATATGAAGTGACAAGAAAGACGCCAGGAGGCTACATTTCAAATTTCAAGTCAATCGGAGTTCGTATGCTCGAGTTATGGACAAATAAGAATTTATATGGATCGATCTAGAATGATCCATAAAACAGCTTAAATCAACGAAGATCGATCAATTTCGCCAAATCTACAAAGCCAACACATTTGAAACTTTTCAAGAATCGATATATTGAAAAGTGGATCCCAAAAAAAAACTATTGCATGACAAAACTCCCAAATCTTGGAAAAGAGGCCGATCGTTATTGGAACGATCGTACAAATTAGCATAATGATCCATAGTTTTATAAAAAATATGATATCTCACAAAAGGTACGTCGAAATTGCACAAAATTTAGAGAGAAAGTAGCTAACATCATGAGGAACCCCCGTGATCGATTGCAGCCCAAAATGATGAAGTAATGAATGATCTCCTGTGATCCAATTTCTAGTCAAAATAGCAAAGATTAATCGATATCTCACAAATGGTAAGTTAGAATGACGCAAAACTTTGGGGGCAAGGACTAGAGGCATGGGGGACCCCATAAAAATGATCGCAGCCCCACTGGATATAGTATGGAATGATCGGCCTAAATTATTTTCTGGTATTCGATCGATCCCAAATTTTGCGGGTCGGGTCATATGTGCCTGGAGGTTCTTCTGCTGCAATTTCAGCCCGATCCATGCACGTCTTTCCCTATAAATGCAGATTTGGCTCATTACAAGGGACATTTTTGACTAGCTCTCCTTCTTCACTTCTTATCTCTTCCTCTATTAATTTTATGAGGTAAAAACAAGTGTACTTGTAATCTTACGGTATAAATAAAAGATTATTGGAGTGGATGTAGGCCGGAGTTTGCCGAATCACTATAAAACTCGTGTGTTCCTTTACTTTTTCTGCTATTTATTCTATGATCTACGTGCTTATCTCTATATTTGGACATTGTTTTTTGGAAATTGGTGTTTTAACATACAGCTGATATTTGTGACCATTTTTGTCGCAAAAAATACTTAACACCAAAAGAAAAGTGGTTTGGGTTTAGAGTAAGTAATGTTTTAAATGATATTTGTTTGGTCCATTTAAATATGAATTTGAAAAGGTGGAAATCTTCCTTAAGTTGTGTTAATATACTTAAACCATTGAGATAAGTATATGGTTAAAATTTCTATGTATTTAAAGTATAAATTCTTTTAATATACTTTACCAGTGAGATAAGTGTATGAATGTTTTTCCAAGTATGAAAGGAGTATAAGGGGTTTGTGAATATATCTTCTGTGAAGGAAATTTGAATCAAATAATTAAAAGAGATTTAATTAATGAAAATTAATTAACAGAGGCTTAGTGGATCCTACATGGAATTTATTCTATGTTTGATCGTGTGTTTATTTGATAGTTAAACAACAGACTATAAAATCTTAGCCAACATATAACAATGGAAATATCTGGAAGAAACACGAGGGTTATATGGCGCAGTCATCTTCGATAATGTTGTACTATGTGTATAAATCTCATTTTGTTCTCCTATAATAAATGATATGGAAATCTATCCGCTTAAACGGTTAGTAGGTGATCTCCGCTCTTATGTATTGTCTAATTATTTTCAAAAGAACCGGAGTTGAGTTTACTAGAACTATTGATTTGGTTAAGGAGCGACCGGTAAGCGGGAGAGTGTACTTATATAAGATGACTCAAAACTATAACCACTCCAAAACCTTATATGTCTTCGATGCTTTGGAAGAGGTTCGAGATAATGGAGTCGAAGACGGAATTCTTTGAAATGCAAGGACGACTTGCTACTAATCATGTGGGTGACTCCAAAATGGATGTAGTAGAAGCAGTGCCTTTAGTTTGTTCATATCATGAACAACTTGTATGGATGAATGCTAGCATCACATTATGCTTGAAGGGTAGTTTTAGCATTCCAAGTGGCAATTGCTAAGATAGGAAAAAGGTAATCGTGACCTCACAAGCCTCACAACTCGGCAATGACTAAAATAGGGATATGCAGCAGAGCTATATGGTTTGTTATTATTAGGAGCATCATTCCTCGATCTAGATTCGATATTTATAAATTTTGGTATGCATGCACATGGGAAGAGTGGGGCCAGGTGCAGAGTTTTTGCAGCCTTGGTGCCCGAGAAATGATATAATTTGGTATGTCATGTTAAAGGAGAAGCTGGCTCTGTGTTGGTAGGGTTGCAAGAAGTTTTAGTTGGCCTCGGTAAATTTTATCTAGAGGTGTACTATGACAGACGGTACCCTAGTAACCCAGTCGTGGATGGAAATCCAATCCCTAGTATGTGCCCTTACAGATTTAGTTTTATGTCTATTATGTTATAATATAATTAATGTAACCATTTAAGATATGATTAATATTTAATTTAAACACTAGACATAAAAAATAAAAAATAATCATTTATTTATTTTAAACCCTAGACGTGAAGAAAATGGCGAACACTTTTAAATCATCATGTTCTTTTTCTCATCCTAACTTCAGTAATCCATTTTCATCGCATAATCATTCCAATCCCAATTTCAGCTGTAGATCTTTTGCAGGAGCAGATAGGGTTTCTCACCCAAAAATTCATATCCAAAAATCTCAATCTTCTTTGGTTCCGAATTGGAAAAGGTTTTTTTTCTGGTTTAGGTATGGAGATAAAAATCATAAGGCTAAAGATTGTTGGAATCTGACTCGTTGTTTTAAGTGTGGTGTGTTTGGTTATAGGAAAATGTCCTATTCTTTGGTTGATAATTCATTCCTAAATTCAGATCCTTCTTTCCAATAATCTGAACCTACTTTCATGAATATTATGAGTCTTAAAGAGCATCATTACTATATTTGTTCTCGAATTCTTGAGGTTTAGAGGCATGTTCTTTGGGATTAAAACGGAATGTAGTTATCTTTTTAACAAAGTTACTGGCATTTTGATTGTTTAACTGCTGATAACATTGGAAAGTATCCTAATAATAGAAATAGGAATGAATTTAAATTCAATGAGTTTTGGAAAAGAGATAATGTTTTTGAAGATAGTGTGGATTCGCAGTGGATCGATCTTGAAGATTTATATGTGAATGGCCCTAGTAAGGATAGTCATGCAGACATTTTTCTTTTGTATATAGTTGTCAGAGAATTTTGTTTTTCAAATTCTGAGCCTATAGATGGAATTTATGGTGATAATGCTATTTCAGATTTCTCCGTTTCAATTGTCTTAGATGTCAATGTCGTTTCTGATGTTTCAATTTCTGTCGATAGTGTTTGTTTAGATGATAGTGGTTGTTGAAATGGGAGAGTTCCAGTTGTGAGTATTAATAAGTTTTTTACTCATGTGGCTGGTGATGATCATATAAAAGAAGATGTGCATGTTTTCAGATTTTGGGAGTGATATGTTTTCTGAAAATCTGATTTTTGAAGAAATAGATAGTATTCATCTATGTAAACATGTTGTTGATGGAGAGGTTCATTCCTCTTATTGTGTGGAGGAAGTGGTTAAGATCAGTGGTGATAGGTGTGATTTTTTTCTTTGTGATGATAGTTGTGTGGGAGGATTGGTGGGGCATAATATTGATAACAGAGGGGAAGTTAGTTCTGTTTGCTTTGACATATCTATGGCCAGGTTGAAGGCTGGGTTGTCTGGTGTTAACAGTGAGGTGGTGTTTGTTCGGTCAATTCTTGATGTTGTATCAATGTGTACAGAAGTTAGCTTCAAGGATATTGTTTTCAAGGTTGGCTTAGGCTTAAATGTTAATGCAAGTGATTTCATGCTTGTTGTTGAAGATGTAAGTAGTGGTTTTGTTTCAACTGATGGGGTTCCTCATTTGGAGGTGGTTCTGTCTCTATTAGGTTGTTTCATCATAGATGTTGGCGAGAAGGGTATGCTGTTTTCATTTTTGAATAATGATGTAGAGACAGGTGGCTATTTTTTGATGACCAAGGAGTTGATTTCATGGAGCATTGTTGTTAATAGGGCGATGAGGATTCAGAAATGGTTGGGTATAGAAATAAATTTAGGAAGGCTATATTCTATTGGAGAATTGCTCTGTGATTCTAGCAAGGTCATTTATTATTACAATGGACCTTTCAAATTTATTATGTACTGCTGCCTCGCACCTTTAAGTATATCTTCTATTCATGCTCGTGTTTCTACTCCTATTCCCAAAGTTGGTAAAAGAATTATTCGCTGTATTTCAGCTGTTAACATTAGAAGAAGTCCTCGGTTGAAACTTAAAGCTTCTAAGTCTTATGCACGAGGGTGGAATATTGTTTAGGGGTTTTGGTTGATGAGGTTGGTGTTGCGGGAATTGTTGTAGAAGGCTGCTCTTTTTTGGGAGTCGTTTCTGTCTTTAGTTTCTGATTAGTGTAGATTGCTTTTAGAGTCTTTAGTTTTAAGGCATTTGGGGAGCTCTTGTTTTTTATTTCTTTTTGTATGGGGCATTTTGACTACTTGCCAGGCTTGTTGGTAGCTCCTTTATTACTGGTGACATATATATGTACATGTGTGCTCTCCTCTACTTTAGAGGATCACAAATTTCTCTTAAAGTTTTAAACCCTAGACGTGATTATAATATCACAAGATTTTCAATAAAATGGTTTGGTTATCGTAAGGTAAAAAACCATCCATGTTTATATGCAGCATGGTCTTAAGAGATATCTTTATTTTGAAAGGGTAAATAGTATTAAAAATATATTCAATTTTGTTTCTCATGTTGGTTTATCATACAGATCAAAGCGTTATTTTTCTATAATGCTCAGGTTAGCCTGAGCATATTTTCGAGATTGAGCTAGACACTTTGGAGCTTTAGAAGATGAGTTGGACCTTCAAGCAGTATTCCGATATTTTATCTTCTGCTGCGTCTTCTTGTCTGCATTTATTAGCAATAGTAAGGATAGACTGTTACAACTGTCCAAGCTGATGATAGATTAGTTTTGCTCTGATCATGGTATGTATATTAAAGTTCTTTTTCTTTTTAAAGACATGTTGTATATTATATGTATTACTCGTCATGTTGTGAGTTCTGTCTTTTCTTTTTTTCACCCCAACAATCTATCTTCCCTACACTTAGATGTTCAACACGTGAATACCATGGATGTCTTAGTGTCGATTTCCGAAGATAAAAAAGGCAGGTTGTTACAATACCCATGAATTCTCAATTCATATATAGAGCATACGAGTGTTATCTACCAATATGAAAAACAACCATAATATTCAAACATATATATGGTTCACACAATACAACTCAATACTTAGGTCACACACTAATCTGAAATGAAAAACTCTGAATAGGTCTTCTTAACCTTATCCTCTACTTTACAAGTGCATTCCTCTCTATCTGTGCTCCACTAGACACATGCTAGCTTCACCACCATGTTACGAAGCCTCTTCTCATCCTGATCCACTATTTGAATCGGTCTACACACATAGGTCATATTCGACTCTATGATCAGGTCTTCTACTGCCCCCTAGCTAAATACTATGCCTAAATCACTAATGCACTTTTACAAATGTGATACACGAAACATATTATGAAAAAACACTAGGCGGTTCTACCATGTACGTCACCTTCTAAATCCTTCATAGGATTAGAAACGACCCTGCATATCTAGGTGCTAACTTCCTAGCCTTCCCAAAATGCATCACTCCTCTCACTAGATAAACTTTCACAAACACCTAATCGCTTACTGCGAACTCTAGATCTTTCCTCCTCGTGTCAGCGTAACTCTTTTTCCTAGATTGAGCTGCCTTCATCGTAATTTAGGCCAGCTCTACTTTATCAATAGCATCTTTAACTACATCTAGTCCTAACACAATCATGTCCCTTATCTCTAACCAACATGCAGATAACTTACACGATCTTCCATACAATGCCTCAAATGGGGCCATCGCAATGCTACTTTGGTGGTAGTAGTTGTATGAAAACACTACCAAATGTAGGTGATCCTCCAAAGATCCACCAAAGTCTAAAATGCATGCTCTAAGCAAATCTTCCAAGACCTTGATGACTCTCTTGGTCTGCACATCTGTCTACGGATGGTACGCGGTACTCATGTGCAACTCTGTACCTAACACTTTCTACAAACTGTGACAGAACTCATCGGCGAAGGACGAATCTCGATCGCTAATAATAAGTCTAGGAACCCCATGCAATCTCATTATTTCCTTTATATATATCTCTGCTAACTTTGGCGCGGTTCTCTTAGCCTTCACTGAAATAAAATGGGAACATTTATACTTTCTTTTCCTACCCTCGACTTTGGCAGCCCATCTATGAAATACATAGGTACTGAATCCAATTTCCACACTAGAAACTCCAAAGGTTGTAGGAGCCTACTAGGCTTCTGATGTTATGTCTTCAGCTGCTGGTATGTAAGACATTTTCTCACATATTCTCCTACATCTTTCTTCATCCCTTCTAGAAGAAATTTATTTTCACGTCTTGATACATCTTCGTACCTCTAAGATGCATGGTTAACTTTGAACGATGACATTCGTCCTACACTTCCTTTCGTAGTCCTTTTGCACTCCGAACATACAACCTTCCATTCTTCCACATTTTAACTCCTCTATCGATACTGAACCCTTTCAGTTCTAGCACCTCAATTCCTGAGTCCGTGTTCCTTGTTATATCGGTACAAAACTTGTCCCCTTCTATAGTTCAGGAATCCTTTCTATCAACGCATGCTTTACTTCCAAGCATGATAATATTCCAGAACTACTATTCGAACCTACACTGGATCTAAAATGCACAACATATGCAGAAAATATTTCCAATACGGTCCATTCCTATATCATAGGCAAAACACAATTCTGTAGTTTTCAGCTTAAGGCACCAACTACTTTGTTGCCTTATCCTAGGGTATACTCTATCCAAAAATCATACGATGCTAGAAACTCTAACCACCTTTGCTACCTCATGTTCAGCTCCTTATGAGAGAACAAATATCTCCAAATCTAGTGGTCGGTGTATAACTCAAACCTCTCCCCTAAGAAATAATCTCTCCAAATCTTCAATCCAAAGACAACTGCCATTAATTCCAAATCATGAGTTAGACATCGAATTTCATAGGGTTGCAACTACCTAAATGCATAACCAATCACTTTGCTCTACTGCTCCTAACCCAGAGCCTGACGCATCGGTATATTGGTCATACCATAATTCCCATTAAGTATCAAAAAACTGGTGCATTGGTTAACTGATACTTCAATTCTAAAATGCCCTCTCACACTCCTGTGTCCAAAAAACTGCTTACTCTTCCAAGTCGGTCTTGTTATTGGCGTAGCTATACGAGAGAAATCCTTAATGAATCTTCAATTATAGCCAGCTAATTCCAAGAAACTTCGGCACCTCTGTCACAGCCTCAGGTGTCTTCCACCCTTTTACTGCATTAACCTTTAAAGGATCTACTGCTAACCCTTCTTCAAAATATATAGCTTAGGAATTTCACTTCAATTCTCCAAAAATGTCACTTAGAAAATTTTTCCTTTAAATTTTGATGCCTTAATAACAAACCTTAGGTAAACTGCGTGTTCCTCCTCATTCTTAGAGTACACTAAGATGTAATTTATAGACACCAACACATATCTATCCAGCTTATCTTGGAAGATTATATTCATTAAGTCTACAAAGAAAGCAGGCGCATTGGTTAGCCCAAATGGCTGTATAACAACTCATATGAACTGTACCTCATTCTGAACGTAGTCAAAGGAATGCTTTCCAGTGCAACTTTCAGTTGATGGAACCCTGTAGCCAAGTCCAACCGCGAAAACACCTTAGCTCCACTTAACAAATCAAATAGATCATCAATTCTTGGCAAAGAATACATATTCCTCATTGTCCTTATATTTAGCTTTTGATAGTCTATGCACAGTCTTGCAGACCCATCAAACTTCTTTTCGAACACCGCTACTGCTCCCCAAGGTGAACTGCTTGGCCTTATGAAGCTCTTTCCTTCTAACTCTGCCAATTGCTTCTTCAATTCCTCTATCTCCTTTGGAGGCATTCTACTTGGGGATCGACTAAATGGTTCATTCGTCGGCAATAATTCTACTCAAAACCCCACCGCTTACGGTGGTGGCAACCTTGAAACCGTTCCAAACACATCCGTAACCCTTTTACTACCCATATTGCTCCAAGATATTCTTCTTCTGAAGCTAAAGCGAATAATAATCTTTTACACCATGTTCCGCAATCTTCCAAGTCCACATACACTATATTTCTAAGGTCAAGATGACTTAGTGTGATTATCCTTTTAGCACAATGCACCCTTGCACTATGCTTCTGCAACTAGCCTATCCTTACAATAACACCAAAGCCTACGAAGTCAAACGCGTAGAGATCACAAGAAAACTTACTTGAACCAAGCTCAGTATGTAGGTCAATGCATCTTAATCCGAGAGTGGTTGACCATACTATCGAATTTGCTACAGGTATAGAAATGACTAAATTGATAAACCCAAACTTAAGTCTATCAATTAAATATTTAACTATAAATGAGTGTATAGAACCAGTATCAAATTGTACTCTAACCGAATTACCAAAAATAAAAATCATGCCTTCTAAGACTTCCCCTTACCTCTTTTCTTGGTCGATGGTCCTTCCCTTGGCTCCTCCAAAGCATAAACATATGCTTTATGCTCTGTGCAGTCCTTCTTTAGATGTCCTGCCTTGTCACACTTAAAGGACTTCATTTTCCTAGAGTCCGTGGGCATAGGGCACTTTGGAGCATAATTCCCCTTCTAACTGTAGTTAAAGCAAGCAACCTCTATAATCGTAACTACTCCACCCTTACCCTTTGACACTCCCTTCTTGTATTTTATATATAGGGTGAACTTCTTCTTTTATTCTGCTTTGGGTCTCGCCTCCACCCTCCTCTGCTCCTGATACATTGCATCATACCTTCTATCCATGTCAATAATAAACTCAAAAGGAGATGCTAAATGAGCCATCACCTTATGATCAAGACCTTACTTTAAGTCTCTGGTAAACTTTTCATTCTTCTTCATCGAGAGTTGATGGTTCCTTGCCATACTTGGCCAAAGAGTTAAACTTTTGGATGTACCATACCACCGGAAGGTCACCCTGCTTCAGATCAATGAACTTCTTAAACAACACACTCTGTTGAGACTCTAATATTAATTGAGCTTCAAATCTCTCCTTAAATTGCCCCCAAGTAATCCTCTTTTGGGGTCTCAACAACTATTATCTCCCACCAGTCCAGCGTGTCTTCCAGCAACTGTTTCGATGCCAGTCTTCTTTTATTTGCCTCATTCAACCCTATGTCTCCAAATATGCGCTTACAAGTTCTTAGCCAATTCAGCACTTCAACTGCAATCTCATTCGCTGTAAACACCTTCCCTTCCAAATTTTTGTATTCTTTATTCATCTTTGAGAAGTCCTCCCTGACTACTGCAGGTCTTGGTTGAACCGTCTTTGGAGCAGTTTGCCTCATCATTTGAGTCAAGAACTATCTAAACAGGAATTTAAGTCCGTGCCTACCTCATTTGCTAGATGTGTAGCTTCCTCCTCTACTGCCTTTGGAATTATTTGCTTATTCCCTTCATTAGTCTGTGCAATTACAACCTTCCTTCATATACTTGCCCCTCCTATTGTAATTTACCCACTCCTGAGAACCATCTTGCTTCTTATGTTAAGCAAGTCTTTATTGGAAACGGAATAAAAGGGAGTGAAACAACAACAGAATGATAGATACATCTTCTTAAATATCTATATAGCAACATACAAGTATGTTATCTATGTACGTGTGCGTTTATATATGTTTGTGTGTCTGTGTGTCTGTGTGTGCGTGTGTGTGTTAACGTGTCCCTTCCCTTGGGTGTTCATTTTATTCTATATATTGCTCCTATTTTCTAGCTCTATTTTACTTAAGTGTCCCTAACCTATGCCTTGATACCAAACTGTAACTTCCTCCACTTTGAGATCTAAAGATGAATGTAGATGATGCTGCATTTATCACCAGAATTATCTTTCTACGACAAAAGTGAGTTCAGTTTATATCTTCAAATAGAGACTAAGTAAACAGAGCAGCTAATATTTTCATACATAGAAATTCTCTTTAATATTCATCACATATATCTTACAACATTAATCCATAAAATAATGCCCACGCAAGGGTCAAATAATAACAGAAAATAACATTGTAGGAGTTAAGACAACATATGAAGATGCGGCCTGAACTCCTTAAATACAACAAAAAACAACATTTTTATTTGCAAACGTAGCCTCCTACTCCATCTTCGATCTTCTACAACGGTGCCTACTATTTTCCAGCCTATCCATAATCTCAACAAACTCAAATGCACAGCTGTGAGTTCATGGGAAAAACAATTATAAAAACATGGGTCGGACTTAAAGTATGGTGTGAATTGTACTTGCCTCAAATAAACACATAGTGAAACCAGACTGCTCTACACAGAATGGGCTTCCCCTTCATTATCCCAAAGCAACATAAAGAAACAATCATAGTTTTGATGCAAGTAGTACTTGTTTACTATTGCGCCTTTACGTGTTCTTAAGCGGCTCCTCTTTAATTATTGCCGCATACATGGCACAGTCCTCCCTTAACTTCTATACTTAGATTATTTTTGTAATCTATTATTCCCGTTGACTACTGCTGTACACCCCTTATTTTTAATAACATTATTCCGGAGATTTAATTAGATAAATTAAATAGAATAATGTAAAAATTAGAGTGATAAGAGGATTGAGATCTGAATAAATACTTAGAGGCCGTACTTAATTAAGTAAATGGGCTCAAGAATGGCCTATAAGCAAATTAATTTACATAAGGGGAATTAATCTCAATCGAATTTCGAATTTCTTATCATAATCAAGGTGAATAATAATCTATATCATATTTATTTTATTTTATGAACGTTTATATTTAGGGTTTAAGATTAAATCCATTTTAATGATGATTTGGATGATGATATGCTTGGATCATAACATATTGATTTATACATTGTTTAAATATGATTTTACATGGTATTAAGGGTATAACCGATTATAATTGATTTCGAATGCCATGAAAAAAATTTATGTCATGTAAAATAGGGTTTTGGAGTTGGGTTTTAATTTTCATAATTACTCAAGTTATGGAGAATTTATTATGAATTTTCGAAGGAAAATATGGTTAATTGGGTTTAGAAATTTATTTCGGAAATTATATTTAGGATTTGGGTTTGAAATTTATATATGTTAGATAACATATTAAAAATGAATTTCTATGATTTTTGGGGATTTTTCCTAAGTGATTTACTATGTGAATTAAACTATTTTGAAAGGAGGACCTAAATGATTTAATTGTTTTGCTAAATGGAAGGGCTTATTTGTTAAATTAATCTTATTTAGATCTGAAATTATGTGATAGTTATTTTTGTAAATAATTTGAAATTTTGCGACTACCAATCACATGTTTACAAATAAGCAGGTTAGTTAGAAAGCATTTGCTTTAATTAACAATAAATCAGTTTTACCTAGAAAAGTGGGTTCTACCTCTATTAGAAGCACCCTTCGACTCATTGCTTTCGCCTTTAATCAGGTCGATACCCCACCAAGTCAGAACCAATATACAAGGTATCACATTGATGGTACGTAGTGGATTGGAGAAAGGCGGAAGGCATGGTATCGAAACAGCTTCCGATGGGAACAAAACCTTTCCTTTGTTTTCAAATGTTAAGCATCTGGTTTACTAAAATCTTTTAATGTAGTCGAAATGTACACTTTTGAAAGGGGTTTTCTAAATATCTTTCAAAGAGGATTTCCATCTTTCACTTTTAAGTATGACGCTTTCGAATGAGTCCCTTTGTCTATAAAACAATGCTTTCGAAAAATTTGGTTTTGACCTAGTCAAAACCCTTCTGCCGATCTTTTGCCTTTCGAGTGTATTGAAGTCATCAATGCTTTCGAAGGGTAGCCTTTGTTTTAAACTGATACTAAGCCACTTCCTAAACGCTTTCGAAAGGGTTCAAGGGTTTCGAGGTCAATGGCTTCGAAAGGGGGTTTCGATGATAACCTTCATTGTTTTAATTAAATGTTTTGAAGCTTTCAAAAGGACGATGCCGACATCATCAAACTTTCCCTATACTATTTTATATGAAGGTTAAAGGTATCAAAAGGCATACTTTGAAATATATCCACTTTGAACCAAAAGATGTTTTTAATGCAAAACCCATTAGTTTCGGAAGAGTTGCTTTCATTAGTTTCGAAGCTATGTTTCTAAGGACTATGAAGTAATGCTTTGGTAATTTTGAAAGGTACATTTTGGTTTCAAAAGAGATGATTTAAAGAGCTTTGAAAGGTATATATTTTGTGTTTTGAAAAGAAGTTTTCTATGTTTTCGAAGGAGGGTATCCAGATGTATCGAAAGTATTGTTTTAAGGTTTCGAAAGCCTTAGTTTTCAAAATAAATAATCCAATCTCATTTTAAATGAAAACCATGGCGTAAATGAAGAGTTTTGAAAAGAATTCAAGTAAGGAGTTTTTGAAGAAGTTTTCCTTGATTAATAGGTTAAAGGGATTAACCAAGTTATTATGTTTGCTTCTTCATATATGTATATATTCACATTGTAATGGACCAATAAATATATTTTAGGGAAGGGCCGAATAGCTAGCTAGGTTGACCCAGTAGTGATTATAATTTGAGGTAACTCCTGAATAAGTAGCATTACATCCAGAAGGTCAGATAGACCAGAATGTAGGATGCTTAAATAGTTAATTTTTTAGATAGACAGGTTCATAGTAAACCTATGTAAACTATGTATAGAAAATTTATCGGCAGAAGCCAGTAGGTTCATAGTAAACCCACGAAAACTATGATTAGAAAGAGTTATTCGCATGGGCCAATAGGTTTGTAGTGAACCAATGAAAATTGTGTCCGGATTAAGTTATTGACAGATGTCAATAGGTTCTAGTCAACCCATGAAAACCAGGATGAGAGGGAAGTTATTGGAGTTACCAATAAGTTCGGAGAGAACCCATGAAACAATAATGTTATTGGCAGGGGCCAATAGGTTTCTAGTGATCCCATGAAAACAATGAAATTGGACAAGGAGTCCATAAACATTAAACAGCTTATTAGTCAGCCCCATGAAAACTAGCAGGTTAATAGTAACCCTAGAAACTATAACTGAGACATATAGTCAAAATGAATAGGGATGGTAATCTAGAATTGATTTACTTATTTTGCATATCATCATAATATTTTAAACTATTATGTTTTAACCATTGTGGATGCAAGAGCATAGTATATGGTTTTATAAAGTTTTAGGATACTAGTTAGGGGAAAACCCATTCCATTAAGTGGTGTGGTCTCACTAGATATCTAAATGGTTTGAGATAGTCGACTATTATTCATACATGTCTGACTCGAAATTTATGTTTTCCCTTTAAGCTCTCAGGAACTCAATTGATTTTGAGTAGTTTGTGAGTTAAGGTTTTCAGGTACCTCTTTTGAAAAATAAGCTTCCAGAGACGTATAGGAGGCATGATAGCTATTTAGAGTTCTCCTTTATTTTGATTCCGCTATGTTGTTGTTATAAAGGAAAAGTTGTTTAATTGGCTATATATACTCTGATCGTCCAAAGGGGCCTCTTCATATGTTGCTTTTTGTGTATATTGTAATAAGTATATTTTCTTTGAACGTGGTTCTCATATTGGGATTATGTAATGAATTTGAAATGCTTTGAAATGGAAGGTGAAACGTTTGTTGAATTTTAAATTTTCCATATCCATGTGTTTCTGTTATATTAGTGAATCTGACATTACCGTATTTGGTCGTCAAGGATTAATAACTATGGATGACTACAACATCCGCAGCCGTTAGTTTTGGACCTCCAAGTAGGGGATGTTACAAGTTGGTATGAGAGCATAGGTTTATGAAACTTAAAATAAATTTAAGCCTAAAGGATTTTTGAACATAATTCGATGAATCAGAAAATACGATCGAGGTTTGGGATAATGCAATAATAACATAATTGTATTTGGTATAGATATATATATATATATATATATATAAGTATGTATTCCCCTCTCTCTTAGGTTCTTCTATATCTTACTAAGGCTCGTATGTAGATTTACGAGAAAGAAGATATGGAACCAGGAACGGAAGAGGAAATCTCGGTGAGGAAGCACCACAACCAACGAAATGTTCAATCCACCAGAAGGAACTCGGATCGACAGGCTAATGCTAACCAAAATGTTGATGCCAATGTGGGTGCTAGAAATTCACTAGTGGATATCAGGGCGATGTATCAGTTCTTTGTCAATATGATGCAAGCAGGAGTATTGCTAGAGTTGCTGGAAATGTTGGAGTAGCTAATCCCGTGGCTCCATTTGGGAATAATTATGCTAAGCTGAGCAGAGATTACACCAGTCTTGGTGGGATGCCCTTCATGGGGATGGAGAATGTCATAGAGGTAGAGAATTGGATTTTACATTATGAGTGTATCTTTGCTGATTTGGGTTAAGATTATGAGCAGAAGAGAAGGTCTACCTCTAGGCAGTTGCAAGGGTCAGCACTTCATTGGTGGAACAATGTTATTGTCGGAGTTCTGGAGGAGGAATTGACTTGGGCTGATTTTTGAAGGAGATTTGAATATAGGTTTATGTCTTAGGTTACTAAATCAGCACTGCTGAGGAATTTTTTAGATCTGAAGCAGGGAGAGATGTCGGTTGTTGAGTATGCGACTAAGTTTGATGGGTTTTCATGTTATGGATATAATACTATAGACACCGTCATCGGGAAAAATGGGAGATTCATTCGGGGATTGAGACCTGAGCTTGCTAGGGCGACCCTGACACATATCCGTGATCCTTGTAATGTGGGTGTGGAGATGACAATCTGCCATGAATAGATGCTTGCTATTTTTGCTAGAGAGGAGCCGGTTGAAATCCAGGCCCTCATCGGAAAAAGAGAAAGTTCTTTAAGAAGAAGAGAGCCCAGAAGGGGGAGACAGCCAAGAAGGCAAAGGGTGATTTAGTTTGCTTCAAGTGTGACAAGAAAGGTCATTATACTCATGAGTGCCGGTCAGGCAGGGAAAGAAGGTTATAGATAAGAAGAATGTGAAGTGCTTTAACAGTGACCTAGTTGGGCGTTATAAGAATCAGTGTCCAGAACCAGTCTAGGAGGACAAGGAAAAGCTTTTTGCTATTGGACCATCTTCTACAAGGCCAATTGCAGCTGAAAAAGGGAAGACTGTAATGGAAGGTACGTTTTTAATTCAGAGTATACCAGATAGGATACTATTTGACATTGGTACATCACATTCATTTATATCTCATAATTTGGTTGATAGGTTATGCTTAGAACCCACATACCTTGTTACTTCCTTAAGGGTTTCGAATCCAATAGGAAGGTATGCAACTCTAGGGATGAGATGTGACCTGTTAGAACTTGATTTGTTAAGTCATTGGTTTTCATGCAGGCTGTATGTTTTTGATCTCGTAGATTTCAGAACCATTTTGGGTATGGATTAGTTGAGTAAGTATGAGGCTAGGATATTTTGCCAGGATGGGGAGATATCACTAAGACATCCTGATAGTCATAATCGAATCATATTCTCAGTGAAGAATTCTGACCAAAGTAGTTGTGCTTTGTTAAGTGCTATGGAAGTAGGAGAAGAGATAAGTCAGCTTTGAGCAGCAAGGGATTTTGCAGATATTTTTTAGCCAGTTACGGGACTACCACCGAAACAAGCTGTTGAGTTTCGGATAGATCTTGTGCCAGAAGCTGAACCTGTAAGTAGACCACCCAGCAAGATGACACAGACCGAGATGAAGGAATTGAAGGTGCAGCTAGTGGATCTAGAAGGAAGGAATTTTATTAAACCAAGTCGTTCGCCTTTGGGGAATGGTCGAGGTGTTCGTGAAGAAACCAGATGGGTCATTGAGGATGTGTATCGACTATTGTAAGTTGAACAAAAGGAATATTAAGAATAAGTATCCTTTTCCAAGAATAGATGATCCGTTGGATTGGATGTATGGAGCCATAATGTTTTCCCAGTCGGATTTGGCGACTGGTTTCCATCAGTTAAGAGTGGCAAAGGACAGTATTCCTTTGCAGCATTTCGAAATAGGTATGGTTCATACGAATGGTTAGCAATGCATCGGATTAACAAATGCATCTGCTTTCTTTGTGGATCTGATGGACTGAGTTTTCTGAGAGTATTCATATAGGTTCGTGTTCGTGTTTATAGATGACATTTTGGTATACTCTTAGGATGAAAGAGAGCATGAGAATTATCTTGGAGTAGAGCTTGAGAAGCTGAGGCAGCATTAGCTAAAGGCGAAGTTTTTCAAGTGTCATTTTTGGAAGAAAGAGGTTAATTTTTTTGGTTATGTGGTTTCAGAGAAAGGCTTATCAGTAGATCCAGCTAAGATCAAAGTTGTTAACAATTGGAAGAGACAAGAGGCGGCCACTGAGATTAGAGGTTTTCTTGGATTTGCTGGCTATTACCGTAGATTCATCAAGGATTTCTCATGGATAGTAGCACCTTTGACTAAGCTAACCAGAAAGGATGTGAAGTATGTTTGGTCCGACAAATGTGAGGAAGCATTCCATAAGTTAAAGCATTTGTTGACCAATGCACCTCTGTTAGTAGTTTCAGACGGAAACTAATGGTCGGTGGTGTATACCGATGCATGTGGGACTGGATTAGGATCTGCGTTGGTGCAAAAGGGTAAAGTGATTGCCTACGCTTCATGACAGCTTAGACCACATGAAATGAGATATCATACTCATGATTTGGAGTTGGCTGTGGTGAACTTCGCATTGAATATTTGGAGGCACTATCTCTTAGGCGAGAGATTTGAGCTATACACGAATCTTAAGTCTTTAAAGTACCTTTTCTCTTAAAAGGAGCTGAATATGAGACAGCAGAGATGGTAGAGTTTTTGGTTGCTTGTGATTTTGGTATAGAGTATACTCCTGGGAAAGGAAATAAAGTAGCGGATTCTCTTAACAGAAGATATCAGAATGTGGTGTTAGTTATGTTGGCAGAATAGAAGAATTGAAAGCTTTGACTACTTATAATGTGCAGTTAAGATCGACTGTTGCTTCTAGCCAGAGTACCGTCAGGTTGTCTTGTTTAGAAGTTCAACCAGTATTGATTGAGAAAATTGCTTCTAAGTAGAAGGAGGATACAGTATTAGCTGAGAGGATCAGAAGACTTGAGGTGGGAATAGAGATCAATGATTTAAAGGATTTTAGCCTTGACCGGAGAGGGTGGCTAAGAAAGAAGGGATGGTTGTGTATTCCTAATGTGGAAGACTTAAGGAAAGAATTTCTTGGAAAATGACATCGATCCAAGTTTATGATTCATCCTGGAGGAACCAAGATGTATCAGGATATGAAGAGGTGCTTCTATTGGGAAGGCATGAAGAGGGATGTTGGCTTATGGGTTAGACAATGTGCAAACTGTCAACAAGTGAAAGATGAACATCAGAAACCAAGTGGGTTACTACAGCCTTTAGAGATTCTAGTTTGGAAATGGGATTCGATATCCATGGATTTTATAGACGGGTTGCCAAGGTCAAATATAGGTAATGAAAGTATATGGGTTATAGTGGATAGATTGACCAAGAGTGCCCATTTCATTCCACTTAAGTCAACCAGAACGGCACCTATTTTAGCTAAGTTGTTCCTGAAGAACATAGTTAGATTGCATAGAGTTCCTTGTAGTATAATCGGTGACAGAGATGCATTGTTCACTGGTGAATTCTGGAAGAGTCTAAAGGAAGTAATGGGTCCCAAGCACAATACGAGTAATGCATATCACCCTCGAACAGAAGGGCAGATAGAGAGAGTCAATAAGGTACTCAAAGATTTATTAAGAGTTTGTGTATTGGACTTCGGTGGATCTTGGGAAGATCACCTATGTTTGGTTGAGTTTTCCTATAATGATAGTTTTCAGACTAGTATAGGAATAGAGCCTTTTGAAGCTTTGTATGAAAGGTCATGAAAATTACTAGCATGTTGGTTGGAGACTAGAAACAGATTAGTCTTAGGTCCAGCCAAAAGATACGTCGATAAGAGGTGCAAGGACCTAGAATTCTCAGTTGGAGATAAGGTTTTCATTAAGGTACCACCTATGAAGGGTGTGGTATGATTTGAAATGTCAGGGAAACTGGCACCGAGGTATGTTGGTCCATTCTAGATTACAAAGAGGATTAGAAAGCTAGCACATAAAGTAGAGTTACTGAGCAGTATGGCTGGTGTCCATAATGTATTTCATATATCTCATCTTCGCAAGTATGTGCATGATCAAGAGACTACTATTCCTCTGACTGGTTTGGAAGACTTGATAGTAGAGCCTAATTTGACTTTTTTTAGACAACCAAATCAGGTTGTAGCAAGAGATGAGAAAAGATTGAGGAACAAGACAGTCAAGTTGGTGAAAGTTCAGTGGAGCGACAGCGAGGACTATACTTGGAAGACAAAAGATAGGATTAGAGATACTTATCCTGATCTACTTCGAGGGTATGTCTATATTAGCTTTATATAGATAATTGCTCATCAGGTTGACTAGTATGGTTGTTAAAAGTTGTTACACATGATTGCTATGTTTATTATTTATCCCTTACGAAATTTCGAGGGAGAAATTCTTTAAAGAGGGGAGCCTGTAACACCCCTAATTTTTAATAACATTACTCAGAAGATTTAATTAGATAAATTAAATAGAATCATGTAAACATTAGAGTGATAAAGGGATTGAGATTTTAATTAATACTTAGAGGCCATATTTAATTAAATAAATGGACTTAAGAATGGTTTATAAGCAAATTAATTTACATAGGCATATTGGGAAATGGCCACACCTTATTACCATAACCCTTATATATCCATGGCTATACAATTCATTCACATTCATTTATCGTTTTCACAAAACATAAAAACATAAGAAAAGAAGAGCTTAGAGTCGGCCATTGCTAGGAGAAGAAAAGTTCAACTAAAGCTTTGAATTCAAGAAAAAGGAATTAATCTCAATCAAATCTCCAAGTCCTTATCCTAATCAAGGTGAATAGTAATCTATATCATTTCTATTTTGTTTTGTGATCATTTATTGTTGGATTTAATATTAAATCCATTTTAATGATGAGTTGGATGATGATATGCTTGGATTATAACATATTTGATTTAAACAAGATTGTTTAAATATGATTTTACATGGTTTTAAGGGAAAAATAGATTATAATTTATTTCGAATGCCATGAGAAAATTTTGTGTCATGTAAAACATGATTTTGGAGTTGATTTTTAGTTTTCATAATTTTCAAATTTATGGAGAATTTATTATGAATTTTCAAAGGAAAATATGCTTAGTTGTGTTTAGAAATTTATTTCGAAAATTATATTGAGAATTTGGGTCTAAAATTTAGATATGTAAGATAACATATTAAAAGTGATTTTCTATGATTTTTAGAATTTTTCCTAAGTGATTTACTATGAGAATTAAATTATTTTGAAAGGAGGACCAAAATGATTTAACTATTTTGCTAAAAGGAAGGCCTTATTTGTTAAATTGATCTTAGTTTAGATCTGAAATTATGCAACAGTTATTTTTGTAAAGAATTTGAAAAGATAAAGCAACCAATCACATGTTTACAAGTAGGCAGGTTAGTTAGAAAGTATTTGTTTTAGTTAACAATAAATCAGTTTTACCCATAAAAGTGGGTATAGCCTCTATTAGAAGCACATTTTGACTCATAGCTTCCACCTTCAATCAAGTCGAAAGCCCACCCAAGTCAAAACCAATATACAAGTTATCATATGATGGTACGTAGTGGATTGAATAAAGATAGAAGGCATGGTGTTGAAACATAGCTTCCGATGGGAACGAAACCTTTGCTTTGTTCTCAACTGTTAAGCACATGTTTAGTTTTATTGAAAGCTTTCGATGTGGTCGAAAAGTATGATTTCGAAAGGGGTTTTCTAAATAGCTTTCGAAGAGGGTTGCTATCTTTCATTTGTAAGTATGATGCTTTTGAATGAGTCCCTTTGTTTGTATAACAATTCTTTCGAAAATGGTGGTTCTGACCTTGTCTAAACCCTTCTATTGATCTTTGGTCTTTCGAGTGTATTGAAGTCATCAATGCTTTAAAAGGGTGGCCTTTGTTTTAAACTTATACTATGCCACTTCCCAAATGCTTTCGAAAGGGTTCAAGGGTTTCAGAGGCAATAGCTTCGAAAGGGGGTTTCGATGCTAACCTTCAATGTTTTACTTAAATGTTTCCAAGCTTTTGAAAGGATGGTGTCGACACCATCAAACTTTCCCTAAAAAAAATTATACGAAGATTAAAGGTTTCGAAAGGAATACTTTCGTATATATTCATTTTGACCCAAACAATGTTTTTAAAGAAAAACACAATGGTTTCGAAAGAGTTACTTTTATTGGTTTCGAAACTATGTTTCCAAGGATTATTAAGTAATGCTTTGGTGCTTTCGAAAGGTACATTTTGGTTTCGAAAGAGATGATTCAAAGAGCTTTGAAAGGTATGTATTTTGTTTTTTGAAAAGGAGTTTTCTATGCTTTCGAAGGAGGGTATCTAGAGGTATCGAAAGTATTGTTTTAAGGTTTTGAAAGCCTTAGTTTTCAAAACAAAAAACCCAATCTCATTTTAAAGGAAAACCATGTCATAAATAAAGAGTTTTGAGAAGATTTTATGTATGGAGTTTTTTGAAAAAGTTTTCCTTGATTAATAGGTTAAAGGGATTAACCAAGTTATTATGTTTGCTTCTTCATACATGTATATATTCACATTATAATGGACCAATAACTATATTTTGAGGAAGTGCAGAATAACCAGCTTGGTTGACCCAGAAGTGAATATAATTTGAATTAACTCCTGAAATAGTAGAATTGCATCCAGGAGGTCGGATAGACCAAAATGTAGGATGCCAAAATAGTTAATTTTTCTGATAGACAGGTTCATACTAAACCCATGAAAATTATGTATAGAAAAGTTATTATTAGAAACCAATAGGTTCATAGTAAACCAATGAAAACTATGATTAAAAAGAGTTATTGGCAGGGGACAACAGGTTTGTAGTGAACCCATGAAAACTATATCTGAATTAAGTCATAGACCGATGTCAATAGGTTCCTAGTCAACCCATGAAAATTAGGATAAGAGCGAAGTTATTAGAGTTACGAATAGGCTCAGGGAGAACCCATGAAATAATGATGTTATTGGAAGAGGCCAATAGGGTCTTAGTGATCCCATGAAAACTGTGAAACTGGACAAGGAGTCCATAAACATTAAATAGGTGATTAGTTAGCCCATGAAAACTAATAGGTTAATAGTAACCCTAGAACTATAACTGAGATAGATAGTCAAAATGAATGGGGATGGGTAATGCAGAATTGACTTGCTTGTTTTGCATATCATCATAATATTTTGAACTGTTAAGTTTTAACCATTGTGGATGCAGGAGCACTGTATATGGTTTTATAAAGTTTTAGTATACTAGTGAGGCGAAAACACATTCCGCTAAGTGGCGTGGTCTCACAAAATATCTAAATGGTTTGAGATTGTAGATTATTATTCGTACTAGCCTTTATGTCTTACTCGAAGTTTATATTTTCCCCTTAAACTCTTAGGCACTCAATTGATTTCGAGTAGTATAAGAGTTGTGGTTTCCAGGTACCTCTTTTGACGAATAAGCTTCTGGACACGTGCATGAGGCATGATTGCTATTTATAGTTCTCTTTTATTTTGATTTTGCCATGTTGTTGTTGTAAAGGCTAAGTTGTTTAATTGCTTATTTGTACTCCGATCATCTAAGATGGCATCTTCATACGTCACTCTTGGTGTATATTGTAATAAGTATATTTTCTCTGAAACATGGTTCTCGTATTGGGATTATATAATGAATTTGAAATGCTTTGAAATGGATTGTGAAAAGTTGTTTGTTGATTTTTAAAATTTTCCATATCCATGTATTTCTATTATATCTATGTATCTAACATTTCCATATTGGTGGTTGAGGTTTAATAACTATGGATGATTGTTGCATCCATACCCGTTAGTTTTGGGCCTCCAAGTAGGGGATGTTACAACTGCTCTCCCAGTAAGGTCCCCTGCTTAGCTTCCATTTTGAGACTATTATCTAATTTATTTAATATTGCACCCCTAGAACAGTCCATTCACATTTTCCATTTTAGCTTATTCTTTAACCTATGCTACTCCCATAGTGCAGCCTCTTTACATTCTCTTTTTTAAGTTATTCTTTTATCTGATATACGCTCCAGACATAGTTGATTGCCACTCCTCACCTTCCTAATGTATGCATTCGAGAGTGCCACTCCTCACCTTTTCAAGGTTTGAATTCATGAGTGCCTCTCCTCACCTTCCAAGGCGTGCATCCACTTAAGCATTTGTTTAATTTGCAACGTCCACCGCAGTCCCTGGAAGTTGAAAGCTTCTCCTCACCTTTCCAAGTTATGCATTCGAGCAAGCGTCCCCATCCGATTTCAATAGCCCTTCCAACTCTATTTCTAACATAAGAATCCTTCCATTAGATGTCCTAGCCTTTCCTTTAGTCCTACATAGTTTCCTTTTCATTAGGTTTCATTTAGTTCTCTCTTTGGCACAATACCACCTAGTCCCGAACCCTGAACGCAGTGCGGCGCAATATGACTCTACGCAGTGCGGTACAATTCGGTCCTTTCCTTCCTTCCATTGTTGTGGCGTTGTATGTCTCCCACAAATTGCGGTGCAACTTTACTTTTCTTGAAAGTTTCTAGACCCCTTTGGGCATCACTACCTCCTACCTTGAACGTGTAATTCTTTTATAAAGCGTTAGACCGCCGCTTAAGCCCCGTACTTGACAACTTCTGACAAGTCTGACAATGTATTTACATGTGTCACCATATAATTCATTCCCATTTCTCTTTCTACTATTCATAGTGTGCTTTATTTTATTTTCAATATTATAGTTGGATCTGGTTCACTATTCGTCTAACACTTGTTTTATGTTATAATTTATTAATATTACAAGCGTCCCCACAGTTCCCACTTTTCCTCGATGCAGTACTTAACTCATGGTAATTTATTTTTCCCTCAAGAAACTTTACTAAAATCCTAGAAAACTCATGAACATTTATTTCATTATTCTCTACCATTCCTTAAATTTAAGGGTATTTCCCTTATTTATTTTCTAGGTATTGTCTTTTAAAATTATAATAAATCATTTAGACCTAGGAAGTTTCTCAAACTAAAAATCCATTTATATACTCATTGTTAGATCTTCACATAAAACTCATATACTATTTCAGAATCATTAAGGTAAAGAAATACATTTAGACATTCCATGTTCATCTTTTGCTCCCAAAACCATTCATTAAACTTATAGTAATCATTAGCGTAGGGTAACTCATTTGAACATTCCATGTTCCTCTTCCTTTCCCCAAAACATTCATTAAACTTTTATACTTGTTAATGAAATTCCATGTGAAACTCCATTATACATAAAAACACACAAACTCATACCAAGACCATTTACTAAGGAACGGTATAATAATGTTAAGTACTACTCACTTAGATCTTTATGATTTCTTACTTTAGTTTTCTATGTCCTCCCTTTTGCTTGCATTCTGCTTATCTCCTCTTTACATACCCGCTTTAAGCCGCCACCATCAACGTTTGTCCTAAGCTTTTATTTGATTTTTAGCAGAATGAAATGAATGAATGAATGAATGATAAAGAGTAATCCTTATTGACCCACAATAATATAGGCCTAGGCTCTCTTACCCCTTTTGATTAATCCATTACTCCTTTTCTTTCTTACTTGTCTCGTTTTGACCATTTCATTAATTACTTTAATTGGTAATTAATTTCGGGTTGTTACGATGTATATAATTTTGAATTTAGTAAAAAATGTTTAAAAGTTAAACCAACTTTATATGTATAATATATAAAAAATGTTTTTTCTGTATTAATTAGTTGCTATAAAATTAATTTTGAATTTTTTTAATATGGCCAAGATATATGTAAGGGAATCTCATTATATATATGAATAAAATTTATATGTGAATATATATTTAAATGAAGAAGTTACCTCATCTTCGTGATCAAGAGGATTATCGAACACCTTGGTTATTGGTTATCTATTCCATCTTCCTAACTATAGTTTGTAATGTCATCTCTGTAGCTTTAGCAATGTCTAATGAAGGTTATGGTTAGGTTGGATTAGTGTAAAAATAATGAGAAGGGTGGTTCATTATTTATGGCCAAAGAGATATCAATATTTCCTCTTTTCTCTCAAACCTGAGGAGACTAAATCTTCTTTTCCCCTTATGTTATGGATGACCTTGATATTAGCTATTCCTTAGTCAAAATGCCAAATTGACTCCTCTTAATCAATCGATTTATTATTCTATGTAAGCTCATTCAGCAATTATATCAACCTACAACTTTTATACATCATTTTAAATGATTTTGGCTTTAAATAAATTATTAAAATGCATAAAAATTTAATACAACATTTATATTTAATTTAATTTAATTTATAACATTTATAAATTAATTATACTTTTTGTCGAATTCTAAAATAACTAACAACTCGGTTATTTTAACTCTCTGAAGTGAATTCGATCTTCGGTCAATATTTAAGCAATTTAAATATTAAAGCCTGTACGGACTTTGCTAAAGTATAGCATCAGACATTAGTTCAACACTTATAGATCATTTAGGAGAAATCCAATTTCTAGTTTATTTTAAGCCCGCCTGTTATGCCCCCAATTGTTATAGCATATTATTCAAAATTTTAATTAATAAGTAAATAAATAAATAAATAAATAACGTTGGAAAGCAGAAAATTTGTGGATAATTGCTATATTGATAAATTCTGAATTTTTAAACTTTAAGTAGGGCAAAGGTTTATGAGGGAAGGAATTAAGCGAACTAATTAAATTAGAGAAAGATAAGGATAGAGTGATAACACTTAGTTTATTTCCTCTAACTCTCCCCCACCTCCTATTATTTTTGTCCTTGTCCCATAATCAAGAAAGAAAAAAAATATAAAACCAATAGAACTCCATTAAAATGCATTCCAACAAAGAAGAAGAGGAAAAGCTAAGGAATAAACTAAGGCTTTATCTCCACACAAATCGAAACTAAGCTAAATAAAATATCCATCTCTTTGTTGTTTAGAGGTTTAGATTTGGCTTTAGGGTGAAATATGAATTAATATTGTGTTTAATCATGCATTTTGTTGAGATGATCATGTGTACGATTTTATAATTATCATTGGTTAATTTTTTAAACTTTCTAATGCGATTTTGATGTACAATCTTAGTTTTTGACCTTTAGCTGCTTTAAATTTATGATATGATGTTGAGAATGTTATTTTGGAGATGGGATTTAAGTTTCAAAAATTTTAGACTAATGCTGAATTTATTTTGTATTATCTAAATTCATAAAATATATAATTTTAGATTTTAATTATTTAAAATAAGAAAAATAATTTTTCTGCCCTAAAATTCTATACGTGATAAAGAATGGAAATTCTAATATTTATGAATTTTTGGCGATTTCTCACATAAATTTTTGATTTACTGCTAATAATATAGTAATGGAAGATTTTAATTGTTAAGGGTAATTAATTGAATAATTATGGCATAAATTAATATTTTGGAAAGATAAAGAAATTAACTCTATATATTTTCTATAAGGTTTTCTTATAAAGATTTGACAAATCAATATAAGTTTGATGAAGTTATGGGTTTTGTAAAAAGTTATTACTTACAAATATACAAAAATGCCTTTGAGACATGCGGTAGGTACCTTGACCTTCGAGTGATGTAACGACCCACAAATTTATCAATTTAATAATTTATATTTATTTTTAAAATATTCTAATATAAGCTTTTTAACATAGACTATGTTGTCTTAAATAATAAATAATGATGGAAATCTTATTTTGAAATAAGTATTTATAAAAATATATATTTTGAAAAAATATCGATAAAATGATTGAAAACCGTATTATCAATAAACAGCTCTGTAATTATCAGAAGTCACATACAGAGCTGGATACATACGCTTATTTATCCATTTAAACAAAAATATGAAACAAAATTATTTATTATACTTTTGGTAAAAATAAAAATATTTATGACATCATTAGTGAATGCCCTTATATTTTAATATTGACTTATGATTTAATAGTTATTTTAATTATTTAAATAACGGTCTTAAATGATTATATTTCATTTTAGTTAGTTATAAAATAATTAATGCATGATTTATAATAATTTTATAAAGACATATATATATATATATATTATTTGAAAATATAAGGAAAATGGATATCGCTTTATCGATATAATAACGATTTTTGTAAATAATTGTTAATATTGGTTTACATGGTTTTATAATTCAAATGAGATCATTCTAATTACTTAATAATGATAAGAAATTATTTTTTAAATTTTGTTTACAATTATATGTACTTTAATTAATAAGTGAAAATGTGACCGGGGAGCGGTTTCTCGATTTTCAACGGTTTAACGAACGAAAGTTGTTCAAAGTTGGTGCAACGTTGCTCATTCTCTTGGGCACATACATGTACATATATTTACATGTCACATGCAAACATGAATATATATAAACATACAAATATACATGTACACATCTATATACATATACACATGAAAATATCTAACATATTTTCTATCTCCTTACTACATAAGCAACCCAAAGTCAACTCTTTCACCCTAAGTACATGCACTTGAGAACATCATATGGGGGGTCACTTCGGCTGAAAATGGTGAGGTAAGGGATGTAATGACCTATATTTTTAATGATCGGATATTTAAATATTTTATTTAAATATTTAATCATTAATTAAATGAAGGCTCGAAAATGTACGGTCGAATCAGGACTCAAGACCACTTTCGTTGAGTATGGATAAATATTGTGTAAGTTAAATTAGTATAAGGATCGCTATATTTTGAGATCGGACGAACGATGGGCAAAACGGTCTCGAAATACGTGAAATCAGCCTTCCGAAGCGCAGTCACAGATGAAGGCGCGGTTAGTGCTGTTGGATCCAAAAATTGAAGTGATGCATGTAGACGAGTTTCATGGCGATCTAATGCATTTTGTGATCATACGAACTGGAAACGTATGGCTATTTATTGGAGAGAATAAATAAATGGGATATAAAATATTATAAATATCCTTTTTAAATCCATCCCTCCAAAATTCTTAATTCCATGTCACTATTCATATCAGAGAACAAGCATCCATGCCCGGTCCACTTCAAAAATTCATTTCTCTCAAAATACTCAACGATAAATTGTATCGTTTAATTTGATTAGATCATATCGACGAGAGCTTCGATCTCATATGCTAGATCTAAGGTGTGGTGATGATTGGCCAAGATCCACATTCTTACCATGGATTAGGGTTCAAGATTGTCGAAGATCGGAGTGATGATTGGAAAATCGCAGGTAGTCATCATGTTTCTATCATTGAGGCGCATCTCTCCACCAAATCTGAGCATGTTCGATCCTTTCTAGCGAAATGCATTCATGGCCATGTCGAGTTCATGCTTCCAGGTCTCGAGTAACTTGTGAATTCATGTGATGGTTTTATCGAGAATCGGATGGGTGCAGATCGAAGAGATCGCGAAGAGAGAAGATTTGGCAAAGACGGAACTTGATTTCATGGATTATTGAGTGAGAAATCGATCGTAGGAAATTAAGGATACGCACTACCATATGTTTATGCACCTGGAAATGTTAATTGGAGGAGAATAATTAAGTTAATGATGGTAATTAGTGGTTGGGCTTAACTAATTAATTATCTCGTTAATCTCGATTCTTATTATGGTCATATCTTCTGCATACGAGGTCTGTTTTGGATGCTATTTCTTGCATTTCGATCGTATTGGCGAGATCTATCTTTTGGCACTAAATTGGACAGATTTGGCCAAGGTGATTGATATTTTCTCTCACTTTACTACGGCTGATTGTTTATTGTCATATTGATGCTCGAAAATTATTTTTGGTTTTTAAACGTGATATTTTATATACACACACACAGAGCCGTCATATTTTTATAAAAGTATGTATAATTATTTTGAAATGATTTATAAAAAATATCACTTATTTTCCATCGTCATACCATAGTTAGGGAATCATTAGATTAGATCTATTATTGATGTTATTTCCTATATTAATTAATGGGTACTTTTGGCACAGGTCCTTATTAAGTTTCAAAATTCACGAAAAGTCCTTCACTAAATTTCAGTGTAAATTAGGTCCCTGTTTTTTTATTCACGATTATTGCAGAGCATGATGCAACTTTTCATAAAATTTGCTAACATTTCCGCAACTTTTCTGTACACTGTGAACATAGTGTATGAAAATTGCTGAAATATCAACACTTATTTATAAAATTTGCTGACATTTCAGCAACATTTATGTACACGGTGAACACAGTTTATGAAAGTTTCTGAAATATCAGCACTTATTTATAGAAGTTGCTGACATTTCATCAATAATTTTCTTCGTTTCCAAAAAACAGGGACCTAATTTACAATGAAACTTTGACAGCGAAAGTTGCTGAAATATCAGCACTTATTTATAAAAGTTACCGTCATTTCAGCAATAATTTTCTTCGTTTCCAGAAAACAGGGACCCGACTTACAATGAAACTTTGACAGGGACCCGCTTTATAATATGAAAGTATGATAGGGATGCCTCCTTAATTTCCACTTAATTAATATGGATGGATTACTATGTCGTATGTATGACGTTTTGGATGGATATATGGTTGTTTGGATGTATGAATGTACATATGCATGTTTGATTGTTTAAATTGTTTGTTATTTGGCTGTTTTGGCAAAAAATGCCGATTAGCGATGATTGGATTGTAGTTAGCATCTTGTATGTTGGAGTTCCACACACGCAGGAATCTAGTCAACGAGATGAGCTATAGAAGTGGGTTTGAGATATGTGCCTATGGGTCTATACTTTAGAGTGGATGTCTGATGTTTCTGTTTGGTCGGTACTTAACCGTTCGGTTAAATACAAGACCAAGGTGGATGGTATTGACCATAGTAGAGTGGTCGATGTCCATCATTGTTATTGATTAATGATTTTGCTGATTAGTAGCTTTAACATTGATGAGATACCGTGGTGCATGACGTGATGGTTTGTTCATGCGACCGGTTTAGATATATGATGTTATTACCCTCTAGCGAGTGGTATTGATGGTGAGGCATGGATGTGATGTTTTGACCTGGTGATTTTGATGGTGAGGCAAGGATGTGGTGCTTTGACTTGGTAGTCTGATACTGTGGATAGTGACTCGAAGATGTATAGAGTAGGCTCCGGATGATAGTATCAGGACTATATGGATAATGTTAGACTTCGGACTTCGTATGGCATGATAGTAGGGTTCTTCGATCAAGAGCTTTGGCAGTGAGCAGGATCGAGGATGGAAGCTTGGATTTGAGTCATGTTGTAGATAGTGGAATGGGGTGAGTGTTAGGGCTCATGCCCAGAAAACAGTAGTGAACCAGTAGGGTTCAGATCCGTATCGAGTAAGTAGGGCTTGATGGATATGTTTGTGCCTAGGGATCGTTGATGACTCAGAGTGTTCAGGTTGTGTTAAAAGCAGAGGTACTATATGTAGGGGCACCTGAGGATTGCTAGCGCCAGTCTATACCCTAGACCAGTAGGGTCTAGGTCAATTGGTACATAGGTATCACAAGAGACAACCATGCGGGGTTTTCTAACCGGTGAGTACGTTGAGCACAATCGAGAATCGGGATTCCCACTAGTCCTTGACAGTCTTCGAGGGTCATATGTGTCATCATATATCTGGCTCATTGGGTGACAGTTAGTATTGTTTGATGGATGCTATGTTTGCTATGTTTGCTTATTAGTCACCCTAAGGATGTCACACTAGGTAGGTATTTTGATAGGGATACCTAGATACCCTGACTTGACTTAATGTGGAGTAGGTATGGATGAAGATACCTAGATGCCTGTAGTTTACTTAGTATAGAGTAGGGACAATATGTGGAGATACCTAGGCACCCTGACAAATACTAAGTATGGTATACCCGTTTTAAGATGTTATAGAGTGGCATATTACTTATGCTTATGTGCTGACTTTGTGATTGCAGGGACAGGTCTGGTATGGTTCATATACCCTCTGTTCCATATATTATTATTGAGTTTTATAGTATTTTGAGATTTGGTATCGCTCACATCAGACTGTTGTCTGACCCGAGGTTTTATGCTTTGTTCCTTATTATCTCGCGTACTCTTAAAGTGTAGATTGAGAGTAGGTGGATGATTATGGAGCTCTATAGGTGGATTGGCATGAGGTGATGGTTATCTGTGCTTATGTGCATTTTTATTATATTTCCGCTGTGTGACACTGTGGAGCCACAACAGTGTTGATTTACTATTATGAGATAGTGTACTGGTTGAATTTATTTTCCAATTGTATAAACTCTATTATAGTGTTGTATAACCTTTTGAATCTTATTCAGAAGATTGTTTCCATTCCTATTATTGTCTCTATTGTTCTATACCTGTATTGATTATTATATTTATTTTGATGCGATGTAAGATATGCGACAGGTAATTTGGTTATTTGATGCTTCCTTTTTCTTCTTTTCCATTCTTTTCTCTTATTTTTCTGCATCTTATTTCTTTTTCTTTCCTTTAACTAATGTTCTGCACTGTAGGTGTAGGGGTGGTCATTAAAAGGTGGGAGTAAGGTGGTGATAACATGGTGATATATAGGTGTGAAAATATATAGATATTTTCATCTCTTCCTTGGGCTATAAATACCCACCTCTTTTCCATCTTTTTCATTCTATCATAGCTTCTCCAAAACCGAACCAAATGGAGAAATTACCTTTTTGAAACCATGAAAAATTACAATGGCCATAACTTTCATTTGTAGCAATTCAACCCATTTTGAGGTTAGCTATGCCCAAATCTCATTTCTTTGCAGTGCATTTTCAAGCCCAGATTCACTACACCAAAAAGTACTTTTGGTGGCGCACAAAAAACGCAACCATAACTTATGGTGGCGTTTTAGAGAACACCGTATACGACATGAAATCAAAAAACTAATATTTTTGGTTGCGTTTTTGTAAACATCGTTATAATGTGACTTATTACGGCAGCAAAAAAATGCCACCATAAATCTTTTTTTGTAGCATGTTGAAACGCCAACAAAAGTGATATTTTTTTCAACATATTTTTTCCATAGCGTTTTCTAAATGTCACTAAATAGACGCTGTTATAGATTGATCATTTTAAAGGCTGTTTATTTCACCGTAGCAATATATTTTTGTTGCGTTCTACCATTATATTTTTTCCATAGCGTTTGATAAACGCCACTAAATATTTTTTCTTTTCTTTGTCTATTTCTCGTATTCTGCTAGCTCGTTCACTCTCCAATTCACTTTATTCATAATTTATTTTAAACAGTAATAATAAATAGTTCAATAATAAACAAAAAATACATGAACAAATGAACTACCACAAACACAAGTAGTACAGTACCATACATTGACACAGAAGTAGCACATAACCATACATAGTCACACAACTGGTGCTAACAAAACGCTTGTTTACCCATAATTCTTTGTTGCATGAACAAGTGAAAGCTAGCACCATAAAATTCCAGCCTTTCTCTCTTCGAAAATCCAATGCCTGCACAAATGAAATTATAACATACAGTCAAACAATTATGTTAATTCGTAAGACGTCAAATCTAATATCAAACAACTGCAACATTGTACAAGTATATCATACTACTATTTATAAAATTTAGTTAACTTAGACTTAGTTAATTTTATAAAACTTCTTTAATTTTAACAAAACTTAGTTAATTTTTATTAACTTGGTTAACTTAGTTAATTTTTTTATTATTATTATTATTATTAGAATTTGGTTAACTTAATTATATTATTATTATAAACTTAGTTAATTTTTAAAATAAATTGGTTAATTCATTATCATTATTATTTATATAACTGTTAAATTAGTTGTATTATTATTTATAAAATTTAGTTAACTTAAACTTAGTTAATTTTATAAAACTTGTTAATTTTAACAAAACTTAGTTAATTTTCATTAACTCAATTAACTTGGTTAATTTATTATTAGTATTATTATTAAAACTTAGTTAACTTAATTGTATAACTATTATTAATATTACAAACTAAGTTAATTTTTAGAAACTTAGTTAATTCTTCATCATCGTCATTATTATTACTTAAAACTTTATTAAATTGGTTATTATTATTATTTATAAAAGTTTGTTATCTTAAACTTAGTTAATTTTATAAAAATTATTTAATTTTAACAAAACTTAGTTAATTTTTATTAACTTGGTTAACTTAGTTAATTTATTATTATTATAAACTTAGTTAATTCGTTATCATCTTCGTTATTTATAAAACTTTGTTAAACTAGTTACATTATTACTATTTATAAAATTAACTAAGTTCTGTTAAAATTAAATAAGTTTTAAGCCTAGCAAATATCTTGCAAACTACATCTTCCTTTCCCAATAATGTAATCCATCAACTTCCCAACAACAATATTTCACTCACTACCACCTATACATCAACTTGTCATCCCTACTTTTGATAACCACGTGATCTTTGACGTAAAATTTTGATCATCTAGACACTCATCCATTATTACTCTCCAGACCACTGCCCAATGACACACCACATTCCTGCTACCTCTAGAGATTGTACTAGGATTTACCATCACAAACTATTTGCATAACACAACAGCCTTCATCACTATTCTTTGAGCTTGTTCTGCAACTTCCGAGCTTAGTATCTGCACTTTTTTTCTGGTTCAACATCTGAGTCCAAACAAATGATCTATGGTCAGCACTCCACCTAGTATGCATTATCACACCATCACTAGTGTTTTCCTCCACCAACTGCAAATCCGTCTAATACACCAAAATCCAATAAACTCTTTACCTCCCTGCCTAAATCCCAAGTTAACCAAACCAACCCTCCATAGACTCAACTCTTTATAAGAACTGACTTGAGTCCATTGGTTTCCAATGGTAGCAGTTTGCCGACAAGCTCAATTTGTTGCTACCATCGAATCACAATCAGCATACTCCCTAAAGAAGCTCACAACCCGCTGCATTGCCTCTGCAAATCTCCCCTTCAGCCATCATCAGGCTTCCTACCTCTGACCAACTATACTTCAGCATGCATCTCTACCCATCAACATTTCTGCCCATCGACATCTTGTTCACATTCTCTGCCCCTTCCAGTTCCATGTCACTTCACCAGAAGTTCTGCCATCTCCACCCTGCAACTAGAAAACCCATACTGCTGCCATCACTTTAGAGAAACCATCAACTTCAACCTCTGACTTCAACAAACAGTGGTACTCATATCGCGACACTTCACGACACTATCATACCTTCACTGCTTTCACTTCCACTTATAGCCATCTTCCACAATCACTGCTGATAGAAACAATAGCGACCACCAGATCCCCTATAGCATCAGTTCAGTCACAAACTACACTTATCCTATCATTTCAACCGAACTACTCTCCTTATCAATCAGCCACATGAAGGACTAACTAAAAATGAACATATACAAGCTTAAGTAGTAGCTTGCCGGATCATGGTAACCATATAATTAAATATGACATACTGATTAAATCATCTAACCAATAAAATCAATATAGTTATAGTCATGTAATATGCCGAACTGATGCTTTTTTAAAGTAACTAATAGTCATGTCTTCTATGCTAAAATAATGATCAACATATTATGCCAAAAAACATTTGACCAATATGACATGTTGATAAAAGAGACAATGTATAATTTTTTCTGATGCTCTAAGTGCCTGCATTTTATTATTTTTCTAAAGCTAAGATCATTTTACAAATAGTTGACCTTATTCACACAATCGCGTTAGAAAAATTATAATTAAACTAGTTCAATAACTCACCTTACAAAAGCAGTTGCAAAGTGTTTGCATTCCACCCTCATTAGGCTAGAATTTACTATATCATGATAGGTGTGCATAAATTGCTTGCGTAAACTGTCGTGCATAAACTGCTTGCATTACGGTAGATGTTGTTGTAATTGGAAGGAAAGCATGAAAGAAAAAAGAGCCCTGTTTGATAATATATCAAATCAAATATATCAACACTTAGGCTCATTTGTTTATTGAATGATCATGTCATGTATATTAGTTTAAGCATATTGTTAGTAGTGCAATATTGTTTTTGAAAAGAAATAAGAAAAAAATGAGGCTATAATGGTGCAACAAATAATTAGAATTACTTGCAAATATAATTTGTCAGTTGAGAGTGTGGTACGGAGCTATAGATGCTATGGTATCTGTAAATTCAAAAATAGATCACACAAGCTTCAGAAAGAGCTATACAAGCTTCAGAAAGAGCTTTGTTTATTAGAATATCGATTTGAAGATATGGCACAATAATTGTGTATTTTGCAGCTCGATAATAGTCTAAAATGTAGATTTATTAGGTAACAATTTAATTTCCAATGTCTACATTCTCTGTTAAGTTTAAGCTCAAACAATGACCAACTTATTTCATATCTGATGTATTATAAGTATCACTGACTTATAACTGAAGTATGCAATGAACACATGAAATTTCACAGCTACCCAAATTTTGAATTGTTGCCCAAGCATTTATTTACATGAATATGCTTGCAGTTAGGCGATATAGGAACTAGTGCCCTACTATCATAAATGTAGGTTACTTTGAACAAATTTCATTGAAAATTTGATGCCAAAATGTCTTGAAAGCTATATGTTAATAACGGCTAAAAGCAATCTGATCGTGAAGATGAGTGACAAACACTTCCAAAACAACATAGAAAATTCTATTATAGTAAAGAAAAAAAGAGTCATTTTTTTTCTTATGAGGGTGATTTCATGATTCAGATACATATGAATTAATGAAGTGAACTTATAAATTAATGCATGGTTCAGTATGCTCCTTTAAGAATCAATTGAGGAAAAAATCATTCTTGTTATTATTATGCTAAACTTTTTGCATTCACTATATTTAAAATAGATGATTCAAACAAAATATACATATGCAAGATGCCTCACTCATGAGTTATGAGCACTGATAAAAAATTTGGTCTGGTGAATCTTATGGTAAATGTACACTAAGAAAGGCTTTCGAATCTTTTGGTTCATTATGAAAATCTCATAAGTGTTCATCATTCTACTATAAAATTCTAAGTTAGTATTAACTCAATTGGGAAACATTGATGAATCAGTGGAATGGAAGCATGAGACCATGTAACTCATATGACCAGAGAAAAGATATTTAATTAAATCAACTTAATTAAAACCCCATAAACATGCATTTCAAATTGGATTACAATTAACCTTTGTAAATTTTAATTAATATCTTGTCGGATTATTTCTTCCTTAGTATGCAATTATCTGTTTCGTTGCAAGTATTATCTAATCACACTAAAACCTGTCGAGGATTTAGGACTATTTCGTATTATTATTGCTTTAACGAAACATAAAGTTTAGTATTTTAAAATTATTGATCCTATAATTTTAGTGTGTAAACTTCCATGCCGAGTCCAAAACAACCAAACCTGTTGATTTTATTTTATTCATGAATAGTAAAGTTATTCCAAAAGATTATAAGCAATTAATGGGCTTCTTATCATTTGTATAACCAATGCTTTGATTTACTTCAGTCAAAACATGATCCTTACTACTAAAAAGCTTTCTATGATATATTTTAATTTCATTGGAACTCATGTTAGCATGCAACTGAAAATATGATGGAGGAATACTTTTTCCTAATTTATGCAATGTTTACGATTTAGCATTTTAAATTTACTAATTACTATAAATGTTTAAGTTTTTACCTTGCCACTTCTATTTAAATGATCATTGATAGCATGGAAAACTCAGCATACTACATCACTACTGACGTTGTTATTCTCAGAAGATATTAAGCACAATGAGTTTTTTCCATCTCTTAAATTGATATCGGGCATCATTTGTAATCCACTTTCATAATTTTTATTGACGATGTCCATTTTGTCACCTGAATGGGAGCAAAATTTGAAGTAGAAGCCAAAATTGGGTTAGCTTTTACATGAAAGTAGTGCAAAATAAATTAGAACACAAAGGCAGTATATCTCAATATCATTGTAGTCAAGTTCGTTCTGATAAGTTTAAACTAAATAGATAGTAGAAAGAGGCCCTGGTATGTATATAAATAGCCAAAAGATATGTTATGAAGGATATGCTCTTTTGGATCAAGTTCTGTAGATCTATAGTCATATTACAGTGTATGTCTACAGGTCCGTAGCACGTATTTAATGCCTCAAACCAATAGCATCTTCAAACTGTGTATTGTCAAATGTGATATTTTCATTACTTAAAACAAAAGATGGAAAATAATTACTTGTTTGATTAATGCTAAACACTGCTATAACCAATTTTCAATAATAAGCAAAAAAAATATTTATAAAAAGAATCCAGATTCAAACACAGAAGTCACTGTGAACATTTATACTTAAAAAATGGGAGGTAACTCTTCATTTTAAGAACACAACAAACATGAATTCTACACAAGAAAATTAATCAACAAGCAACATTCTTCACTTTACGCCTCAATAGCCTGTATTATTCAAAGATGAAACCCAAACCTCAGGTTCCATCTGATAGCCATCTAATTAAAATTAGACGAAGATAATAGATTCTTAAGAAAATTATAAGAAATTGAGGATGAGGAAGTGCCTTTTTGGATTATATGTTTATTGATTTTGCAAAAGGTTAAGAGGTATGTTTGTATATTGCTTGCATTACAATTATATAGCCAGCCATCAGCATAGTTAAACATTCACAGAAACATATGATAAATTCACGAATTGGTATAAGAACATCACTTCAAATTTCATCACCTCAAAATTACTTAGAAGAAATCGCCTCGTTGCCACGCCGAAGTCGCCAGAAGTTAAATTCTCAGTCAAGCCAAACCATAAAACCATCCTCATCACTCAGTCGCCTACGTGTATGCTTTCTCCTCTGTGTGTTTTCATCATTACATTGTCGACTTCCTCTATATCCAGCAGCGCTAAATTTTCTCGTACGTGAAATTATAATATTTTTTTCTCTTCATTAATCGATTTGGGGGCGAAGCCAGAGACGAAGTGATTTTGGAAGATGAAGTTACGGGATTTGATGGTGGGAATAATTGGGCCATATGAGATGAAGATTTTTTGAAACTATAAAAGTGGATGAGAAAGAAAAAAAGGAGGAAGATTTTTTTGAGGATTCATTTCAGAGAAGATAAGAAAAATTATGAGTGGCCACATAAAATTTTAGCAAAATTTCACTGAATTAATGGCGGGAATGATTTGGCCGCGTTTATACCATAATTTTTATATTTTAGATAGGTAAATGGTTGCATATAACATGAAACGCCACCGATTAATGTAATCAAAAGCAGATTTTCTTGTAGTGTTTTTAAGTTCGAGAATACCTCATTTTCTTTTGACCATATCTCCCTTAAAACAAATCGGAATTGAGTAATTCTTTTTTTTTTAAATTCAACAGGAGATAATTTTCATGAACTTTTCCTTTGACAATATTTTCAAATTTTGATAGCAACATGGTCAAAAAGCCAAGAGAAAATAACCTGTTTTTAGGTCTAGTTTTGTGAATTCAAGGTCGAAGCTCGACCATTCTCTTCTATACTGTCGACCACTAGCCTCCATCAACAAGGCCAAGAAATATTACATTTGCAAGCTTAGGTCATGCAATTCTTAAGATCCAAGGCTCAATTCCTTAGGCTTTGATTCGATTGTAGCGAAGTTGTAGCGAATTTTCGTAAAGTTAGAATCCAATAAAGGTTAGAAACTCTATTTATATGATGTGATATGATTGATATAGTTCTTTACTATGTTTGATCATCAAATTTGGATGTTGATTGTATGTTTATTTTGATGTTGAAACGATTCACGTTTAATACACGTCGAACATCACAAATGGAATCACTTTCCTTTAATAAATGAAATGGTATGTGTGAGATTATTAAATCTCTTTAAAATAGTTCAGAATGATTTAGAAATGTTTTATAAACATTTAAAAGTGTTTCGAAAAAGTTTGGAAGAAATAAGAAAATTGAGTTAAAATAAGCGCATCGCGTAATGGCAGTTCGCGATTTCACACCGTAAAAAGTTAAATCCATTTATACGATGGATTCGAAGTCAAAACTCTTTGTAATAAGAATTTTTCAAACCCTTATAATCATGATTTTCAAACAAAAGAAAAAAGATCGAGATTTCATTTAGTAGATTTTGAAATATGAGCAAAACAAGTTTTCAAAATAATCGCGCTTAGGCAATTCGAAAACCAAAGCGATGAATTATTTTATAAATATCTATATATCTTTTAAAATGTTTTAAAAGAGATTTGAGTTATAAAAATGGATTCTAATAATAGAAAAGTTGTTTTGATAAATAAGCCTTAAAAGCACTATTCGGAGCAGTATTCGTAGCACTTTTTGCAGCACTTTTAATAACTTTTGAAATATGGCTTTAACTTAAGTATTCTCTTACAAATATTTTATAAATGTTTTCAAATAAACAATTAAGTATTTTAAATATGATTTTAAGGTTTTATAATATATTTGAAAATGTTTAAATAAATGATTTGAAGAAAAGCTGTTATAATCAAGTGATTTAATCTTGGCTCTAAATGCCGATGAGTTGACTGAATTTTTCTATTCTTGAGATACAGATGTGAGGTGCTTAAACAAAGGAGATTTTCAGGAGCAACCACTAACCTGGCTCACCTGGCCTCTTTCCTGGGCAAGGAATAGATAAAGTCAAAATGTCGAAAATGAGACAAGTATAATAGATTCAAATTTACAAATTCAATTTAATACAACTTGGATTTATAGAGATAATCTTCTTATATTTGGTATTAAATTCCGAGGAGGGAACCTATACTATCTGTGTGAATTTAAAATGTGATTTCACTATTATTCGACGGATAGTAAAAATTGAATACTAAAATTGATGTTGACTAAAATTAGTATAATTTCTATCGACCTTTTTGAACACAATAATATTTTCCAATATGACTTATGAAATGATTTGGCATTTTCAAAGTTAAAGAGCGGTTTAACGATTTTGTAAATACTGAAAAGAAATATTTTAAAAAATATATCTCTAGAAGATATTTTGATAAAAAGAAAGTAATTAATCAAATGATAAGCACCTATTTATCTAACTTCTTTCTATCGATGATTGGTTCGAAGGAGCCAGGATCATTTGAGTAATTCCTATGTGAAAACCACTTCAAACCAATTTCTATGTATTTGGAGTAAAACATGGAATGATAGTGTTATCTGGCATTTTGACCCGGCTATATTCGAACTGATTGGATAAGTTAGATTCAACTGACGTCAAGGCCAATAAGTCCAAGGCGATGATTATGGGATCTAGAATTCAAGTACAGATGGTAATATAAAGCAGTGATCAAATCGAATTCAGAGATGTGCAATGTAGAATATTTGAAGTATAGACTATGGTTAAACATGCAGGAGGGATCGGTATGTGTTTAGGAATTAAGTGTAATGCAATAGATAACAATTAATATCTCAATTTCCATAAGTCCAATGCATATGAATTTTTTTAAGCAAGATGTGGGGGCCCTAGGGATCACAACATAAAGGATGGAGTGAGAGGGACCGGCTCTCTTCCCTTAATAGGGATCGGCTGAAACTAGAACGCAATCCATATGGAAGTAAAGATCGAGCGATAAATCAAGTTCTACTAATCCAATTGGCATGAAATTTGGAGGCTAAGCATGTTTCGATATAGGGAAGCTATCTTAGGGATCACACTCCCAAATTCCACCAAAAGAGGGATTGGTTATGATCCCTATTCTTTGGGATTTAGATCATGCGATCCCTCTTGCGGGTCCATATGGTTTTGGAGATCCTTCTACCGAATTTTCAGAGAGATATTCTGTCATTACAAATACAGGCTTAGTTGTTCATTTTCGAGACTTTTACGCTACTAGTTGCTTTGTACTCAATTGTAACTAAGGATTTTCCTCTGATTCCTATTGTACTCCATTCGCAAAGTGATTAATAAAGCAATCTGTTCAAAGAGGATGTAGGCAAACAACGCCGAACCACTATAAATCATTGTGTTGTTTTCTTGCTTTATTTTTCTTCTATTAAATTGTTTAATTCCTCTGTTTTCATTTTATATTCTTCATTTATTTCTCTTCAAAACTTCTACCTGATGTTTGTGCCAACTTTTGGTGTAAACATATTGGTGCTTTCACTGAGAAATTTGATTCTCAGTCTATTCGGATCCCTTTGTTGCTACTGGATTACATAAATACACAAAGAATATCTATAACTATCTTCAAGAACTTGCTTGTTCTATTGAAACTTACAAAAGTCTATCAACATTGGTTAGGAACACCAGATCTACTTCTCAGAACATAGAGGGAAACGAGAATGCTAGCATCCAGCAAGGAGGCATGAGCAATCAACCAGTGGATGTGAATGCTACCAATCCGGTTAATTTCCAGAATCTAACTGATTCCTTACAAAGGCTGAATTCCAGAATCTGATGAGAGGGCTAGTGAATAGCCATCGACAATTGAGTTAGCAATTCAAGCCAATATTTATTTAATGAACCAACTCATTCAACAATAGCGTGGGAAAGCTAGGAGAGACCCTACCCCTTATTCGGTATCGGAGAGTTCTAGTTCATCAGAGGATAATCATAGCGCAGGCGTCGTAGAATTTATGAATATCACGCTGAAGCATCGGGACATCAATAGGAAAATTTGCCTGGTCTTCCAAGACCGATCGGTGCCAATCACTCTATAGGGATTGGTACTGATCCCTCCTCCCGAGGAGGGAACCTACCATTCCATGCTGGGGCCCAAGCTGGAGCTGCTGCAATTGATGTGGATGCTAGAGTTCAGATGGATGCAGACTAGTTACTTCCCCGAAATGATGATGAAGTGAATGTACGTGATATACATCGAGGGGATTTTGAATCAAGAAGGCAAGGAACGACCCATAGACGTCGACTGGACCATTCATGCAAGGTGGAACATGAACATCGTTTGGCTCCAACTAACCAAACGCTGGACTTGTTAGCTATGGTTAGACAACTGGTATGGGAAAGCCAGTGCTTAACTAACGATGATTGGGGGATTTCGAGGAGCCACACCCTATTCACTGATAATATATTACATGTCGAGTATCTAAGGAGGTTCAATATGCCAACAATGCATGCCTATAAGGGAAAAACTGACCCAAGACAGCATATCATGAGATATGAGTAGCTGATGGATTTCATGCGAGTAGATGATGCAACCAAGTGTAGATGTTTACCTATTACTCTCTCTGGAATAGCAACGATGTGGTTTACGAGATTACCTCCATGGTCGATTTATAGATTTGACGATTTAGCTACAAAGTTTGTGGAGCAGTTCTGTATGCATGCAACTCACCCAAAGATGTAATGTCCCCATCTAACATGATCCAGGCTATAGGAGAATCACTAAAATAATATTCGGAGAGATTCCATACGGCCATCATAGAAATTAGTAATACGAATGACCATGCAATATTGATGGCGGTAACAAGCGAGATTGATCCAGAATCGTATTTTGGCGATTGGTCAGCTGGAAACTACTCACAACATTGGAAAGCTTCTATGTAGAGGTGGCTCAATATTTGAGGAAAGAGGTAGCCATATGCTCTAGAAAGAAAATATTTCGAGACCAAGTGGAGAGGGAGTATAGACAACATTGCAGTGAAGCAGACTGGTGATAGTTCTAGAAAATTTCAAGTGAATGTCCAAAATAAACCAAATTAACAAAAGAAAGGTGGAGATAGGAGTTGAGAATGAAAGAGGGATTCTGGAAGAGGAAAGCCTAGGACTCTAATGTATAATACCTACACGCCACCTAACATATCTCTAGAGAACGCTCATTTGTCTACTGCAAATAGAGAAGCAGAAACAAACTGGAAAATATCGATGGTTTCATGATTGTTATGGTCATAACACAAATGAGTGCAGGCATATCCAGGATATTATCAAAAAACTGATCTGAGAGGGAAAGTTATAGCAGTTCGTAAAAGCCCCGTAGGATGGTGGGCATGGGATATCCGACCCCAACCAAGGACAAGCACCGTACAGGGCTAAGGAGCTTTCGAGGATTGGTGAAAGACTAGTAATCAATAAAATTGTCAGAGCACCACTTCCAACTGATAAGAGTTGGCATGAGATGGAGCACTATGCTAATGCAATCAATCATGTGAATTTTGGATGTTGTTTAAGTACAGAAGACGGAGTTTCGACAAAGCAGCAATGTACAATGACAGATGACATTGTGTTCAGGAATAGATATGCAATTAAGGTAGAGGCATCGACGATCAAACCAATAGTCATTTCGGCCATGATCGGTCATGCCTTGGTGAGGAGAATTTTGGTTGATTGTGGAAGCTCCACAAATATAATTTTCAAAAAAGCTTATGATCGTACGGGGATGGAAGCCAAGGACTTAAAACCATCTAAATCCCACATTCATGGCTTTAATGGTCTTGCAAACGTAGCTGTTGGTTATGTTGAATTGCCCATGGAGTTAGGAGAAGGTGACCGTAGGAGAGTGCGAATTTTTCCGTTTGTTTTTCTAGATGTCAACTCTCCATATAATGCTTTTCTAGACTGATTGGCCCTAGCCGAGTTCTGGGCAGCTCTTGCCCTATAGTGTTTGACTTTGAGGTTCCTGACAGATAATGGTGTTGGAGTTGTTCATGGTGATCAAGTGACCAGACGTGCTTACAATATAGCTGAATTGAGGGATGCTTAATGGAAGAAGAAAGGTTAGGGTGTGGACAAGTCTTTTCGCATCCAAGCCACTGAAGATTGACAACTATCGCCTGAGCCTTGGCTCAAGCGCCATTGTCGGTTCTATAAAGACATAGACCTGAGGGATGATGAGGAGAACACCAAAGAGACCAAGGCTGCATCGACTTAGTTAATAATTGACATCACAATCAGCTACGAAGACCCATCACGGATCCTAAAGATCGGATCATAGCTCAGCCCCTCAATGACGAAAGAACTTGATAGTTTTCCCTGAGCAAATCTCGACGTGTTCACTTGAAATTACTCTGACATGTGTGGGATCTCGCCTGCCATTGAGAGCAGTGCATGGAATATCGACCTAAGGCACGTTCCAGTGATACAAAATAGGCATGGCATGGATCCGAAGAGATCTGATACTATTAAAGAGAAGGTGGATAGGCTCAAAGATAATGGGTTTTTTCATGATACGCTTTACCCTAAATGGGTATCTAATCCTGTACTTGTGAGAAAGGAAAATGGAAAATGGTAGACATGCATTGATTACTCGAACCTGAACAAGGCGTTCCTGAAAGTAGGTTTTCCCCTTCCAGGGATCGACCCGTTGGTAGACTTGACCGTGGGACACGAATTGCTATCTTTCATGGATGCGTATTTAGGATATAACCAAATCCCTATGCACATTTTTGATCAAGAGCACACAAGCTTCATTACCGACGTTGGATTATATAGTTATGTGGTGATACCATTTGGATTAAATAATGCTAGAGCGACCTATCAACATCTAGTTAACATAATGTTTAAAGATCAGATCGGAAAGATAGTGGAGGTGTACGAGGATGATATGCTTGTGAAATCTTGGCAATCTAGCGAACACATCAGAGACTTAGCAAAAATGTTTGATATCCTTTGATATTACAAAATGAAGATAAATCATCTGAAGTGTTCTTTTGGCGTTGCATCAGGAAAGTTCTTGAGTTTAATTGTTAATTCCCATGGAACCGAAGCTAATCCTAGAAAGATCCAAGCTATTCGCAACATCCAAGTTCTAAAGACCATCAAACAAGTACAGAGCCTGAACGGGAAGGTCATGGCCCTAAGTCGATTTATTTCCGGAGCAACCGATAAATGCATTCCATTCTTTGACTTGATTAGATGAGGGAAAAGATATTTTGAATGGATGAAAGATTGTAAAGATGCATTCCAGGCTTTGGAGAACCACTTAGAGAGACCTCCCATCTTGTCAAAACTCGTAGATCATGAAGACTCGTATATCTACTTGGATATGTCGGTACATGCTATAAGTGTCGCATTGCTTCACGAAGAGAATCAAATCCAAAGGCCGGTTTATTATGTTAGCAAGCTATTGATAGGATTTGAAAGGAACTATCCAAAGATATAAAAACTGGCATACTGCTTGTTAGTTGCCTCATGAAAGCTCCGTCCATATTTTCAAGCTCATCCTATAAATGTTTACATCGATCAGCCATTATGATAGGTCCTGCAGTGACCTAAGACGTTTGGAAGGTTGCTCAAGTGGAATATCAAATTGAGCCAATTTGACATCTCTTATCTTCCTCGAAGGGCTATTCAGGGACTAGCATTGGTGTACTTTATAGCAGAATTTACCACACAATACGATTTCCCAGATAGCGGTGGAACTCCCAACATATGGTGGAAGCTGTATACGGATGGAACATCCAATGACCGTTGTTCTGAAGCTATAATTGTGCTTGTAACTCTAGAAGATCGGTCAATTTGCTATGCTTTAAAGCTTGATTTCCTTGCAACAAACAACGAAGCTGAGTATGAAGCTCTGATTGCTGGAATAAATCTTGCTAGAGAACTGGAGATAAAATCTCTTGAAATCTTTTGCGACTCACGATTGGTAGTATACAAGTCAGGGGAGATTACCAGGCTAAAGGACAATGATTTTCTCCATACCTTTCCTGAGTCCAAGAGTTGTTGACTGCTTTGAGCACTATGATATAACACACGTTCCTCGAGATCAAAACAAAGAGGCCGACTCATTAGCAAAGTTTGCTAGCATGAAGGATGCACAACAAATGAGCTTAGCCCCAATCGAAGTATTAAACACTCCAAGCATAAACCTGACGAAAATTGGTCAGGAGCAAGAGACGAAGCGTGAGAAGGAGTTGTGGATGACTCCGATTAAAGACTATTTGCTACAGGAAGTTCTTTCCGAATGGAGGAATGAAAAACGACAAGTCCTTTGCAAAGCTTCATGATATATCTTTCAAGAAGGAGTTAGTATAAAAAGGGTTTTTCCAACGCCATGCTTTGGTAAATTTATCGTGATCAAATAAAATGAGGCCTAAAGGAAGTTTATGAAGGGGAATGTGGCGATCGCACTAGAGGGAAAACCCTAGTAAAGAAAATAATCTATTAAGTGTATTTTTGGCCAACTGTCAATCGAGATGCTGCTGATTATGCAAGGCGATGCGATAAGTACCAGATGTATGCAAAAGTTTCGAGAGCTCCATCGATGAAAATCACATAGATCAGCCTATGGCCTTTTGCCATATGGGGCATAGATACTATCGATTCCCTACCGATTCTAAAGATGATGCAAAGTATGCCATCGTCGTAGTTGCTTACTTCACTAAATGGGCCGAAGCTGAACCTTTAGCCACAGCCATGACAAAGAAAGTAATCAACTTCATCGTTCGGAACATTCATATGTCGTTTTGATCTTCTACGAACTAGTGTAACTGATAATGGGAAAAAATTTGACAGTGCTGAATTCAAAGACTTCTGCCATCGGCATCATATTGAAAAGAGATTTGCGATAGTTTCTCACCCTTAAACAAATGGACAAGTTGAAGCTGTGAACAAAATCATAAAGTCCATTCTTAAGAAGCATTTGGAAAAGGCTAGAGGCAAGTGGGTGGATGAACTCTCGACAGTGTTATAGGCTTATAGGACCACCTATAAGTCCGTGACTGGCCATACTCCATTTGCCCTTGCTTACGGCTCCGAAGCCGTAATTCCAGTTGAACTTGAAGTTCCTTCTCATCGAGTGACCTATTACGGTCCCAGAATGAATAGAGATCTCCTTTTAGAATCTCTGGACTTTGTAGATGAGAAGCAATAAGAAGTAGATTTAAGAGCAGCTACA